>JAIFKI010000001.1:76308388-76553388 GCA_025389145.1 Misgurnus mizolepis | reverse complement strand
CCACATGTGAAACAATCAACTTTGGGTTTGTTTATGGAGAGACATAACAATAAAACAACTTGCACTGACATATCTTAAAATACACCAGATTCCCATTTGATTTGCCTCAAAATGCAGACAATTAATGTTTTTAGTAAGGCATGTTTGTTAAAACTAATTCTATTTCCTAAATAAACTAAGGTCTAGTCCTGGACTAAGCTAATTCCTGTTCGGGAAACCATCCATTAGAGCATAATCTGCACTTCTGCTAGAGGTGTGTTTTCTTAATGAGGTTTAGTTTGCAGATGTGTAACATTCCATTTGGTCCTTCTGGTTGCAAGAACTAACCAACCAAATTCTGATTTGGGACTTGTATGGTTCTTTGTCTCATCTGGGTGGCCTGGCAAAATAGTTTGGAAAGCATGAATCTTCCCGACACTTTTTGTGTGTATTAAAACATAATGGAGCATTCTTTAGCAAGAGTCTCTGTGTGTGTTCAAACACTATGGAAGCATCTGTATTCAGAACTTCCCACACTGCTCTGTGTCTTGGATTGCCAGGTATGACTTTTACTTTGTGACTTTTGATTTTCAATGCTGATCTTTATGTTTAATATTAATGTTAATATTTTTGATTGATGAATTTAAAGAACCAAATGATTGATTTAAGTGTAACCTTACCTGCCTGGCAAAATAAATTGTTACGTTTATTCATTTTAAAACTAGTCAAGTCTTTTATTATATTTTCTGTGTTTAAGATAAATATATTGGAGGGGGCATAGATTAGTTGAAAATATGATTGCCTCCCCGTTTTAGGTTGAATGTAGCCTCGCCACTAGCTTACCACTTGGATAAGATTCCTACAAGTTTGGCATCTACAGCACACATTACATTACATCATCAACCCGGAACTAAAGTTCGATTTAGTTCGATTTGTAAACCGGCTCGACTAGTTACTTCCTGAAAACCAACTCAAAAGAACAATTCATTCAGGAACCGAACATCACTGCTTCCTACCAACGCAACAGATTTTTTTGGGCGGCAGAAGGCAACAGGCTCTGTTTAGCAGGGCAGTTGAGGGAGTAACCAGCGGCTTTCTAGGTGGGGCACTAACATTGAGGGAGGCTCGGGCACGGGATTTTGTGGGTGCATTACGCATAAGGTTATCTATGTGGACTGCAAGCGTGATATAGTCAGTAAATGAAAGATCCTCACCTTTACATGCAAGCTCTGCCTGTAACTCAAGATCTAAACTGTGTTGAAATATGTCCTTTAACGATTTATCATTCCACCCACTTTGTGCGGCCAGAGTACGAAAATCGATGGCATATTCAGCAACCGGACGATGGTTTTGGGACATGTGGATTAGTTGCGAAGACGCGGTTTTACCCCCCGCCGGATAATGAAGAAGATTTTTTAATTCAGAACTATATCTTTGGTGAACATGGTATTCAGATTCAAATGTGTTTTGCAAGTAAACATGTCTCATGCTTGTAAGCTGAAGACTAGCAGTCTTAAAGACTGCAATGTATGCAGTGTTTAAAATATGGTAACTGAGAGCAGAGCTAAAAATGCATAGGCTGACATTTGGAAGGAATGAAGTTACCACACCTGTCAAACATAAAAACATGCTAAAAACAACTACATGGGAGGGGTTTCAACTTTTAGAGAACTGTATATTAGGTTGCATTCTGAAAAAGACTCTTTAGTTGCTTGGCCACCAACTCGGCCTTATTGTTGTATGCAATAAAGTCATCTTTTGGCAATGGAACCCTCTGTTGAAAATTATTTTTCATAATCACTAAAAAAATCCACAACATTTGGCGACGAGGATGGGATTGGAAAGGAGCATGGAGGTGGATGACCGTTGTGGGCTAAGTTTGGATGAGCGGCATACACAGGACCAGGTAAGCAGTTTTTGCTTATTTACTGGTGTACTGTTGTGTTGCTCATCTGGGTTGGCTCATGGTGGAAAGACGTTCACAATGCTCTTCCAACATAAGAACTAAGATTAATACAAGTTAAAAAGGGTTCCATTTCCAAGGATTTGGATGCATGGTGTGATATTTTTATGATGAAGAAGGGATTAAAACAGCCTGAGCTCAAGGTGTAATCTGTGGTTTTGCTAAGTAAGCCTTGTTTTAGCATTAACCTGGAACAGATTGATAAATTGCTAAGGGGCAATAAAAAGTTAAATTGCTGAGGGGCAATGAAATATATAATCTGTGTTTATTTTTAAACATATAAAAGGCCTTTGACGAAGGGCCTTTGACGAATAAATAGACTGTAACAGATTATAAAAAATGCTTATTGCAAGAGGGCTATTGATTAGATGTAATAAGCTGATACACTGTAAATGAATAATTTGTATAAAGAAAAAGTAACGAGGTTTTGGAAGCAAATCCATGTTTCAATTTGATAGGTTAAGTATTTAAGCATATGTTGATTTGACATCAATACTGCATTTTATTTACAGTGTATGAAAAAAATAAGAAAAAATTAAATAATCTGTGTTTACTCTGTAAGAGGGCCTTGACGGATACAGGTAGACTGGAACAGACTATTAAAAATGCTTATGGAATAAGCGGATACACTGTAAAAGAATGATAGTATAAAGGAAAAGTTCTTTGGTTTTGCAAGCCATTCATGCTTTATTTTGTTATTTTAAGGTAACAAACATATATGTTAATTAGACATTAATGCTGCATATTTTACAGTGTATGGATAAAAATGACATAAAAAATAAAACATAAATAAATAGAGCATGAAACAAAAGTGTTAAAAAGTGGACAGGGGTCTGCACGGGTAGAATTGATTTTTATGAAACAGCTCTTTATATATATTTATATAATAGAGGTCTGAATGGATAAAATATTATTCTGTGGATACCGCCCTAATGCATGATAAAAAGTTTGACTTGTGAGTAAAAGTGGAAAGGATCCTCAACAGTGAAAAACAAGTGGGGTCATGTTTAAAGTGTGAATGACTGGGTGTATTTTATAAATAGAGTGAGTGCAGGCCTGACTGAGTGCTGTGGATGAAAGGAGCTAGCAGTGAAGTGAAATACCGGTTAATATAAGTAAAATAATAATAATAATATATTATTTATATAATAAAGTAATAAGAGATTAGGTAAAATTATAGGTAAATGGTATATATAGGTTGAAAGGAGGTTTTTACATCTATATTTTATATTTTAATCCAATGAAAAAATATTTGTGTTTAATACTATTGTAAAGGGAAAAAATAGTGTTACTTGACAAATAGAAAAAAGTGAATTGAAAAAGAAACATAAATTAAGTAAGGAACTGCTTGAAAAAACATTTGCAGTGTAGAAAAAGTAATATTGGAGAGAAAATGGTAAGCTTGATGTTTACTTAGCTTGAAAGTTAACTGGAATAAAAGTGTTTTTATTTGTTAATTTTCTAATTTTAAAAAGTAAAAAAAAAAAAAAAAATAGCTGAACAAGATAGAAAGGATAAAATGTAGAATTAGCAGATGTAGTGTAAAGTCATAGCTGTTATTCTTGTGGAAATATCTATTGGGCAGTGATCTGATAAAGAATGTGTCTAAGTAATTGTCATGAAGGGAACATTTGATCTTGCAATGTGTAAAGAAATGGATATTGTAAATAAACCTATATTAAATCAAAAAAAAGAAAAGAAGGATGGATTTGAAGAAAAAAGCATTGGCATTATTAATGAATAAAGGAGATATATATGATAGAATGTTAAAGGAAGTTGATAATGGAACAAAAGAAAGTGTGTTAAATGTTAATCTATATTTATCATGCATACTGTAGAAGGTTGATTTCCAGTACTCAATGGCACTGTGGAAATTATAGGTAAAATGTAAATGAAATTATTAGTAGATATAAAACAGGAAAATTAAACAGGTTTGGGAGTAAATCTTACAAATGAGGAAAGATACTAAATGAAAGAAATTTAAAGTATTATCAGAAAGAGTATAAGAGTGTAGAGTAAAAAGCCAAGAGGCATTGTTTACACAAAGAGGTGAAAAAGAAGATGAGGTAGGAAGATATAAATAAAATAAGAAATAAAAATAAGAAAAACATTAAAAAGAATTAATGAAGCAAAATAAGGAGAGAGTAGAGAGGGAGAGTAAAGAGGAGGTGTCATCTGATGGAGAAATGTGAAAAAAAAAAAAAAAGGATGGCTTAGGCCATTGGCCTTACAATTTCTTAGTTTAATAAAGGTATTAAGGACCTTGTGAGGCTGATCACTTACCCTCAGGCATTCATGGGGCTGGGAGAAGGACTAAGTTGTGGCAATGGAGAAATGAAAGAAATCCTCCAAACCTTTGACCGGTGGACTAACGTTACATGAGGAGGGACTATTTTTGAACACATCATAGCAGTGTGGCAGCCACTGCTTGGACTCTAAAGCACAGAGAGAAAACTGGGAGACACAGAGAATCCAGTTTTGTTCAGAGACAATAAAAAAGAGACTGAGGGAAATCCAGAAGGAGACCCAGGAATGACCACACTGTTTTGAAATGCAAAGTGAATAACAGTGATGACTCTTGTGTTCAGCTACTTTCAGCAATTCCTCCAAAAAAACAGAATCCTTTACCCATCATAAATGACTTTGCAGCATCACCATCTCAGAAAGAAAACAACTTGAACTGGGAGAGACAAAGAAAACATGCTGAGGACTACAAAAAACCTGGCCACGCCAAGAGAGACTTTCGCTATATCCATGTACCAGCTCTGTGAGTGAAGGGGGGAGGGTGACAGCAGCCTTTCAAAGTCCAGTTTATGGTCCAGTTGTAAGATTTGTTAAGAATATGATTCTCTGGACAAGTATTGCTAATTCAATGTATGTCTATAAACAATAAACAAAACCATGACCATATCTATTCTCATATCAAAATCACACTCCTGTTTACTGTTTACTTGTTAGGAAGATATGCATAATTTGAATTAAGCCATTGGATTTAGTGTTCTCCAGAAGGGTACAAGTATATTAAAGTGATATTAACTGAATCAAAGCAAATGTATATTAGTGTAATAAATAGTGATGTATAACAAACAATGAATAAGGGGGAAATGTATTAAAGCACAAATTTTTAATGCAAAGTTATCAAAGTGGGAATTTCATTGTATTATAATATGATCATGAGAAAGATATTCAACTTAAAACGTGGAAAAATAAATTATATGACAAGAAATTGATATAACATCACAGCAAGGTAAACAAGAAGTAGTTAAGAGTATGGTTGAAAATCAGTTAATAGAATAACGACTTAATGTAACTGATTTATTTCCACAGGTCTCTTGTATACTGGAAAAGATTGGGAAGAAAAGGATTTATGGGATATGATGAAAACAAAAAGCTATACAAAGCCAGGGGGATAAATCCATTATGCTTAGGAATAACATTAGACTTATGTGCTAAAGTAAAAATAAATTGCAAATGCAAAGAATAAATACAGATGATAACAACATGCAAGATAAAGAAGATGTATTAATTGTTAAAAGATGTAGAGAACAAAGTACTAATTGAAGTATCCAATTAATGACATTATAAGGCTAAACAGTTGATATCCAGATCCACATTGCTAACAAATGTTTTCCCAGATGACAAATACTGTAATTGATCTTTGCTTTATATATTTAAGTATTCAAACAGAAGAAATATTTGTATGTTTTTATGAAATTAAACAATATACAATTTGGTATAGGAACAAAGAGGCTTTCAAAATAATGAGGGAATATATATTCAATGTACTGGACAAGTGGAGTTAATTTCTCCTACAATATCATTAAATTAATTGGCAATCATAAAAGATTAAACTTATATAAAAATGAATGATAATTTTATTAATGGTAACAACACAGCAGATTTGGAGGCTAAAGAAGCCTCAGAATGCCATACAGAAGTAGTGCTTCTATAGTGTTAATACAAAAGCCTTACTTAGAAGATAGAAGGAAAAAAAGAACACACTGGATGTTAGGAATATTTTGTGGCACCTAAAGGGGAACAAAGAAAGACATTCAAGACATCTAATGTACACATTGGGGATAAATCATTCTATAGTACAGTAAAATGTTACCTTTCCAGATGGGTGGTTTTAAGTTCAAATTAAAAACTGAGATATAAAATAACTAATTAAAATTAAAGATTAAAAAGAGGAAAAAGTGGTATTATTCTCCATATGTGAAAAAATGGTCTCAATATTTGAGTACATTTATGGTTAAATTTCTGTTCGACAGGTAAAGTTTGTGCCAAGAGTAATGATAAAAAAAAAGAATGATAGAAGAAGTAATCCCTAGATTTGAAATACTATTAGGAATCATTTTATATAATGGATCAGCATTCATTTAAAAAACAAAAAACAATAAAGTGAATACTGCAACATTAAAGAATAAAGAAAAGACTAAGATGTGTTTACTATCCTTAATCATAAAAAGTATACCATCCCTTCAACGTCAAACTCAGCAAAAAAATGTGAATGCATGAAACTGAACTGACTGGATGCTTTGTCTCTTGCAATAACAAGTGACAGACTGCAAACTAACACTGCATGGAATGCTTATTGGTCGACCAATGCCAATACCAATGTCTGCGCAATACTATATAACAAAAATTCATCCCCAAAAAAGGACTTCCTCTGGAACAACTGCAGATGGAGCTTTTGGAACAATTACAAATAAAGATGAGATCTTATGTGATAAAACTAACTGTATGCATAAGCTATTTGTGTGCAGGAAAAAAGAAAAGGAGCCTGATGAGGAGATGGAGATAAAATGCCATATTATGCCATGGGATCTAGTGTATCTGAGGGTCTTCAGGAGAGAGTGACATAAAACAAGGACCAGGGAGAGCAGCCCTAACAGCAGGCCAGGGGGAAGGAGCACATCTGATGTCATCTGAGCCATTGCACAGAGTTCCTAAAATACCAGTCGGAGAAGAGGACAACAAAAACACGATACTGAAGAGGAGAGCTGGGGAGAAAAGGAGAACCAAAAACACGATAATGAAGAGGAGAGCTGAGGAAAAGAAAATAATAAAAGACATGATACAGAAGACAACAACAGAAAAATTAAAAGCAATTCAAGCCTACAAAGAGATAAAAGAACTAAGTACTGACCACTCAGGGCATATCAAGCAATGGCAACAAAGTTAAGAAAAATATGTAAATGAGAAGAGACTTTCAGGAGCAACAACCAATGAGTGCAAAGCAGTGGAGTTCACAAGCAATACACAGAGACAAAGTTGCTGGTAATGTGTAAAGGACACACAAAGAAAACGTCAAGGAATTAGCCATGAAAATTGAAAAATAAAGCTAATAACCAGTTTGACAATTATCAACAACATGTGGTAAATTCACACGACTACAGTCAATAATCAAACTTCTCTTCAATTAACTTTTCACCTATCAGCAAGGATCAGTAACACTTCAGCGAGGACCAGTAACACCAGTGAGAATGTAATCTACAATAATCTCAGGAAGAACAAAATCTAGATAAAATACTGAAGATACCAAAACAAAAAGGAGACAAGGACATCAATAGAAGAAAAAGGACGTCAACGGAAGGAAAAAAAAATATGTTGGACATTTTATGGAAAAACAAACAAACAAAAAAAAAAAAACAAAAAAAACATTATGAATGAATAGTACAAATGGGTAACTTTCAAAGCTAAGAGAAATTGGTATGAACAATTGCTTATTATGCTCTGAATTATGAAAGGTAATAATAATCAAAAGTCAACATGATATTATAAAGGTGTTCAATGTAACAAATTGACAAATTCTGGTTTAAATATCAATTTTATAGGGCATATTTTGGTAAATAGTTTCAATATTGGGAAAGTTAATAAAAGAATTAAAATAGAAAAAAGGCAGAATAGGAAAAAATATTTAAAGAGAATATTCTATAACATAGAACTTGAACAAATCAAATATAAAATTCCAAAAGCTATTATAAATCCTTAAGATTTTGGCTTTAGGTATGGAAAGGGTGGACAATGCTAGTATACAGTAAAAAGAATGTGGGAATCAGATCATAGCAGTGGACATATGAAGATCAAACAGTAATGTTAGCAGAATTCTTTTGGTTTAATTTTGATTTGATGGGAAATGATAACTTATGGTAGTTTTGCAATTGGAGAAGAAATATATATGTACTAGATTAAGGTTAATTCAAGAAATCATCATGGTTTTAAGTTTGAACAAAATACTGAGAAAACAAATGATAAAACTAAAATAGCTTATCCCTAAATTGGTTTGGTATTCCCATATATACACGTTAGAATTTAAGCAAGAGATGAGATCAAATCAGGGTTAGAATAAATATTGATTTAATATAGAATTAATAAATAATATTTACTATAATCAACAAAGGTTAATTAATTATAACTAATGATGCTTTAACATCCTTAGAAAAACAATAAGATACTACAAAGGGGTATAGGTTTATTGTATGGAGATTAATGTTATGCTAACAATACAACATCAACATAGATATTCATTGAAGCTATCAATAAGCTTAAGAATTTATGATAGAAACTGCAACAAATACAGGAAGAAAGAATCTTAATGTGGAATTGGTGTGATTTAAAATTAGGAAAATGGGTGATTGTTTTGTCAAATTCTCACAGACATATTTTTGTATGTCAAATGATTAAAGGTATAGGTTAAAGGATGAATATTATCAAAAGGTAAAGGATGCAAATTATCAGAGGATAAGGATTTGTGATTTTAATTGGATAGATTGTTATTTTAATGTGTACTCCCTATTTTGAAACAAATGTTAATGGAAATATCAAGATGAAAAGTTACTTCATATAGGAAATTACAAAGTGCATCAAAATGGGTTTTGCAAAAGTTAGAAAATGGTAATATCACATCAGAAAAAGATAATGAAAATATTAAGAATTGAAAAGGTATTTGACTAATTTACACTCTTATGATGAATATTTTTATGAATTCTGATTTTACAGCAACAATGACATAATGAAGTATATTCCATGATCATAAAGGTTTATTTATTGAAGGAGTATGTTCTTTTACTTCTCCAAGAGAAGATGTTTGTTCCACACTCCACCAAAGTGCGGCAGCATGATTTAATCATTGGTAAGGGAAAGATGGCTTAATTGGGCCATTAATTAGCTTAACTTAATTGAACTGGATTATGAAGTTGCACTTTGGGTGAGACTTGTGAAAGTCTCAAAGGGTGGAATGAAGAAGATTTTTTAATTCAGAACTATATCTTTGGTGAACATGGTATTCAGATTCAAATGTGTTTTGCAAGTAAACATGTCTCATGCTTGTAAGCTGAAGACTAGCAGTCTTAAAGACTGCAATGTATGCAGTGTTTAAAATATGGTAACTGAGAGCAGAGCTAAAAATGCATAGGCTGACATTTGGAAGGAATGAAGTTACCACACCTGTCAAACATAAAAACATGCTAAAAACAACTACATGGGAGGGGTTTCAACTTTTAGAGAACTGTATATTAGGTTGCATTCTGAAAAAGACTCTTTAGTTGCTTGGCCACCAACTCGGCCTTATTGTTGTATGCAATAAAGTCATCTTTTGGCAATGGAACCCTCTGTTGAAAATTATTTTTCATAATCACTAAAAAAATCCACAACAATATTCAAACACTTCTCTGAGTTTTTGCACAAAGTAAGGGTAAGACGAGCGTAGTCTGAAATCCGTATCCCAAACCGCAGCAGCCCACTCGATAGCCTTACCAGATAAGAGAGACATTACTTTGGCGCATTTCTTTTCGTCAGATATATTTCCATCATCGTGATCATTGAAATAAATCTCTAACTGGCGAATAAACCCCTTAACATGCTCGGCGGTGCCGTTAAACTTATCAGGCTCTGAAACGCTCACCTTCTTAGCACTCGTAGCCGGTAACGACTGGATGTAGCGTGTGAGGTGTTCGTTTACCGACTGAAGCTTGGTGAGTTGCTCCTGGAAATTCTGAAGAAGATCGCTCTGGTAGTTATAGGCGGCCTGCAACGTGGCGACATCAGCTGGATCCATGGGAGGCGAAGTATTCTGTAATGATGATGCGGAGGCAGCGGGATCCATGTGCAGATGTTTATTGTAAACGCTGATATACAAACAAATCCAAATCGTAAGGCAAAGGGGTAAACAAGGTCCAGGCATAAATCCAGTAACACAAAGCAGTCCAATCCAAACGACAGTACAGAGGGATAATCGGAAAGACAGAGGTCCAAACAAACAGGCAATGGTCACAGCAGAATATCAGAATAAATATAGAGATAGAACGCTCGGTATGCAGATAGAACTGGCAATACTTCGCGTCTGTATGTTGCCGTAAGCTCACTGAAATGGGAAATGAACAGGAAGACGAGAGAGAAGCAGAGGGCGGCGCTCAGCTAGTACTCCGGCGATGGCTCCCTCTGCTGACGTGGCGTTACAAATACATTTAATGTTAATGTTGTACAATTTGATAGAAGTAGCTCTGTAATTGCATTTCTCTGATATTTGTTTTATATTGTTTCTCTTTGGTCAAGAGATTATGTATGTCTCTGTGCTTGATTCATTTACTTTAGATATTTTTGTAATGTACACAACACAATATGAAGTATATTAAATTGTTCTGTATTCAAAATCTGTGTATGTGTCTTACTATTTAATGATTTTAATATAACATTTTAAATATTAAAAACAGCTTTATAATAAAATAGTAGTGTAATGCTAATACATTTCTATTAATGTAATGCTAGTATATTTCTAATATGCTGAAGTACTATTAAAGTGTTCTTAAAGCACAGTTAAATTAAGCTTTAAATGTATCCGAACTGTATTTTTAAGTGTATGAGAAGTGCATTTCAAATGAATTTTAAAGAAGTACACTTAAATTGCACTAAATATATTTAAAGTTGTTCCAATTTAACACAATTTTAAATATATTAAATATAATGCAAATAGATTAAAATTGACTTTAAATATATCTCGAAATGCATTTAATATATTTGAAGTGGGTTCAATATAATACATTTAATATGCATTTAGTATAGTAGCATTTAAATATATTAAGTATGTCCCAAAAAATACTATTTGAATATATTTCTTTTTCACCTGGGAATGCAAGATTTAAAGCAGTTGTATGTCAATCACATGATTGACAGCTTGAACAGATAACCATACAAAAACACAATAAAAATATATTCAATCTTTCTTTCCTCTCTTGATTTTTTTCATGAAAAGTTTTGAAAGATATCAGCAGTTCAGTATGTTAAGTGTTGTATATCTGGAACAAGAATCTGACTGTTTGTATCTTATAAAGCTCAGTCTTGTTTGCTAAGTCAACATGAAACGGAAGTTGCAATTGTCTTTTCTTTATCGTGTCATATATAGAGGCTTCTGGATGAGAAGAAATGTAGGGTAGGATTTGGTTTTGTCCATCGAGAACTTTTTTAATTGATGGAAGTGGGGCCAATGTGCTTAGGCAGAAACAAGTTTTCGATTGCCCCGCCCTCACGCCGTTCCTCGTGACAGGAGGTGAAGAGAGGTAGTTTGAGGATGGGAGGAGATTAGTGATTTTGTTTTAAGATTATGAGTGCACATGATTTTTTTTTAAATAACGCAGCGCACAGATAATTTATTTATAAAACACAGCAACATTTCATAAGGAAATGAAAGTGTGTAATTTCATTTGATAAATCCTAGTCAGCAGAACACTGTGCGTACGTGCATCTCCGCCCCTTCTTCTCCTCAAAACAACCATTATGTAGCATACAACACTTAGTTTTACTGGGCATAATATTGTCTGCATATCATTTTAATATGAATTTTCCATCCATGCAACGTTACAAAAGGCAATGAAAATATTGTCACTGTCCAATTGATACCTGTCATTTCCAAAAAAACGCTACTTTTCAAAAAATTACTGAAAAAAACTGTTTTAAACTCTGAGATTGTCAAAGTTGATACTGTGGTGTTACATATGGGCCAGAAAGGTGTCATTTTGTTTCGAGTGTGGTGATATTGGTCACAAAAAACTGTCAGGAATTGTATCAAGAAAAATACACAGAGGCAAGGATCCAAATGCAGATGAAAAAACTTTAATAAAGGCTTAAATAATGGACAGAGAAAACCACTGGGTTGAGCCAGGGAGCATAATAGTAGATAACACTGGAGATCAGCAACCGCCGTGCCGGTCAGGACGAGAAAAGTCACTAGCACACACACTGGAGATCACAACCGCCCAACTGGACATATAAAACCACCGATTCAAATCGGGGAGAGATGAGACGACCAATCGGCAATTAAGGCCAACTGATAGCTGGGCAGCGATAACGATCCGTCACAGTGCTACTGGACAGCGGGCATAACCAGAACTCTGAACAGCAATCGGCAATGAAGGCCGACAGATACAGCAGGGCAGTGGTCAAGATATCCCTCAGTGCTGCTGGACAGTGGTCACATCCAGGATGAGGAGTAGCTGGACACCGGCAGGGCAGAGAGAAGATAATCAGGAAACCGGAGCGAAGCGGAGGTGCTGTAATCCTAATGAGAGATGCAGAGCAGAGACTGCAGACACAACAGGCCGGGTGAAATAAAAAAGGTCAAAATACGAAATAATCCAAACACGGCGAACATGACAGAGGCACACAACTATGAAGAACTTACGAGGAGTAAAAGAACAAGGGAGACTAAATAGCAAACAAATTGGAGAGAAAATGGGGAACAGGTGAGGGACGCAGGTGTCAAAACACAAAATAACACAAAAAGAAGGAAAAAAGACAGAGCAGTCGATAGAACGAGATCGTGACAAAAACGTGCTTGTTCACACAAAATGCACGCTGAGAGAAGTGAAAATACGAAAAACTGAAGTCGTTGCAACAGCAGAAATACAAATATAGAAAATGTGCACACAGATGAAAATGAGAGTACTGACACTGAGCATAATAGAAAAGAAAGCACAGTCAGTGAAGTAGTTGTTAATGATGATGAGAAAAGTGTTGAGGCAGACAAAACTGGAATCACTTCCAGTACTGCTAATGTGAGTAAAAGTGAGAATTATTTCCCTAAAATACAAACCGAGGAAAGGATTGGTCATGGATTAAACAAAAGTGGAGATGATAGTGGTGGTGGTGTCGGTGGTGATGATGATAATATGTCAGAAATGTCAGATATCCCATCTCAGGTTGGAGATGATCAATTGTACACAGTAAAGGACATTAAGTACTTTCTGGATAAAACATTTGGCCGAAAAGTTGAAGTGAAAGATTATTTCCCTGATGTTAGGAAATGTGTGATTTCCGCAGTAAAAATACAGAAATCAGTAGCCTTTGAAGAACTCAGCAGAAGGAAAAAGTTTAGACTCAAGAAAATTGTAACAAAATTAAGGAGAGGAAAATGATCGACCCAAAAAACATAAGTAAATCTGTTAAATGGCAAACAGGGTGTGTTTTTTCCTTTCTTATTAAATTGTTTTGTGTATTTGTCTTATCTTTCTCTCTCTTCTCTTTTCTTTTTATAGAGAGCTTAAAAGTGGGATCTATTAACATATAATAAATGGAGGAAGAGATAGAAATAAAAGGGCTGTTGTATAAAAACTATATTGAGACCAAAAATATGAATGTTATTTGTTTACAAGAAACCCATAGATGAGGTAGATTGGAGAATGTGATTTTTTGTCATGGTTCTAATGTTAGTGGGGGTGTTGCTATCTTATTTGAAAAGAATATAAATATTATCTCTACATGTGAGATAGAAAGAGGTAGGGGTTTAATTGTTAAAGTTGAAATAATGAGTTTAGTTTTTGTATTTATTAATATATATGCCCCAAATAATGAAGCAGAGCGAATTAGTTTTTATTTAAAGTTAAAGGAACATTTAAAGGAATTTAATGAGAGTATTTTTCTGATTTTGGATGGTGATTGGAATTCTACCTAATATTTTACCATACAGTAGACAGAAATGGGGACGAACCTCATCCTCCATCAGTGGATACTTTAAGTATAATTATCAGAGACTAGGGCCGTTCACAGGCCTTTTGAGGGGAATGTGCTGAAACTGAAAAAGGGTAGCCCTCCAAATAAATATCACATAATAATTGTCTTAAAAGCTTTATATTTATTCACTATTAATGATTGAAAAATGCACTATTAATGCTTGAAAAATGACATTTTATGATAGCTTGGCATTATACAGTGCAAAGGATATTTGGCCTTCTAAGTTGGCTTTAAGTTGTCTGTATTAGGCCTATTAATAGTCATGTGTTTGTGAACTGTGGATGGATTCTGAGCTGACTTTTAAACCTCATATTGACTATATTACTAAGAGAATATATGGTTGTCTTAGAACAATTTATAGATCGGTAAACTGCTTTACACTTGAAGTCAGAAAGAAGTTAATTTCTCAATTGATTCTGCCCATTATTGACTATGCTGACATCATTTATATGACCACTAGTGATGCTGTTCTTAGGCCACTAAATGTTGTTTTGAACTCTTTATGTAGATTTATTCTTAGATGTCCTTTTAAAACACATCATTGCGTAATGTATGCTGCATTAAATTGGCTTCAGCCATACGCAAGAAGGGATTTACATTGGTTCATTTTTATTTTTAAATGTGTGTATTTTGACTGTCCTCCATACCTGAGAGAACTCTTGGTACCGCGTAGCTCTTTATATCCTCTTAGAGATATGCAGTCCGTTATCTTTAACGTACCAGGTATTTTTTCAGCAGCAGGTCGTAAAGCTTTTAATTATAAAGCTTCCAGTGATTGGAATAATCTTCCTATGTTCTTGAGGTCCATTTCATCTTTTCGTAGATTTAAGCTGTCTTTATTTCAATACCTAAACAATGTGTGTGTATGTTATTGATGTTAGACTGAATTGTTGCTTATAACCCTTTTTATTTGACTTTATTATTAATCTTTTTTTTATGCAGCTGTTTTATTCGCCTAAATAACTTGGGTGGACTTAATCTTGGGCTTTCTTTTGTGGAGCAATTTTTTTTTTTTTTTTTTTTTGAATTTCATGTAGTATGTGGTCTATTTGTGTAGTGAGGCAATTGAGTATTGAGGTAAAGGTGATGTGTTTATTGTGATAGTTAAAAACATGTCAGGGATATGCTGTGTTATAGGTTCAGGGTGTTGGTGTAGGCTGCCTAGTAACTTATTTGTTTTGAGCAATTGTGTTTTTGTTGTTGTTGTTGCTGTTGTTGTTGTTGTTTTATGTTATGTGTATTGGACCCTCTTGAAAATGAGATGTTGCATCTCAAGGGGCTATCCATAAATAAATAAATAAATAAAAAATAAAATAAAAACTGCTCTTGTGTAGTAGCTCTTATTTAATTGTATAATATATTAATATTTCCTCTGCTTTGCATACATAAAGTTAAATAAAAATTTGTTTATAGAAAAAAAGCTATTCTGTTTGGTTTTCTGGGCTAATTTTTATTATTTGGTTAACATGTTTATGTATATCATTGAGAAGAGTGGGAAATAGGAGATTAAAGATCAAAATAGGAGATTGTATAATAGTTTAGTCTTGTTCTCTCATGGCTAACTTTTTTGTTATTAGGAGCACTGTAGCCCTAATAGCAATTATGCTATTGTAAGACATTAGAGTTATTTGAAACACAAAGCTACACTGCTTTAAGCATTAATGCTCTGTAAAGTTTATTTGATCATTGCTTATATTACAGTATTAATTGTTGAGAAACCCATGATTTTGAAATATCTGTTTCTGTTCCTCTTTGTTTTAGAAAACAAGATCCACTGAGTAACATTGAGTATATAACATAAACGTTTCTGCAAACGCATTGCTTCATTTCTGTTTCCACCTGTAAACTTAGCTTTATTTACTTTGCTTGCTTGTGGGCTCTTAAAATGTTTGTTACAACCTTTTTAGAAAATGTCTATACTGTAAAAAAAAATTCAACTAGCTGCCAGTAACTTACTGTAGATTTTACATTTATGTTAATTACTTGCAACAGTTTGTTCAAAGATAAATGAACATGAAACATTTTTAGTCTTTATCTTTTACAGTAAGTTACTGGCAACCAGCTGCAGATTTACAGCTAATTTTTTTACAGTGTAAAGGAACAACATTTATTGGTTGGGTAACTCAGTAGTTTGGAGTGGGCAAAAGAGAATGCAAGGACACAAAAATGACAATTAGGTGTATTTTATTATTTACAGGAGAAATAATGGAATAAGTGGACAAATATAAACCCATAGAAAAATGATACGTTGTTGAGGCCAAAGCAAAGAAATAAATTATAACAAAAACCAGAACCCTCTTACCTAACTAAAAATAAAAACATTAAAAGAAAGTCTTCAACGCCACGTGCCGTATACTTCCCTGTAGTGATGGGTCATTCGCAAACGAGCCCCTCTAAGAGCTGATTCTTTGTAGCGAACGAGAAGAGCCGAATCTTCAGACGCAGGCAGGGGTGGGACCGTAAGAGCCGGCTCTTCTGAGGGAGCCGAGCCAGAAGAGCCGAATCTATGGAAAGAGCCGGACGGCCCATCACTACTTCCCTGCCCGAATCTATAAAGAAAACAAAACATACAGGGGGTGGCAATCACCTCTTACCTAATGTGCTCAACACGGAGTGTACCTGCGTGAAGTGCAATGGAAGTGTCGCGCGACCTGTTCCCTATCTCATTCCCTCTGGAATAATCAAGAGAAGCAAAATAGAGCAACAGCTCACAAAGATGAAGTACGCGATAGCAAAGGTAACAATATAATAATAAACACCTAACATCAACACAATAGCAACAGCAATCTCAAGTTCAACCAAAAGGGCCTTGTCTCTTGCTTCGGTATCCGGGTTTTTAAATCTGCCAACTGGAGACCATTAGGTGCTGATAGGTCGACGCCAATGATGATTGACAGTCTCCTAAGCCAATCGGTGTATCATGTAGGAATTCCTAAGAAATGACAGAGCGAGAGAGAAAAAGAGAGAGAGAAAAACAAGCACTCCCACAAAACATTAGAGGAGCGTAACAATGTTAAATGCTTGCTTATTTGTAAGTTGTTTTTTGATAAAAGTGTCTGCCAAATTAATAAATGTAATGTAAATAAATATACTAAATGATATTAAGAGAAATAGCAATCCCCCCACACATCCGGATTTCTGATTAAGTTTAATATTTATGATTCGTGATCGGGGCGGCTCCGACATTCTTCTGAACAGGTTCGGACACTATTAAAGGACAAGCTCTGTATTTTACACTTAAAGCCCTGTTTTCAGATTGTTTATGATGAAATAGAACGGTTTTGACTGAAATTTCGACATATGATGCTGGCCTGAGAATTTTTGGGTGTTTCTTGTATCACCTCCCCCACCTCTATAATGTCTGCATAGGTGCACAGGAACAGTCCTTCCTAAAATGCATTATACTTTCGTTTACAAAGACGTGAAACTCAGGGAGTGGTCAGGGGTGTTCACTGATATGCCCACAGAAAAATCGCTGCAAAAGACGCATTCCAACAGGTTTTATCGTAGTTTTGTCCAATTCCATTGACTTGTATTAGATGTGTTGTGAGGTACGGTATTACTCCGCGCCGGGAACTTTGTTTCTATTCTTGCAATTGGCAAAGGCAGATTATCGCCACCAGCTGGGCTGGAGTGTCTATTATTCAAGCTCTCAACGGAAGAATATATGGGTGTGAGGCGTTTGGAAAAATAGGTCCACAAGTTTACAACGAATGCTAAAACACCTGTTTTTTTGCAGCGATTTTTGTGTGAGCATATCAGTGAACACCCCTGACCACTCGGTGAGTTTCACGTCTTGGTAAACGAAAGTTTAATGCATTTTAGGAAGGATTGTTCCTGTGCACCTATAAAGCCATTATAGAGGTGTAAAAATCTGAATTGAATTAAACACTGACTGTGTATCTGAAACCATCTTGTGTATTAAACGCATGAAGGCAGATAAATGCAGACTCTTGTCATTAGATTTTGTGTTTTTACCTCAGATAGACGACGCAGTTTTACTTCTGTTCTTGATCGCGTGCTTGCATTACTCTTCAGTTAATGCGATCTGACACACACACACGCACGCACGCGCTTTCTGGTTTCCATGTTTTGTGGGGACATTCCATAGACGTAATGCATTTTATACCATACAAACTGTATATTCTATTCCCCTTACCTACCCCATTCCCTAACCCCAACCATCACAGAAACCTTTCTGATAACTTAGATTTTCAACAAACATCATTCTGTTTGATTTATTAGCTTGTTGTTGCCAGGTATGACTTTTACTTTGTGACTTTTTATTTTCTATGCTGATCTTTATGTTTGATATTAATGTTAATATTTTTAATTGATGAATTTAAAGAACCAAATGATTGATTTAAGTGTAATCTTACCTGCAAGGCCTCCTTAATGCACGGGCTTACCTTGGCTGAAGCCCAGGGGCCTCCCAAGTTCAGGGGCCTCCCATGTTCGCGTTCATGATTAGCTGAAAAGGTCATATTGTTTTGTAATTTGTCAGGTTTTCTGTCAATCACTCTAATTGCACGTTACATGGCTGCTGATTGGTCCGTGGTAACTTACCATGAAATAAAATATCAGACGTAACAGATTTTTCTATTCCGCATAATGTAATTAAGTGCGCGTTGTCAACTTGGCATTCCTGCATGTTAGACTGAGTGTGAACGAGAAACGGGAAATAATCCACCATCAAATGAAAGAGAAATTTCTGAAATTTCATAATAAGCACTAGTGAGGTGCAGGCCTCTCTCTCTCTTTCGCGCGCGCGCTCGCTCTCTCTGTGCTCGTGCAGCTGAGTCTCTGGCAAGCAGAAGTCTCTCTAAACGTGCGCAAGAAACTGTGCCGCCAAATAAAGAAAGGAGTTCCCTCACATAATGCTGTTCGTTGTTATAAAGTTAAGTGCGTTTATATCAGTGATGCGTCCGCAGCTGGAGCGATGTAGTTTGACGCGAAGTTAGCTCACAGTACACACATCTGTTGGTTTAGAAAGACGAGAAAGAGACGCAACGGTAAAGGTGCAAGTCTAAGAAAGTAAAGAGCGACAAGACCATCTCACATGATCATCCCCTGATAGCACCATTCATATATTTATAATCTCCTTATCTAAAGATCTTATATACAGGTATGTTCCCTGTCTGTTTTGTGCATATTCATACTTGTTCGTTCGACTTATCTTTTGTTATCATTAGTGCATTTTTCATGAATGCATTTTGTGATGTACACTGTAAAAAAATTCCGTAGAAATTACAATGTTATTGCAGCTGGGTTGCCGGTAATTTACAGTAGATTTAAATGTATGTTATTTACTGGCAAGAGTTTGTTCAAAGTTAAATAAATTTTAAATATTAACAAGTCTTTATCTTTACAGAATAAAACTATACAATAACAGCCTCATGCGAAGTATTCTGGGAACCACAAATCATCATCAACCTTTTTCAGTTTTTTTGCTTCAGATTTTGTTTCCCAGAATGTTTTGCTTGATGCTGTTTTTTTTTGTTTTACTCTATAAAGACAAAGACTTGTAAATGTTTAATGTTCATTGCACTTTGAACAAAATGTTGCCAATAAAAAACATAAATTTAAATCTACAGTAAGTTACCGGCAAACCCAGCTGCAATTTCTACTGAATTTTTTTACAGTGTAGATTACTTAGATATTACACTTTAAAAAAATCAAACTATACATTTAGGGGATGAGGGGCCTCCAAAACCTTTCAGCCCCAGGGCCTCACATTAGGTTATGGCGGCCCTGCTTACCTGCCTGGCAAAATAAATTGTTAACGTTTATTCATTTTAAAACTAGTCAAGTCTTTTATTATATTTTCAGTGTTTAAGATAAATATATTGGAGGGGGCATAGATTAGTTGAAAATATGCTTGCCTCCCCGTTTTAGGTTAAATGTAGCCTCGCCACTAGCTTACCACTTGGATAAGATTCCTAAAAGTTTGGCACCTAGTGTCATGGTCTTGTCAGACCTTTTGTACTAGATTAAAGTCTGAGTGTATCTGGCAAGACCATGACAGTAATATGTTCTGTGTGGGGACACGTGGAGTCATATTGTGTGTGTGGCTTCCACGTGTTCCCACTGTCATGTTGCTGTCATGGTCTTGCCAGACCTTTGTGTGAGATCCAGCTCTGATCTCAGAGGGCAAGATCATGGCAGCATTGTGTTCTGTGTGGGGACTCGTGTTTTCACATTATGTATTTGTGTCACGTGTTCCCAGTGTCTTGTCACTTTTACCCTACTCCCTTATGTACTCGTGTCTTACGTAGGGCTGTGACGGTCATTATATAACCGTGAGACCGACGGTTATAGTTGAACACCGTCATTAGAACTCTATAACCGGCAAAACCGTGTTATTAAAATATTTAAAAAACATTTTCATCATAAAGAATTTTTAAATATGATTTAAAACAATTGTTAACAGTCTGTGTTATACGCCCCACCATGTTCTCACGCAGTGAAAAATACAGAGCGGAGCAGACACTGAAAACGCGCTGACATACAGGACAGACCAGGTTACTTTTCGGTTACTTTTGAGATTAAACGTATTAAACAAAGTCTTACCTTTCAAATCATCTCTTCCTTCTAGTTATTTTATAGCATCAAATAAACATGAATGACCATAAGAGGGAATGTTGTTTTAACCGCGGAAAGGCGTCAGTACACTGCTCTTTTCAAGTTCAAATCCTCCCATGCTAATCTAACTCTCCTGAAAGCACATTCACTGCTTGTCTTGCTGTTAATTTTAAATAAACGTGGAGTAAGTAGCTAATCAGTGTCTTGTTTATTCAAACGCCGGTTTACTTCACAAGTGTGAGCACTGAACAGCGCGTACTGTATGTGGAGAGCGTTTGCCGCGCGTGGCCATTGTCGGCTGCGTTCGCAGCGCATACTATGCAGTTTAATAACAGTATAAAAATCTCAAGTTCATATTACTTTACTTTACATGCATTTATGAGCAAAACCTCTTCAAGACGCTTTTTAACCCACATTCTGGTCCATGTAATGACAGATATAGACACAATTAAATCTGTTTCTCTGAAGATTATCAAAATATGAGAGAGGATTCATTTATGCTTGCTGAGCAGAAAGTGACATAGCAGTCTTCTGTCAACAGTGTGTTTTTAAATATTTAATTGCTTTCTGTTAAATTGCTTAAAGTCATTACTGTTTAAAACACACTTGGCATCACATTCATGATTTTATGGTAAAATGACACTTTCGCGTCAATCCACAAGCATTTAAACGAGCAAACGCCCCCCACAGACGGTTATGTTACGAACCGTCACATTTGACTCACGTCATAACCGTCCGTCATCACCAATTATGAAACCGGCACACCCCTAGTCTTACGTAATTAATTATGTTCACCTGTTCCCCATTGATGTCGTGTCTTTATAATGCCCTCTCGTTCTCTGTCGTGTGCTTGTTCGTTCGTCCAGATTCAGTGTTTTCATGTCTTCCGTGTCACTGAATTCTATTATCCGAGTCTTCTGTTATTTGGTATCCTGTGTTCGTGTTTTGGTTTTGTTCCATCAGTATTATCATCTGTTTTACCCCCTCGTGGGTTTTTGTGTTCACGTAATAAACCTTCAGTTTATTATTTAAGTCGTTTCTGAGTGTGGGTTCTCTTTTGTGTATTCCGACCGTGACAGAACGAACGAGCCCATTGAACCCAGCGGACAACGCAACATGCAGTGTGCGTCAGACCCAGAATGGTGGTCCTCCATAGCCAACCAGACGCTATCCGACGGTGGTCCCTTCCCACCGCAGAGGGGACTTCCCCTCAGAGACTATGCCCTGGCGGTGGAGAGAAGTAGGGGAAGTTACCCGGAGTTTCTGGCCAGCGCCTACCTGGTGGCTGGAATGAAGGACCCTCCACCCATTCAGGAGCGAGGGAGTTTGCTCCAACTTCCCTATTGGGAGCTAGTTGACTGTCTCGCGCTTCGACAGCAACCAGGGAGACCAGCTGAGCCTGCAGGATCCCGTCCAACCTCCTCCAACCCGCGGGGTCTTCTCACGGGGGCGATCAAGCTGGGGAGGTCGGATCTCGTTCCTCCGGCTCCGGAAACCACTCCGGCACCCGATCTCCGTCCTACACTCCCCGCTTCCAGAAGGAGGAGCAGGAGGACAAGAGGTGCTTCGGAGCAGCAGCCGGAGACACGTCACCCGCCGGCGCAGTCCCGGACACGTCAGCCGCCTGCGCAGTCAGGGCCACGTCACCCTCCAGCGTCTCAGACATTTGATTTTGGGACTTATTTTGTTCATCCTGGACACTTTTCTCCCCCTGTTGTTGTCCCACCCCCCCTCCCTTGTGTGTTATTTTTGTTGAATCATCCCAACCCGTTTGTAACTTATGTTTGTCTGCCATTGATGTTTATTGTAGTGTTGTCGTGGGTGTCTTCTGTTGTTCAGTCCCTCGTTCCTCGTGTTTAATGTTTCGTTTTGTGGCGTCTTGAATCCGCCTTTTAAGGAGGGGGTACTGTCATGGTCTTGTCAGACCTTTTGTACTAGATTAAGGTCTGAGTGCATCTGGCAAGACCATGACAGTACTATGTTCTGTGTGGGGACACGTGGAGTCATATTGTGTGTGTGGCTTCCACGTGTTCCCACTGTCTTGTTGCTGTCATGGTCTTGCCAGACCTTTGTGTGAGATCCAGCTCTGATCTCAGAGGGCAAGATCATGGCAGCATTGTGTTCTGTGTGGGGACACGTGTTTTCACATTATGTATTTGTGTCACATGTTCCCAGTGTCTTGTCACTTTTACCCTACTCCCTTATGTACTCGTGTCTTACGTAATTAATTATGTTCACCTGTTCCCCATTGATGTCGTGTCTTTATAATGCCCTCTTGTTCTCTGTCGTGTGCTCGTTCGTTCGTCCAGATTCAGTGTTTTCATGTCTTCCTTGTCACTGAATTCTGTTATCCGAGTCTTCTGTTATTTTGTATCCTGTGTTCGTGTTTTGGTTTTGTTCCATCAGTATTATCATCTGTTTTACCCCCTCGTGGGTTTTTGTGTTCACGTAATAAACCTTCAGTTTATTATTTAAGTCGTGTCTGTGTGTGGGTTCTCTTTTGTGTATTCCGACCGTGACACCTAGAGCACACATTACTTTACATCAGGGTTCCCCAAATCTTACCCTGGAGGGCCGGAGCACAGCAGAGTTTAGCTCCAACCCTGATCAAACACTCCTAATGCCTGGCTCACACCACAGGATAATCGGGCCAAATTTACAATGGACCTCGATCGGCTCCGAAGCTCGTCCCAGATTATCCTGTAATGTGAGACGTTTAAAATCTAAATTTACACCTTCCGAAATGCTCTCAAGCTAATCGGGGCCGCCCCGATCTTTTCAAACATGTTTGAATTTAGGATTTTAAATCTGCATAATTACGTCAGTACTTTCACAATAATCATTGAGAGATGGAGATGATTGACAGCTTTAGGGACCGCGAAACAAGCTGCTGTACGGGTAGAGAGCGCAGCCGGAGAAACTGTTTGTGGAAGTCAAGTGTTTCATTCTACTTTCATTCTGCCACAACTGCAGCTCACTGGGACAGACAGACTATTTAAAATATCGAAATTAATTCCTTGCTTGATTCACGTTGTTCACTCTTTTATAAACATTATCTTAAATATTTTAAAAACAACAGAACATGATGATGGTCAGTCACATCACGCACCTGCAGTGTAAATACACGAAAATATGTTGCACTTAAATAATTAGCATATTAACAAAACAAATTTAAAATGATAAGACGGTTTTCAGTTCATTTTTTGTGACACGCTCCACAAACGCACAAAAACTGATTGCTGAAACAGTGCTCACATGAGAATCTGATGTCCACACATACAACGTTTCACATTAAATTACATATTTGTCCAAAACCATTGGTAATGTAAATACTGAATTTAACACTAGACTGCAAGATAGAATAGAATATAAACAATATTATAAAAATATCATGAAATTTGTTTAGAAGCTCTCAAAGACCAGCAGCCTCAGAAGAATAAACAACAAAAATAGAATCCACATAGTATATAGCTACAAAAAATATCACTGCAGAGTAGTATATATACAGTGGAATTAAATAATGCAAACAACAGTGCAAAATCAAGTTTAACCAAGCATCAGTCATTAAGCAGCAACGCTTATAACCTACAATAATATTCATGTTACAGGAAAACAGAGCATTAAAAGAAATAGCCTAGATCACTTAATAATAACTCTTAAATGTGCAAAAAATAGTGATATATAATTAATTTAAATAAATTTGGCATGATGATTAGACTTGAGTTGGTGCTAGATTGTGCACACAAACAATATGCATTCAAATACTGCCTGCATAACAAGACCTGAGGAGGAGAAGTCACTTAGGTTTCAAATAGAAAGCTGCTAGCAAATGTAAATATTTAAAAATAAATCATATTAAATGTGTCATAATCTTAATTCCTTTATAACCTCTTCTCCTGAGGTGATGTGAAGTGCTTGCTCTGGCAAGATAATCTTAATAATATCCTGTAGTGTGTGACGCACTAGGATTTTTAAATCCTGTAGTGTGAGCATATTTAAGATTTGAGAGAAGAATATCTGACAAGATTCTCCTTATGTGTGCTGCAACCAGATTTCATAATCTGCCAGGATTTTAAAAATTCTGTAGTGTGAGCCAGGCATGAGGAAACTAATCAAGGTCTTCATGATCACTAGAAAATCACAGGTGGGTAAGTTTGATTAAGGTTGGAGCTAAACTCTGTAGTGCTCCGGCCCTCCAGGGTAAGATTTGAGGAACCCGGCTTCACATCATCAGCCCGGACCTAAAGTTCGATTTGTAAACCGGCTCTACTGGTTACTTCCTGAAAATCGACTCAAAAGAATAATTCATTCAAGAACCGAACATCACTACTTCCTACCAACGTAACAGATAGACTGACCAAACATGGATTCAGCTGCTTTTTAGTCTCCAGCAATGAGACTACTCATGCTCTGCCAGGGCTCCGGCCCCCTTGAGGACCACACTCAGGACTTTTTTTGACCATGCTCAGATACCCACTTCCCAGATAAGTCACTTATTGTTTTTTACTGTGCCAGTTTAAAAGATCCACTACGTTCACAACTTACCTGATATATTCCTCAGGGAGTTTTTATGATATTTGTGTAGCTGGCCCTGCTGTTTACATTTACATTTAGTCATTTAGCAGACGCTTTTGTCCAAAGTGACTTAGAAGTGAGGTAAACAATAGAAGCAATTATAGCAACACAAGAACAGCAATACATAAGTGCACTGGAAATCAAGTCCAACACAGTATACATAGACAAGGGTTGGTTAGTAATTTTTTTTTAAAGAAATGTACAGATACAGATAAAGGGAAATAGAGAAAGATAGTTAGTCCTTTATTAGGAAGTGAGGTAGTGTTAAGCGAATCTCCCTTAACTGTGGGCGAGGTAGAGACTGATGCTTGCCTAAACAGTTTTTTGGGGCGGCAGTAGGCAACAGGCTCTGTGTGTCGTAGAGTCAGATCAGTCACAAAATGCTGTGTGCACCACACTCATGGTGGCAAGCCCGAGACTCATGCTTGAACCAGTTCTCAAGATGGCCGCCACGCCATAACCTATTCCCAAGATGGCCATCACGCCTGAACCTGTTTCCAAGATGGCCGTTGCGCTCAAACCTGTTTCCAAGATGGCCGCTGCGTCAGAATCTCTTTCCAAGTTGCCCCGGCGCCCGAGGCTGTTTTCAAGATGGCCCCGACACCATGTATTTGTCACGACTGGCTTTTACACAGAAGAGGGAGAACCCAAACGCAGACAAGATGTATAATTAACTGAAGGTTTAATAAAATAATAAACACAAAGACCCTCGTGGGGGTAAAACTGATGATAACAAAACATGTGATGGAACACGAAACACAGGAACAAAAAACTGAAACCAAAACAACACTGAAGCATAAGTCAGGAACACGGAATACATGAACACTCTGACTTTAGACAACGAACGGGCACACGACAGAGAACGAGAGGGCATTATAAAGACACCACATCAATGGGGAACAGGTGAACATAATTAATTACGTAACACACGAGTACATAAGGGAGTAGGGTAAAAGTGACGAGACCCTGGGAACACGTGACACAAATACCTAATGTGAACACACGTGTCCCCACACAAAACACAATGCTGCCATGACCTTGCCCTAAGAAATCAGACCTGAATCTTACACCAAGGTCTGGCAAGGCCATGACAACGACAAGACACTGGGAACACGTGGAAGCCACACACACAATATGACTCCCCGTGTCCCCACATAGAACATAGTACTGTCATGGTCTTGCCAACTACACTCAGACCTGAGTCTAGTACAAAAGGTCTGGCAAGCCCATGACAGTACCCCCTTCTTTAAAGGTGGATACTAGACACCAACAAACAGAACATTAAACACGAGAAACAAGAGACTGCACAACAGAGAATATCCAAGAAACAATTACAACAAACATAAGCGGAAGACAAACATATGTAACAAAAGGGTTAGGATGATTCAACAAAAATAACAAATCAGGGAGGGGGGGTCGGGCAACAACAGGGTGTACAAAATGTCCGGGGTGAAACGAATGAGTCCTAAAGTTCTAATGCTGCCGCACTGAGGTGTGACGCGTCTCCGGCTGCGCCGGCGGGTGACGAGTCCCCGGCTGCGCTGGGTGGGTGACGAGTCCCCGGCTGCGCTGGGTGGGTGACGAGTCCCCGGCTGCGCCGGCGGGTGACGAGTCTCCGGCTGCGCCGGCGGGTGACGAGTCTCCGGCTGCGCCGGCGGGTGACGTCTCTCTGGCTGCACCGGTTGTGGTAGCAACTCCAAAGCCCCCTTCGTCCTCCTCCGTCTGGAGGCCGGTAATGCAGGACGGAGATCGGGTGCGTGCGTAGTCTCCGGCGCCGGAGAGACGAGAGTCGACCTCCCCAACCTGATCGCCCCGGTCAGAATGCCCCTCGGGCTGGACGGATTCAGGCGGGATCCGGCAGGTCCGGCTGGTTTCCGCCTGGCGTTAGCTTCGGGTCCGCATACGAGCGGGTCATAAAACTCGTAACCAGACTCGTATGCGGGACACGTTCATTCTGTCACAACTGGCTTTTACACAGAAGAGGGAGAACCCAAACGCAGACAAGATGTATAATTAACTGAAGGTTTATTAAAATAATAAACACAAAGACCCACGTGGGGGTAAAACTGATGATAACAAAACACGTGATGGAACACGAAACACAGGAACAAAACACTGAAACCAAAATAACACTGAAGCATAAGTCAGGAACACGGAATACATGAACACTCTTTAGACGACTTTAGACAACGAACGCGCACACGACAGAGAACGAGAGGGCATTATAAAGACACCACATCAATGGGGAACAGGTGAACATAATTAATTACATAAGACACGAGTACATAAGGGAGTAGGGTAAAAGTGACGAGACCCTGGGAACACGTGACACAAATACATAATGTGAACACACGTGTCCCCACACAAAACACAATGCTGCCATGACCTTGCCCTCAGAAATCAGACCTGAATCTTACACCAAGGTCTGGCAAGGCCATGACAACGACAAGACACTAGGAACACGTGGAAGACACACACACAATATGACTCCCCGTGTCCCCACATAGAACATAGTACTGTCTTGCCAACTACACTCAGACCTGAGTCTAGTACAAAAGGTCTGGCAAGCCCATGACAGTATTGTTTTGAGTTCTTTTAAATAAAGTAGCTGCATATTAATAATTAATCAAAATGAATAATCAAATTTAAATGCTGAAGAGAGCTTGTATTACTGGTATAAGACAGGATCCAAATTCAAAGATCAGCCAATCACCATACAATTGGGTGGGAACCTACCCCCTAGTGCCCCCAAATGATGGGCCTGCACCTACCTCATCACCTTCCTTTTGCTTTCTAAAAGAGGTTACTGGTACCAAAGATACTGATGTGTGAATGATATATTACTGATGAAAAACATAACAATGATGTGTTTGTGAACAGCACATTTTTGTATTTACTTTTGTGTCACTGAATCATCTCATGTTTGGAGAAACCAGTGAAGGCCTTTAAATGTGTATATATTGCATAACACAAGGAAAAAAGGAAAACTCTCTAAGATGTTAAAATGAGGAAGGAACTTGTAAATACTTGTAAACCAGAACCCCTTTAACCACATGACAGGATATAAACTCTAACAAGAGTGTATATAAGTGTCTCACTCCTCAAACACAAACTGGACTTCTTCAAGTGGGGATCACAAGTCAGATATGAAGATGTTTTGTAGTCAACTGTTTGTTTTGATTTGTTTGTGTGCTGCAGTACAGCCGTCCAGTCAAACAGGTACATTGGTTTATTTTCAACATTTATTTTGTATGTTATAATTACTGGCAGATATTATCAATGTATTAGACAAAGAAGATATTTAATATATTTAATATCTTTTTTTACGTTTAATTACAGTAACATAAAAAAATGACATCTGTCTATGTATCTGTCTCATGGGATTTCAACCACGGGCCACAGGGGGTCCGCGATTAAACCAGTTAGAATCAGTGCGACATGTTGTCTTATCTATATTTCTGAACTTGGACTATTGCTAAAGCGCTAATTCGACAGGCAAATGACACCACACTGTGTCTGCATTTTAAACTGTGACAACCCAATTAAATATCAATGAAACGCGCGCCGTGATGGTGCCTGGTGCAATATTCAAAGTCAGATTGAAATCCGGTGTCCAGACTAGCGCCTCTCAAAAAGTTGTCCCAATGCGATGCTGTGGACTTGTTGCATGTTATTCTCTTGAGTCTAATATGATGCTCTGCAGAAAATAAACTGGCGTAACTCAAACTCATGACAACGATGATCCAAGAGAAAGGCAATGGACCTCAGATTATAGCACAACCTCTATCCTCACCAGAATAGACAGTCTTTGTGCCATTCACCATGATCAGTCATCTTTATAAACTGAAAGCCCAGGTTCAAGTAAATGTGTAATTGTATAATTGTACAACAACAGCATAATAGTGCTAATGTATTTTCTTAACATAGTATGGCTGTGTGACAACATGGTTTGTTTCTATTTATAAAACAGTTCCAGTTCTTGATTCTGATTGCTCAGTAGTTGTACTTTACTAATACGAAAAAGCAGCTTCTCATACCTTACTGGTTACTTAAATATCTCTATTTTACACATTTAGTATCAGGGGGTCCCTGTTGCATGCCACTCTCATCTAAGGGTCCCTGCCACGAAAAACGTTAAAGACCCCTGGCCTATCTAGATGTCGTGTTAGAGGTTGAGCATCATTCTCAATCAAATACAGTAGATATAAATAATATAGATGCTTTATGAGTTCTGCATGTCAATGGCACTCCAGGTTTAACTGAATGACTTGAGATCTAAACCAAACATAGTAGTCAGTGCAATATTAAATATCATTGACTTGTCTGATATTTATTTTTCTTTAGACTCCAGCTCTTTTCTCATCTACAATGAGGATCACAACAGATGTGTGAATGTCATTAATGCCAGTGTTATACAGACGGCACCGTGTGATGTATCTTCTGACGCTCAGCGTTTCCGATGGGTTTCTTCTTCAAGAATTATCAGCGTCTCTCTTAAACTCTGTTTGGGAGCTCAAAACGTTAAAGACTCTGAGAAAGTGATCCTTCTGCCCTGTAAAGAGCTCAGTCCTCTACAGACCTGGGAATGTAAGAATGAGACCTTGTTTGGCTTAAAGGGTCAAACGTTACATCTGAACTACGGCAATAATGAAGAGACAAATGTGGTGCTGTTTAAGGGAAATGGATCTTGGAGTCGCTGGCAGATTTATGGGACTACAGACAATCTGTGTTCTCATGGATATCAAGGTACATCCTCAATATTAAGTAATTAATGCAACCTTTGGATAGCAACTGAAAACTGAGTAAATGCAAAAACTATAAAAAATTTATTATTTAATTTTCATGATTTTTTGCTGTGAGACTGTTAACATTGGTTTAGCTTATCTTAGTGTTTTGTAATTCTGTTTATGGCTTTTATTGTAATAGTCCTTCTAAAATCTTTAATACGTCACTTTTTTATTTTGTAGATGTGTTGTGACGGGGTGCACCTAATGATGTTGATATCATTTCTCTTTGCTTTTTACCCTGCTGCTCATTATTGCAAAATATTTATGTAATGTTAAAGTCCTGGGCTGAGTTCCCCGAAACCTTCTTAGCTCTAGGTCGTTCTTACACAGTAAAGGAAAACAGACAGGCACGGCTCCAGAAATGCGTCCATTAAGCTTTATCCGCATTGTAAACACGCTGCTTGCGCATCCAGTGTCCAAGCACAATAAACTCGTGAACTAATGAACAACAGTTTGTTTTTATATATTTTAAGTGTAATGCACAGTCAAGCCAGGTGACTTGCACAGCCCACCTTAATCCCCTGTGTAACGCATTTATTGGGAACCCCTAATATAAATTTGACTGTACTTTTAGGTTATAGTAAATACATAGTTGCATTATATATTTAGCATTGTTTATTGCCCTGCTGCCCACATCAGAAAAAACAATCAGAGTCACAACCCATAAGTGGAGATTCATTTGTTTTGTACATCATTATTTCTCTCAGTTTCCTCTAATTTTGTGTCTTATAGAGATTTATACTCTGGATGGGAATTCATTTGGAAAGCCATGTCAGTTTCCCTTTAAGTTTAAGGACAAGTGGTACGCTGAGTGCATCATTGAGGAAAGATCAGACGGCAAACTGTGGTGTTCAACTGAGACAGATTATGATTCGGACAAGAAGTGGGGCCTCTGTCCAACCAAAGGTAACACCATAAATAAAACATATATAAATATAATAAAACAATAAATATATATAATAAATTACACGCAAAACATTTTTAAAAAGCACATGAAGCTGATTATAATTTAAATTATTGTTTGACTCAATAGGCATCACTGGATGGGACAGTGATCCAGTAACTGGTGTATTATATCAGAGAAACACACAATCAGCACTGACCTGGCATCAAGCTCGAGCCAGCTGCCAACAACAAGATGCAGATCTTCTCAGTATATCAGAACTACATGAACAGTCTTATATATCAGGTACACAGATCCCACTATTATCCTAAACTAAAATGATTTCATCCACTACACAAAACAGCATTTCATGAACTTTATATTTTAGGCTTGACAGATCTCTTGGGTTCAGTTTTATGGATCGGTCTCAACAGTCTTGACTTTGAGAGTGGATGGCAGTGGAGTAATGGAAACCCATTCAGATATCTCAACTGGGCTCCTGGTAACAAACATTCATGACACAGCAAAATCCACAGTGTTAAATTAAAGGGAAAGTTTACTCAAAAATGTTACAAATTTCTTTGTACTGATGAACACAAAGGAAGATATTTTGAGTAATATTTTTAACCAAACCGTTTGTGAGCCCCATTCACTCCAATAGTAGGAAAAGAGAATACAATGAAAGTGAATGGGGCTCACGAACGGTTTGATTATGAAGATTCCTCAAAATATCTTCCTTCATGTTCATCAGAACAAAAACATTTAAACAGGTTTATAACAACATGACAAATGAGTAAATTATGACAGAATTTTCATCTAAGGGCAAACTATCCCTTTAACAATGCTCAGTATTTACGTAGGTCCACACTGAAGCAGTCGCAATCTGTGACTTTATCCTCTCTATCGCTATCTCTGTTCGAAAAACTAAAATTGCATTTTACATCTTACTTGTAGAGTTATTTATTAGCGTATGTTTAGATGTTGGCTTTTATTTAAAGTCACAATTATGGTGATCAGTGCTTGTTTCAGTTGGACTCTTGACTCTTGGTTAGGTATTTTTTTCTGGGCTGCTATAACTTTGTGTGTTTAAAACATTTGCCAGGTTGTGGCAAAAAACAGATAGTAGTGCAATTCTATGGTGGTGGTTAGGATATAATGTCAAACAACAACATCATCTAAAAAACTGATTTATTATTTTAATAATAATAATAATAATAAACTTTATTTTATATAGCGCCTTTAGAGTTGGATCTCAACGCACTTTACAGAATCATAAAAATACATTATAAAGTTCACATACATCAAATTTAAGAACATATAAAAGAAGTTGCATACAAAGGGAATAAAATCACTTATATGCTAACCTAAAAAAAATAAGTTTTAAGTGAGGATTTAAAAATACTTAGAGAGTCAGCCTGTCAAATCTCAATAGGAAGAGTATTCCAGAGCCTGGGAGCAAACGAAGAAAATGCCCGGTCACCCATAGAACGTAAGCACGTTGCAGAAACCATTAAAAAGCCAAACACAGATTTTAGTGTTTGCTTACCCACCAGAAGTATTTTTTCTCTCAATAATTTCTCTCTAAAGTATGAGATCTGTCACTCTCATATCAGTTTGTCATTCTGATGAATTTTAAAACACTGACAATAAAAATTAACTGTTGTCTAATTTAGACACACACACATTAAGAATCAGAATATGGATCTCAACAATGGTGACAATAAAATGAAAAGCTTCTTGCTGCAATGCATGCTGGGTATCAACAAATAATAAATCGTATCCAGAATGCACTGATGTAAATGTTTTTAATGTTTGGATGTCATCTTTATATTCCTGTAGGTAATCCCTCTCTGGAGCCGGGCCTTAACTGTGCTGCATTAAACGCTGGTAAAGCATCCAAGTGGGAAAATTTGGCCTGCAGTAAGAAGTTAGGTTACATTTGCCGCAAGGGAAATTCAACAGATATCACACCTTCAACAGGTACATAGATTGACCTTTTGTGGATGCATGGTTCCTTAAAGAACCTTTAACATCCACCACTTTTGTAAAGGTACATCAGCTCACAGCTACATAATGATTCCAAATTAATACATAAATTGTTTAAAGACCTTAAAGGCGGAGTGCACAATGTTTGAAAAACGCTTTGGAAAAGGGAGTCGGGGCGACTAACAAAACACACTTCAGCCAATCAGCAGTAAGGGGCGTGTCTACTAACCGAGATCCTTGCCATGGTTGCATATGTGTGGGGCAGGTCTAACAAAAGAAGGTCCAAATTCTATTGGGGTTGGGGTGTGTTTGTTTAGGTGATTTCAAATATCAACATTGGCTTTCAAACATTGTGCACTCCGCCTTTAAAGAGCTTTTGAACTTATTTTACTGAGTGGTATTATATTATATTATATATGATTAAGTGATTGTATGTCTAGATACTTTTCATTAATATAACATTGTACATTACGAAGTGCACTTGCACCAGCTGATTAACTCTTTCCCCGTCATTGACCAGTTTTTTTGTCAATTAAGAGAAAACATTTGCATGAAAAACGTGTTCCTGATAAGTTTTTATAAGGGATGCTCCGATCAGGTTTTTTGCAGTAGATACCGATTACCGATTTGTTATCTATGTGCTCGGCCAAGGAAAATGAAAGTTTAAACTGTCAAAACTTTTAAAGGAGCATTTCACCCGTAGAAAAATTTATCTTTATTGAAAGTGTGTCATATTTGTAGTCGAAATGTAACATACATTTAGAATTTGGTGCCTATTTGACAGAGAAAAGGGGTGTTTGTAGTCTCACTCCCTCAACAAAGATATTAGACTTCCTTCTTTCAATGATGCAAAATGATGCTTTTTACATCATTGAAAGAAGGAAGTGCAACACTGAAATCTGTATTTCTCCTGTCTCAGCAGCAACTGAGAACATGATGCACAACCATTCAAAAACATGACTGGGGTTCTAACTATACAAAGCTTAATGCAAATGGGTGAAGTGTCCCTTTAAATGCATGCAAATAGTAAACTTTTGGCATGAGGATGCAATTGTCCACGATATATCTATGTTCTATACATTGTTTTTTTATGGGGATGTGAAGACGTGTTGACCGGAGTGCGTCCTCATAGAAAATACACATATCTCTGTAAAGGCAGAGAGAGAAATCCAAATCTGCATGTCGCACATGAGCAACGGGTTGTAAAAATGCTCGCACTAGTACGTAAAAAAATGGATCCCTAATTGCAGCTGCATTCAGGATCCCTATGGTGACAAAAGTAAACACAAAGATTGATACACGAGATCGGCAAATTTAGCATGTACTGACTGAGTCATTTAATGCCATTATCGCCCGATACCATTCGGCAGCCGATCGATCGGAGCATCTGTAGTTTTTATGTTAATCTGCACTTACCCAATTTATAAAAAATAAGCAAAAAATGAATAGTTTCATTGCAAAACGAATTATTATGTTATCATGTTATTATTTTGTTTTATGGTGCTACTTAGCTGTATTTTTTAAGTTATGAAAGTTTAAATCAAAACAAACCAACTGCAGTTGAATTGATATTAATTCACAACCAAAAAACGAGATTTCTGAAAAAGTTAAAAAACAAAGTTATCTCGTTTTGCCACGGAACTCTTCAAATATTTATTAATTTTACACTCTGTGTATGTTTTGATAATCGTTCTGAATCTGATCTCTAACTAAATTCCTTCAAAAAAGCAATTATTTAAGCTTTATATTTTTGAGGAAAAATATCCATATTTAAGAGTTTTTAAGCAAAGAAAAAAAAAAAAAATATATATATATATATATATATATATATATATATATATATATATATATATATATATATATATATATTTTTTTCCTGTTTGTTTGAAAGCAAACTCTTTCAAAGAGGGTCTGTTCTTTCATTGAATATATTTGTATGTTTACATATATGTTTAGAAAAAAAAATTCCTGGAAGGCATTTTGTGAAACTTTTAGGAAATCACAAAAAATGCTGGCGGGGAATGAGCTAATATTAATATTGATTAATAAAATAATTCAATTCAATTCAATTTTATTTATATAGCGCTTTTCACAAAAGTCAATTGTTTCAAAGCAGCTTTACATAAATAGAAGCAGTGAAAAGCACAGAAAAACGACAGATAGCACAACAAAATACATGATAGCATGAACAGTTAAATTTGCTGCGGCTATGACTCAATATTATAAGTGCACGTATTACTAAAGCAACGTATAGAAGAGGAAGCTAAGTAAAGCCCAAAAAGGCTGCCTCCCCGGGGTGAAAAACCCCCTAGGAGAAAAAAAACCCCGGGCTTTTATCCGAGGAAAAATAAGTCCTAGGAGGGAAAAACCCTTGGGAGAACGGATAAGGCGATTTAGTGAAGATTAAGCGGTTCTGCCGGTGATCGTTGGTCAGGCATCAGCTGGGCATGACGTTGAAGGACGGCCAGAAGATCAGAGGTGTGCCGACTTTCACATCTACCGGGACTGGGTCTGTTTGTCTCGTTGTCCTCGGGTCGAGGACGAGACAGGGAGAGAAAAACAAAATCGTATTAGCGTAGCGGCCGTTCATATGTATTGAAGTGTCACACAGTGATGTGGTTTAACTCAGCTTAGTTCCAGACAGACTAACTATTGCGGCATAATTATGTTATCCACAGTTGAGGATTTAGCAAAATAAGCAAGTTATCTGCGGTTCTTAATGTAGGGCGTCTTTAACAAGAGAAAAACATTTCTCCAATTTCGCTTTTGGGACTTTATAAATATATTAAACCAAAAGATCATTACAATAATTGCCTGAGCGCACGATTGACCATGCTGCTCATTTAAACTAAAAAAAATATATTTTTTAAATGGTTGTCTGTATCTCACGGTCTGTATCCAGAATGCGGTCCACCTGTTGAATACCTGTGTATGGCATCACTCATAAAGAGTGTATTGTCTTGCTGTTGTGTTCTGTGAATCAATAATGTTCTGAGTTTTCCACTAGATGGCAGTAGAACACAGATAAGTACATGCGATAGAGAGTAAGCGAGAAAGTGAAGTGTTGTATTGCTGAAAGTTGTGCAGATATGCTCTCGGACATTAAACACAAGTTTATTTGAAAGTTGCCGGTTCTTTTATTCTTCATTACTTTATACAACACCACACTTGCCCTATTTAATAATACAGCACAAATTTATAATTTATAGCAGTTTATTTTGCAAACCCCCTGGGTATGGATTGTGGACAACCAGGGTCCCTGGACCCCACTTTGAGAACCCAGCTGGTTTTGACAGTTTCAAAGTATTGTTATGTTTCCTAATAATGTCTCCTAAAGGTAGCATGTATCATGAGAAGAGGATATGGCCTAGAACTGATCCCTGCGGTACACCATATTATACCTCTTTGATAATTTTTTAATACATCTTTCATTAATTTTTTGGGAACACACTCACAGACCCCATATTCGGTCAATCTTATTGTATATCTTTTTCTTTCTCTCTCTCTCTCTCTCTTTCAGGTGAAGATCAGCCTAACTTCTGTCCAGTGGGGTGGGTGCCGTACGCCGGTCACTGTTATTATCTGCAGCGCACCAAGAAGACGTGGAGTGATGCTTTGGCTGAGTGTCACAGAGAAGGATCAGATCTGGCCAGCATACACAACATAGAAGAACACAGTTTCATCATATCTCAGACTGGATACAGTACGTGTGCACAACTACGGTGTTTGGTAACACTTTAGAATACTGTATCTTACTTACTACATAACTTATAAGGAATTACTGCAGAATTAATCATTAGTTCTTCATTAACACTCAAGTCACTACTATTAACTACTAAGGAATATGTGTTAACTAATCGGTATGTCATAGCGTTTTTTAAATTGTGTTAAGTAACTATTAGTTAATCAGTAACTAATCAATTCAGTCATGACTCCTGAAGAACTACGATGAATTAACTGCTAATTCAGCTTCAGGAGGAATAACTATTAAGTAACTATTAATGAACTCTGATGCTCAGTATCAGGTTATGTTCTTTACTACTAATGTTAGTTGATTTACTTAGAGTTATACCTATACTGATATATAAATATATATATCATTTGCACCACTGTATGTTACTGTCGGTGGGTGTCCACGCTACAATGTTGCATGTCTTGCATCACATTAAGGTTAAATATTTGAGCCCACACATTTATTATCTGTGAGTTTTTAATATCTCCCGTTTTGTAAGAGAATAGGGACTGGGGGTTTCCAACTGTTAGCGGAGAGGTGCATCGCTCTCGCATTTTAACAATGCACTGTCAAAACTTAAGCTAATCACTGTAGACACCACATTAATGAACCGTAAAATTATAAGAAAGTTGAGTCTCAAAGCTGCAATAAATAATTATTCATTTAACGTTATGTTTTTTAAACGAATTGTGAATTCCTCTTGTTTTTCCTCGTGATCGACCATTTCCGTGGATGGCGCTTGAGTGTTAGTTTTTTTTTATTAAAGTGTTGTCTGCACTTCAACCAGAAAATCAGGATGGAGCTGTGACCTGCCAACAGGGCCGGAGTGGGGCCACTTTTCAGCCCGGGAGTTTCAGGCCCAAGACCGGCCCACTTTTTCCATAGTGTTATTCCAAATTAGCACTTTTTTTCAAATTGATTAAATAAAGCAACAGTTCAGCTCATAGTTTTTATTAATATCATGGTTCAACAAATAAGTTAAAAGTTATATAATATTTCACTTAAGATAAGAAGTTAACAAAAATATTCCTCTACACTCTAAAAAAGGCTGGGTTACTTTTTACCCATAATGGGTGAATATTGGACAGAACACATGCTGGGTTAAAAATAACCCAATGTTGGGTTGTTGTTATGCAACCATTATAATAACCCAACAGGTGGGTTAAAACAACCCAGCACTGGGTCAATTTTAACCCAGCAGCGTGTTCTGTCCAATATATAAAATATATAAATAACCCAGCCCTTTTTAGAGTGTATTCCACAAGGAAAGGTTGATAAATTTTTAGCATTGCTATTGCTATGAGGCCGATGATTAATGCCAATAGAAATATAAAAGTCCTAATTAAAAAAGAATAGCATAACAAGTGATTTCTTAGCTTTTTTAGGCTGGTCATTTTTGACTGGGAAAACAAAAGGTGTTATAGGGTTCCGAACACAACCTGAGGGTTAAATAACTTTAATTCATATTGTTTACTCATGGCATCCTCATTTTCAGCGGGGGACTGGCTTATATGCTGCTCAGAAGCTGCTTTCATAATATTTGCAAAGTCTATGAATCGCCATGTATACACAAAAGGGTAATATTTTTAAAAAAAATGTATTAGGTTATTATTCGGTATTAGCCGAATAATTACGTTGCTAATGCTAATCATTACTAGGCTTATTTCTCTTTAAGTTACCTGTTTTTTTTTTTTTTGTTTGTCCTCTTGAAAATAAATCTGTAAGTTTGACACATTTGGCAGCATCCTCTTCCAATAGATTTTTTCTTCAACCTGTTTTTTACGCCCTCCTCCTCTCAGACGCGTATTGTTACGGTAGGGCCGGCCCAGCCTACCGGAGAAAAGTTTTCTTGGACGTGCTATGGACCGAACCAACTCTATGGGAGGGGAGGGGAAAACTCCCTCACATGGTACAACCCATGCAGAGGCTGGGCGCTGCAGTGTCAATGCGAAACGTGTGAAGTGTCATTTAAGAGAAGATAGACTCACTAACGTGACAAATGTAAAAGAAAAAAAAAACTCGACCGGCCCAAAAGTGAAGCGGCCCACCGGGAATTCTCCCGGTTTTCCCGATTACCCACCCCGGGCCTGCCTGCCAATACCTCAGATATGTTTATGGCCTTTTATATATTTTGTGTCTGTTTTTACTCAAAATATTCTAAAGTGAAAACAATGGGAAGGAATGGAGGGAAGTAAGTGGGAAAGCTTACTTTCTGTTGACCATAAAACTTTATTGGTCTTTTTTAATGTGGCTTTACAACTTCATTATGATCAGTTAACAAGTATGTCTTTAGTGTTTTGCATCATCGTATGTGTTTTGTTTATGAGTTTGTTGTTTTCATATATGTGTACAACATGAATGTCTCAACAATAAAACCGATCAAAAAACAAGTGGAACGCCTCAGCAATGCTTCTTCCTGATACTTTGCCCCTCAGCGGTTATAGGTTGCCGCTATTAATGGGTTCCCATTGTTTTCACTTTAGAATATTTTGGTCCGGGTTCTTAGTAATTCCTTAATAATGATGTGGTAATTCTTTATTAATTATCAATGGGTTCCCATTGTTTTCACTTTAGAATACTGTTCCAGGTTTTCAGTAATTCCTTAATAATGATGTGGTAATTCTTTATTAATTATCAGTGGGTTCAAAGTAATTATTTGAGAATGATGTGGTAATTCTTTCATCATTGATTTAAATACAGAATTAATTTGTCATCACTTTCTAAAAGTGATGTGAAATATCTTGAGTAAAAACAGACACACAAAATATATAAAAGGCCATAAACATATCTGAGGTGTTGGCAGGCCACGGCTCCATCCTGATTTTCTGGTTGCAGTGCAGACAACACTTAAATAAAAAAAACGAACACTCAAGCGCCATCCACGGAAATGGTCGATCACGAGGAAAAACAAGAGAAATTCACAATTCGTTTAAAAAAACATGACGTTAATGGAATAATTATTTATTCCAGCTTTGAGACGCAACTTTCTTCTACTTTTACAGTTCATTAATGCGGTATCTACAGTGATTAGTTTAAGTGTCGACAGCGCATTGTTAAAATGCGAGAGCGAAGCACCTCTCCGCTGACAGTTAGAAACCCTCAGTCCCATCTATCTTGCAAAACGGGAGATATTACAAAACTCACAGATATTACATGTGTGCCTTCAACCTTTAACCTGAATGTGATATATATCAGTATAGTAGGCATAAATCAACTAACATTAGTAGTAAAGAAGACAGACCATAACCTGATACTGAGCATCAGAGTTCATTAATAGTTACTTAATAGTTATTGCTCCTGAAGCTGAATTAGTAGTTACTTCATCGTAGTTCTTCAGGAGTCATGACTGAATTGATTGGTTACTGATTAACTAATAGTTACTTAACACAATTTAAAAAACGCTATGACATACTGATTAATTGACACATATCCCTTAGTAGTTAATAGTAGTGACTTGAGTGTTAATGAAGAACTAACGAATAATTCTGCAGTAATTCCTTATTAGTTATGCAGTAAGTAAGATACAGTATTCTAAAGTGTTACCCATTGTTTTAGTAACACAAAAAACCTACACATTGTTGTCTGATAAAAGAAATAAAAAATACATAAATGCAAACAGTGTCCTGTCCCACAAGGTACTTTCAGCACCATATTGGACAGAACAGGACTGTCCTAAAACACTAATGGTGGAGCTGAAGCATTTCTGGATAGAAACCACAATACCGTTAATAATAACAGGAAAAATAAATATTAGTTTGCTTTTTAAAAACCCCACAGCTCTGTTTACTTCGGTTTGTTTGTAGATCGCTCTTGCCAGGTCCAATATGGTGGTGACCTTGACACTAAAGCACATTATATGACGCCTGTTTGAAGAAGATTGTTTGGCAACACATAAAGCAATCATTGACTGTTTATTTGATTATCAAAATAGTTGTTATTGTTGCATCTCTAATAATTTAATATCAGTTGGTGGTATATAATTGAGTGTTGTTGTTGTGTAGTGTCGACTGATGAGCTCTGGATTGGTCTTAATGATCAAAGGATTCAGAATCTGTTTGAGTGGTCAGATAGATCACACGTCACCTTCACTAAATGGTTTGTTGGAGAACCTTCACACATCACAAATCGAATGGAGGATTGTGTTCTTATCAAAGGACAGGTGGGTAGTTTTTATTTACTTTTTGCTCCTCGTTCTCACTATAGTTTCTTTCTGATTGTTTTATGTTCATAATTCTTCATTAGTGATGCTTTTTTTTGTGTAATAGGAGGGGAAGTGGTCAGATCATCTGTGTGAGTCAGCTCATGGTTACATCTGTAAGAAGAAAGCTTCCACTAAACCTGAAGGACCTCCAGAGGTCATCAGTCCTGGATGTCCAGCTGTGAGTCTGCATCACCTCATACTCTTCATTTTACTTCAATAAACAAACATTAAATAATGAAGAAAGTCAACTAATAACCACAATAAAGTCAAACAATCAACACACTGACAAATTACAAATCAAAGCCAAGTAAAGTCAGTTATATGACATATATCATGAAAGTATCTTCAGTCTATTTGTTAATATATTCTAACAGTTAAATATAAATATATTCTGTCTGTTATGTGGTCATGAGACATTACTGATGTTGTGGTGTTGTGTATTAAGTGTTATGTAAATATATATATATATATATATATATATATATATATATATATATATATATATATATATATATATATATAAAGAACATTTGGTGATAGTGAGAATGTCTTTTTACAGGGTTGGTTTAGGTTTGGCTATTACTGTTATAGCGTTGCCACGGAAACCAAAACTTTTGATGATGCCAAACTGATGTGTGAGCAGACCGCAGCTAACCTTGTTGATGTTGCCAGCAGGTGAGTAGATGATATTTAGTAATACTTTACTAAATTACAGTAAGATGAATAATACAATGTGGTATCTTTGCTATTAGAAATGAGAGCGCATTTCTCATCAGTCTGGTTGGTCTTCGACCTGAGAAATATTTCTGGATTGGTTTGTCTAATACTCATCAGACTGAGCAATTCCAGTGGATCAATGGTGATAAAGTCAAGTTTACACACTTTAATGTAGGCATGCCAGGTATGTTGATGAGTTTCATTGTGTTCGGTCTGTGTGACATCAAACAAAGTCAAATCTACAAGAGTTTAACTTCTTACGTCTTTGTATTTTCACATTCAGATAAGCACCAAGGTTGTGTAGCAATGTTAACAGGAACTTCAGCAGGATTATGGGATGTATTGGCCTGTAACACTAAACAGAAATACATCTGTAAGAAAATGGCAGAAGGAGTCACGACAACCCGAAGGCCTCCGACAACCCGAAGGCCTCTGAACACACGACCTCTCAGCTGCCCGGATAATTGGATTAAAAAAGATCCAGGAAATTGTATTCGGGTAAATGTGAAGACACACAATTCTCCTAAAACACAGAGCATCTGTAACAGCATTAACACACTTTTAAAAATGTCACAGAAGGCACAGACACAAACTCTAGAAATGTAACATTATATAAGGATGTAACATTAATATTAATATAATTATTAACAAATAAAACACATAACATTATTTGTGTTCAGGAGAATCACACCTTTTGTATTTCTTAGGTCTACAGAAAGCAGAAGGATGAGAAGAAGACTTGGTTTGAAGCGCGTGACTTCTGTCGAGCTGTTGGTGGTGATTTAGCGAGCTTTCATTCAGGAAAAGAAATGACTGCGTTACCGTAAGTACTCACAAGTTCTAACACACAGAATATATTCTTTATTATCATTATTGTTATTTTTTAGGGTGATGCAAGCAGGGTTACATACAATTTTAAATCAGTTCATGAGTTAGACATTAAACTGCATCAACAACACCCCGATGTTAACACTGTCATTTCTACTGAAACTTCTCTATTCTGAACTTCTCAGAATCACAATTACATCTAAGGCTCAATTTAATTCTTTATGGCAAACCATAGGAGCGGACTAAAATAAATGGTGCCAGATGTGCTCAATTAATTTTTAATCAAGTTGTAACTCCCTTCATTAAACAACCTAACAAACCAAACGTGAATTCAATGATTTGCATGAGTAGATTACTTACAAAGTCAATGCAAAGACACGAATAAGATGCAAACTTGCTAAGGGTAATGTGAATTATGTGCATTAGCCACAAATTGCCGCAAAAACATGCAATATTTACTTTAAATGCTAAAATATTAAATTCAAGTGAAAAATTTGCATGCTACGAAGTTTAATCCTGTGAGTAATCTAGAGCGAGGAACGTGATGCTTTGCATTTGGTGTGTACGTGGCATAAGGGTTGCGTAATGTTGTGCAGAAAGAAATTGTGGCGCCTGAATAAGACGTTTCAGTAGTAGTGTTATGGATGAAAAATGAAATGCTCAATACAGTCAAAGTAGTAGAGTTGGGGTACTCGAACTTGGACTCAGACTCGAGTCCAATTTTGAATGAACTCGGACTTGCCAAGCACTCAGACTTGAATATGTACTCAGACTTGACACGGACTTGGACATTTTGGACTCAGAAAATATCCAGAGTACAGTCGAGTCCGTGTCATGTGTCTTCAGTGAGCGCATCGCAAGTTGTTAATTTCCTCACATCAGTGTTTAGTCGGCACGGGAACCCGGAGTGTATTGTAACGGATAATGGACCTCAATTTACTGCTGCAGAATTTTCTGCCTTTCTTAAGTCAAGGGACATTGATCATGTGCGTACGCCTGTGTACCATTCGGCTGCTAATGGAGCAATAGAGCGTTTTCACAGGGTTCTCAAGAGTTGCATTCAGTCTGCCATAATTGAGTTAAAACCTTGGAAAACGGCTGTCACTGAATTTCTTCAAGTCTACAGAGCAACTCCTCACTTCACTACTGGAGTGACCCCCTTTGAATTACTACACGGAAGGAAAATGCGCACTTGTTTGGACCTAATGGCCCCGCTGACATCTGGTGCGAAGGCGGATGTTGTGCGCGAACGGGTAACAGCACAACAAGCAAAAATGAAGCAATGGTTTGACACAAGGCGCAGAGCCCGCTGCACTCTTCTACAACGAGGTGACAAAGTGCGTGTTAAACTTCCTTGGCATGTATCAAAAGGACATCAAAGATTTTCAGAGCCAAAATAAATCAGGAAACAAGTGGGAAAGAATACTTTCATTCTTTCGGATGGTAGGAAATGGCACGCATCACAGCTGGCATTATTTTCTAGTGGCTCAGTTTCAACCACTGTGACTGATTGGCTTACTCAGCCACCTCAAGCGCCGGTCAGTGTTCATAGACTCAGTTCTGGTGAGGTTTTCTTACCTCGACCTCAGCGTGTGAGGTGCTCTCCGAGGCGCAAAAAAGACTATGTTCATTAAAGAGAAAATACTGTATTAACTAATGTTGAGGTAAATTGATGTTGTTGTTGCATTCATTTATTCATGTATTTGGTGCTTATTTAGAATTGGATATGCATTTAAATAATTTCATTCACAGTGCTTCCAGAAATAGAAGTTAGTTTTGGTATTGTATGTTTTCTAAGTTACATACAATATTTAAGTACTGAGCATTTGTTCTTAATGTGAATTACTAGGAAGAATTGTTTTGAGTAAAAGGTGAATATGTTATATTTCTATGTTATATTTCTCCCCGTGTCGCTGAGGAGGTTAGTTAAGTAACGAAGTAGCAGAGAAAAAGGGTAGAAAAAATAAGTAGTGATGAAGCATGCGGTGTATGAGGCTGCTTGAATAATAAAAGATGATTCCTCGTGATTACTGGTGATTAATTACTTCTACGCTACATAACATACAAAACTAATTTTGTTTCCTTTTTTTCAATTTAATTACTTTCTGGACTCAAACTTGGACTTGGACTTGATGTTTAAGGACTTGGTCTTGACTCATACTCGACAAAGGTGGACTCCAACCCAACTCTACAAAGTAGTCATGAAAAATTTTAGAGATATCTGTTTTTTCCGTGTCTCCACATTCAAGTATAGGACTGTTGTCTTATGTGACTGAAATAGCTGCATAGAAGCATTAAAATATGAAATATGTTCGCCGAGTGAGGAGACTTTTTTTAATAAACAACCCTTTTTGTCACGTGACCTTTTTATCAGGATTCACAATACACCCCCAACGTGGATCGGCTTCACTTCATTGGACCGTAATTCTGGTTTTGTGTGGTCAGATCAAACTCCTGTGAGTGATTTCTCTTTACTCTCTGTCTATTTGTGTTGATTTGTTGAGATTTTACTACTAATGCTATATTTTGTATTATGTTATTTTCTCTGTGATTGTATGTTTGTTTCTGTTTTAGTCGGATTATCGGAACTGGGCCTTTCGTGAACCAAACAACGTCAACAATAATGAGAACTGTGCTGAATATGGCAGTAAATATGGACGCGAGTGGACAGATCGTGATTGTGATACTTATATGGACTGGATCTGTCAGATTCCAATAGGTACACATGCAGATATAAACAAGTATATTCAGAACAGAGTATAGAAAAACTGTGTCAGTGAATTATTGTTTTGATGAATATTTAGATTTATTACACAGCTCTGTGGGATGTGTCTTTCTGATTCACTGTAAAAAAAGAAAAAGTTTGTCTTTAATTTTAAAGGCCACTTGCTGCACAACTTTTGAACATTTGGGTGATGTAAATGTCAACTTAAACCAACAAGTTGAACCAACTTAAATTGATTAGGCAACAAGCAAATTTCTGAATTCGATTGTATAAACACCATTCCAGCATCTCTCTTTAAAGTTAATCCACATACAAGTTGGGTAAAGGGCAGTTTATTCATATCAACTAACCTGCATGTTTTTGATGCGCACCACTGTGCTGCCCTTGCAACATGATCTCACAAAGTTCCGTGGGATAGTCACGGAATTTTTTATTCATTTTTCCGTGGCATTCTCACAGATTTGTTACTCACCTCCTTTTTCCTATTTTCAAATTGTTTTTGCTTCGATTTAGGGTTACTGTAGATTTGGTGTTTGCATTAGTATGCCACTTTAACTATTGGTTTATACAATTTTTTCTGATATATTTTATAATATTTTCTAAACTTTAAAATGTTGTCGCCTGGCATTGGAGTTAGAGTTGGGTTTGGGTAAGGATGTCATTTTATGTAAATCTAACCCTAAACCAAAGCGACAATGTTAAGAAAATAGGACAAAACAGTTGAGTAACCAATCTATGAGAATGCCACGGAAATTCGTGAGATCAGGCTGGCCCTCTACACTGAACACACAGCTCTCAATCATGGTAACAATCAATAAACATCATTCATTTCAAAAGAACTCCAAATACAACATATACAGATGTGGCCTTTAAAAACGCGCGTTTTCTCCCGCGGCATTCGCCAAATCGTCTCGCGGAGTCACGCAGAATTCTGCAAGTGTTTTCGGGGGGGGCTACTTTCCCTTTTCCCTTAATGTGTTTCGCTTCACAGAAAATCCACCAGGTGGTGCATAAAAAAATAAATTTTTATATGCGTTGTCATTGCGGTTGTTTCCAGAAGTTAATAAGGGCATTGCTGAATATTTAACATTTCTATTAAAACAGCAAAGTGACGTCAACCCCTTCTTGCCAGCATAACAGCGCATACATCTATTAAGATGACTGTACGTGCAATGGGCATTTATACTAAGTGCAACAGAGAATTTAGTGTGAGCTTAATACACTTAACTCTATTTACAATGAACATCTTAATTATTTGTGTTGTCTAATTTTGACACCGTTCCATTGTTTGTTCATAATATTTAGGGGTCAAGCCCAGAATGGGCGAAGACCCCTATTGTATCCGTTAGTTTTCTTTTTATTATTATTATTATTATTATTATAATTATTATTATTCCTCCGCCATTGCGGTCTATGGCAGCCCCTAGAACAGTACATAGGAAAGTTATGAAATTTGGCACACTGACAGAGGACAGTCCAAATAATATCCACAGCAAATTTGGAGTTTCTATCTCAAGCCCGCCAGCGCCACCAACAGTCCAAAGTTGCACTTATGTTTTTGCTTATAACTTCTGATCCGTAAGTCCTAGAAACGAAATTATTGTCTCCTCTGATTCCTTGGCTCAAGCCGATTCGATTCGTCATTTTCCGTCATGAAAATTTTTCCGCCATTTTGAATTATTCGTAAAACCTACTTTTGCGAACTCGTCCTAGAGTTTTTGCCCGATTGCCACGAAAATCGGTATGCAGCATCTAGAGACACTCAAGGCAAAAAGTTATTAAAAGAATTTAGATAAACCAATCCGTTGTCGTATAGCGCGTCAACGAATTTTACGTAGAGCGCAAAATAACAGATTTTAGGCTGTATCTTCGTCAAACTTAGGCCTATTGACACGACACTTGGTACTTGAGATGACAGTGAGGAACAGAGTGTGCATGCACAATTTCGTGGAAGCGCCACCTAGTGGCCAGACTTATGTTTTAAACGCCTATAACTTTGGCTCAGATTGACGTATTTTCACGGGACTTGTTTCTTTGGAGTTCTGAATAGTTGCCGAGTCCAACGATACCAAACATGCCAGAATTCGCCTTACGGTTAACCCTGCGCAGCAAAATAGCTCTTAAAAAGCACGCGTGAATATCTCCGCGAGCGTTTTTCCGATCGACTTGAAAACACCATAGGAAGAACATTGCGTTACCTTCTGAACAAAAAGTTCTATTGGCGTTACATTAAAATTTTTATCAGAAATTGCCGAAAAATGCAAAAAACGAAAAATTACCTTAAATTTTGCATTTTTACACATAAATGGCTATAACTTCGCAACGAAAAGAGATTTTTTCACCAGATTTGATACGCTGATGTACGACCACAGTCTGAGGCTACACAAAAATAATTTTATGCTTGCACCACTAGTTGGCCTTATAATTGAACAAAACCTTTGAAATCAAGCCACCCTATGGTCATACAACTGTTTCTTCACTAAACTAAAGTGTATATTCATAAAACTAGCTAGATGTAACACAGTTATGACCTGAGGTTGCATGCACAATTTTGTCATTGCGCCACCTACTGGTTTTGAGATAGAAATATGGCATTTTTTGCCTAAAACTACTGCAACAACACATCTAAAACCATGAGTCATCATGGATTATTCCTTTCATGGCTTTGACTATAATCACTGGTGGTTGCCAATTCACTCCCTAGCAACCAATGAGAATACCTTATCAACCGTTTTTGCAAGAGCTATATCTCTGAGTCAGAACATCGTAGAGACACGGGGGTGGGCTCTTTTGACTCATTAACACCACTGTAACATTTTGTGAGCTGAGTATTGCCACTGCAAGCACCACTCATTTTTACGTCAGTGTTCTAGTTATCAATGCTCGTCGAAAGAGAGGGAGAGATTTCACTAAATGAGAACAGCTTTTTTGCTGATAACTGTTATATTGTTTTGTCTGAAATCAAGAGATTTTCCTAGGTACTTTAAACTGCTCATCCGAAGTCAACTTTACATTCTGCTGTGCCCTTTTTGGCTTGACCCCGGTGATTGCTGCTTGCAGCTATATTAATAATTATGTCCGTTTTTCTAAAAGTATTAATATTTTAAAGAGATTCATGTGGTATAAAAATACATGTTTTAAAGTTAAAAATGTTGTAAAAATATATTAGTATTATTGTTCTTAATATATTAAGAACAATAATATGACACATGTATATTGCGCTAAATTGCTTTACATATGGAAAGAGGAATTCTTCTCAACCACCACCAATAAAGTTTAAAAAATATTCTTTAGAAAAACGGCGTTTAAACCCACGCAGAGCGAACAAGAAAACATGGGCCTATGCTTACATACTGTACAGTGGGCATATGCAGCCCTGGACTTTTTCCCAAATAGGCCCATCATCCGGCCATTCGCCCCTAGCCGTGCGCAACAGACACAAGGATGTCCTGATACTATGCCACAATACTGTCAGACTATTAGACAAGGATATTTTATATTTTGTCCATGTCATATTAAACTTTGATGTATAATAAGGCTGTGAAATAATGAAAATAGCTAGGCCTATTAATTTTGTCTGTACAGCTTTCACAAACAACCACCAGGTCTTTGCCAATTCCACAATACTAAACACAAATATGAAAGACAAGGAAAAACTGCACTCTGATGGAAGACAGACAGAAAGTGCAAGCTAGGATTTTTTTGTTAAACTAATATTTGGTCAATTATTTAGCCCCCTTTCTTATTAGCACGTTTAGAGTGGTTGCAATGCATGCCTGATATTTACCCGTTTAATTCAATACCTTAGTCTTCATTGTAGCAGAAAATGTGAGCTCACTACAACCTCTCATATACAATAAAGTCAATGAAAGAAATGAAAACCAATGCAATATGATGAATGTCCACCCACAGACTGTTTTTAAACGGGGTTGGATAAATATTTTGTGCTTTGATGTGTGTGATTTTGGTTAGATGACAGTTGTAGGTTACAGTTTGACAAGAGTTTACAGTTTGACAAAAGCAAAATGTTTTGTTTTATTGCGACTGTATACAAATATAAGCAAGCACTTTGCCGTTTGAATTATGTCCCATATGAACAAAATGACAGAGTATGTATTGTTTTTATGTTTCCACTGTTCAATCGCGCCCGCGCCTCTCTCTCTCTCACACACACACGCGCGTGCGCACACTCATATCATGTCTTTCTCTAACACTAGTTGCGCATTACGTTAATTTTCACGCGAGTTTTATTTATTTTTATATCATGTATATTATATTATAATGTCACGTGTCCTGCTACTACTGGCACTTAGCTCTTGCTGATGTGAAGTTAACTCGGTCTGTCCCTCATCATGACCAGGCTGTGGATGCTCAGGCTCGCAAACATAGACGCTCGCGAATTCCAGGAATCCGTGGACCAATCACGGCTAGTAGGCCGACTCTTCTTCCTTGTTTTTTTACACGTAGCAGCATATAAGTGATCGTATTAGTGCCTCCGCTGTTGGCTGTTCATATTGCGTTATTAGACTTTTTTTCCATCGGGCGACGGCCGTCTGTTGAACGGCCGTTCTGGACTTTTCCAGAACGCACAGATTGCCAATCCGTCCCTGGGCATATGATATCTTTATTTAGTTTTACATATTTAAAACTTTAATAATACCTTTCTTGCGCATATAGGCAGTCAGTGTTATGATTTTTTTTTAATCCTTTCAGCCGTTATTCATAACAGTAAAAATATTATTCAGTGGCTTTGTAAATATATTACCAAAATAATGGATTTAAGTAACTTTAATAAAATCTCTTAATGTCACTTAACAAAATAAATGGCTAGAAATAGAACAGACATTTTAATTAAAAATGTACATATATTATAGGCATATATTATCCTTGTTATTATTGTCCTTCCAGATATCTTATCTCAGACGTTCGCAGTCAACACTTTTAAAACTTATATATAAAATCTAATTTATAAATTAAAAAACAAAGTTTTAAGTTAAGACAATAATAAATATGTTTATTTTTATTGAAAGAAAAACGTAGAAAATGTTATTATGGGTATAGTTGATGCAAATAAAGTGTGCAGTATACAAAAAATGCAAACAAATTATTTCTAAAAGTGGCAAGATTTTAAAAAGATAAAGGTGGTATAAGAAAGACATGAGAAAAGTAGAGGTATGCAAAAGAGCACAGTTTAGTTATTGTTAATTAAAGCGGTTTTATACACCTTTGTTTGAATTCACAAGCATTTTATTCGCCACTTTCAACACATTTTGTGATTGATTTACTGATTTATTACAGAAAATAGTTGTCAGAAGCAAAGCTATTGTACAAAGCATCTTTATATGTATGTTTTAAAGTTAAAAATGTTGTAAAAAATATATTAGTATTCTTTTATTTAAGAATAACAATATGATAAATTTATATTGCGCTAAAATGCAATATACATTATTCTGCAATATAAATTATTCTCAACCACCACCAATAAAGTTTAAACATTATTCTTTAGAAAAAAAACGGCGTTTAAACCCGTGTTGCGTGGAGCAAACAAGAAAACATGCTTACATGCTCATTCGGCATATAATATCTTTTTTATTTAGTTTTACAGTTTTAAAAGTGGCAAAAAAGTTCTTAAAATCTAATGAATACTGGTTTTGTAAAATGTATATAACTGCAGATGCGTGCGTGGGATCCGGGCAGGTATCCTTTTCCTCCAGACACTGACGCATGGTCGCGGGAAGGCGAGAAATAAATTTTTTTTAAGGAAAAATATTTTGCACAATTGATATATTACTTATGAATATTTTAGGAAATTATTTTTGACACACGTAGGTTATTACGTGTATTTTGGATTTTAATTTCATTACTGTCTGTGCCTATCCGTGGCCTCATCCGAGCGCACTTTCTTTGCCTTGCGTCTTTTGAAGACATTGGTACGCAGCACCATGACCCAGAAAAGACTCTCACACCTTTCCCTGATGCATGCCCACACAGAAATACTGAACTCCCTGGACATTCGTCCTCTAGCTCATGAGAGACTTTGGAATCTCTATTATACAACCGGCGCAATGCGCGACGCGAGTTTTTTTCTGCGCGAGTAAAGAGCGCATTGATATTATGCGTATTAACGGAATGACAACGCGGGTTTGTTTATTACATACATGGATGCGCAGCAGCACAAAAACGCTTTTTAATATGAAACATTAAAGTATTAAAATGTAACAGATTATTATTGAGTCTCTTGGACATAAATGATGACCAATTATGAGACGTTAGAAGGCTTAAAGAGCTGCTTCATCTGTAGCTAAGTAAATAAATGCTTTGCTTTAAACAAATGCATCTACTTTTAAATGTTTTTTTTTTTTAAATGCTACCCAACGGATTTATTGTATATTATGACTCTGCACCTGTAGATATGGTGAGATGAGAAAACATTTTAAGTAATGATTTTACAGTAAAAAAACATTTCGCTGTCCAAGTGCTGAAATGGCTCTCCACACGTTTGTAAATTCTTTATCTTTTGTTTGTAACAAATAAAGTATTTTTACAGTACAAACCTTATATAAAGCCTATTCTAAAAATGTAATTATACACCATGTATTTCTTTATAAAAGTATACAATATCAGAACAAAACCCATCATTATTTTTGTTCAAATTATGAATTATTTATAAGTTTAAAAAAGACAGTAATAGTACTATTTAGTAAAAAAAAGATCTATATAAAAATATACTAGGTATGTTAAAGCTCCACTGTGTAAGATCTACTCCCATCTAGCGGTGTAAGTCTATATGACAAGCAACTGAATAATACTTTCTAGCCCCCCCCCCCCCCATTCGGAACGCGTTTTAACTCGTACGGTGGCCCGGCCGTGTCATGCCAAGGTTAACATGGCTTCCAGTAGCTACAAACAGTGCCGGTCCTAGATGCTGGGGGGCCCTAAGCAAAGCTGTAACTGTAACATACATTTAGAATTTGGTGCCTATTTGACAGAGAAAAGGGGTGTTTGTAGTCTCACTCCCTCAACAAAGACATTGCACTTCCTTCTTTCAATGATGCAAAATTATGATTTTTACATCATTGAAAGAAGGAAGTGCAAAACTTAAATCTGTATTTCTCCTCTCTCAGCGGCAACTGAGGAAATAATGCATGACCATTCAAAAACATGACTGGGGTTCTAAATATACAAAGCTTAATGCAAATGGGTGAAGTGTCCCTTTAAAGCTGTCCCAGAGGTTGACCCCAAATATTTTAAAAAGAGTGTCTGATTTTAAATATTGCATATCTATGAGTTTGACACCCTATATCCATTTGTTGCACATGTCATTATGCACAATTGATCAAACTTTAAAAGAAGTTTAAAGAATCAACCTCCTTGAATAATTCTAGGCATAAGATGCCCAAAAGACTCAATTAACAAGATAAGGTACAACACACAGTACTGTATCAGCAACATGTCTTATAAATTAGCCATAGAGATTCCCTATGCTGGTCAGCAGCTAAAACAATCATATAGTTAGGTTTGATTTGTGTAATCAAAATACATTATTTTATTAAACTAATGAGTTATATCCAGTGTTATCCAGTTAACATACTGTAATTAAACGAGTGACATATAATTTAATCCTTTACAAATTTCAAGTCTTCTATTAAGTTTTCTGACGTGGGCAACATTCTTACCTCTCTCTCTCTCTCTCTCTCTCTCTCTCTCTCTCTCTCTCTCTCTCTCTCTCTCTCTCTCTCTCTCTCTCTCTCTCTCTCTCTCTCTCTCTCTCTCTCTCTCTCGTCAAATTATCCTGCGCGAGAGCGCGTTCTTGAAGTTCAAAGAGAAAAGCGCGTGTTTTCGCGTCATTTGCATCGCCCCATGCTAGGACGCGTGTGGATGCGTCTTTGCATTGACTTTGTATGTAATCTGCTCGCGCAAATCCTTTATCTTGTTCCCTTGCTTCACGTTTTTTTCCCCTTTATTCTGCCTCAGACGGATAGCTTTGTTTTAAATCAATGGTGGGCATATAATATGCGCATCGTTACCAAATCACTCTTCTGCATCATGCACGCGGCCGTTTTCTAAATTTGAAGGCTGCAACCTCCTGATGTCGCATATGCGCGCTGCATACGTCATCAAGCCTGATTTATTTAAGTTAAATAAGCATTTCATTTGCAAGTCATAAGCATAATATAACAATTAACCATTAACTAAGAATAATAGTCAACATTATAATTGTTAATATTCTGAAATACGTTTTTATGACGCATATGCAGCCTACAAATGTGACCTCTGAAGGCTGCAGCCTTCGGATTGAGAAACTGCCTGCATGTTGTCCGAGTACATATCAGTGATTTAAGAAATCATTAAGTATTTTTAAAAACCCACATAAATTCGGAAGTTTGCAAATTATTTAAATTATAGCGTCTTGTTTTCATTAAACATAATAATAATTTTTCTTTGGTATAATGGTTTTAAATAATTCTGAGATCAAGGGGGCCCCCTAGTGGTCCGGGGCCCTATGCAAATTGCGTTATTTGCGTATAGGAAAGACCGGCACTGGCTACAAAGCAAAAGCAATGAGAAAAAAAATGAACAATAGGGCTTGGGCGTCGTGACGTCATTACTTGTCGTGGCGGCCATGTTGGTTGCCTCCTTTACTGCTGCGCTCCATGCTGCGCTCTGTTTATAGACATACTTTCTCTCAATTGTGTGTCTTAATTTAATTTATTTGTTGTTATTTTTCAACCATGGTAAACCGTTGCTGTATTAATAATAAAGTAACACATTAAAAGTAATTTACATTAAAAATGACAGATTACAGAAAACTTCATTATGTTTTATTCAATATCGGAAACCAAACATTAACCTCAACCCCTCAGTAATGTGTATACATGACATATAAATGACATTTATATATACGACAGTGAAGTATAACATCTGAATATTAATTTATATAGCTTAAGTCAACATTGAACATAAGGGAACTGTCCCGGTTTACTCGCCCAAAATACGGGAAAATTTCAACATTCATCTTTCTGTTGCTATCCCTCTGCTGACAGCAAAAACTGCTGCATTAACTAAGCTACTTGTAAAGCTAGGTCATACGTGACTTTGCTTACAGATTGGCGTGAAATCGTGCTCTCACAACAACCACGCTGTTATCTTAAAAGGCTCTTTATTAACTCTTTTTTCATATGGATCCTTACCGTTAATAGTTCCGATTTTGTCCACATACCGGTCCCTGCTTCCCTGTTTAACGTATCCCAGTAAATTCCACATCCTTTTCCGGATTTTAACATCTTTTCTTTCTTTTAATTCTCCCAACTCCGCCGCTTCTCCTCGTTCAACTTGCTGTATGTTTACATTCGCGAGGCCACCAACATGGCCGAGACGTCCCAGAATGCAACGCGGCGCCCAAGCCCTATTTGCAATGTCCTTTGCCTGTGATCCATCAAAGCACACAGATTTATGTTTAACATGAAAAAAGTCTGATTGTCCTGATATGTCCGCTTAAAATCACATACAAATAGCAACCATGACGGGTTTAAATGGACGCGAACTAATATTATGTCAAAGTACAATGCTTATGTTTTAAGTAAACGTTACATGTCCGTGTATATGTAAGAGCTTTCTCTCATATTGGTGAAAAAAGATCGCGCAACTTTCACACACTTGTAAAATTAAACGAAATACGCGCAGATCAGACGCTTTTATCAGAGTATTATGTCAGACATTATGTCAGAGTACAATGCTTATGTTTTAAGTAAACGTTACATGTCCGTGTATATGTAAGAGCTTTCTCTCATATGGGTGAAAAAAGATTGCGCAACTTTCACACGCTTGTAAAATGAAACGAAAGACGCGCAGATCAGACACTTTTATCAATGAAAGGCTAAAAATAGCGCTGTCACCGTGTGTTTGTGCTAGAGGTCAGAAAAGATGAAAAACATTTATCTCAGTACCTCAGATTACATAAATGGGCGGAGAGACGGCGTGTGTCTGTTTGAACACATTAAACCACATGCATGTTTACACTAACAAGTGTTATGCATAATCATGCTAAAGTTAGCCAAGGAACTATAAAACTTCAAGTTTACAACATGGACTGTATAGATGTAAACGAATATGCTGAATTACCTGTGGAGAATATAGAAAGTGCAACTTCAGTGTCCCTTGAGCCCCCTCTTGGAAAACTAACTCCAATAGTGACTTTGGTCTTGATGTTTTTCCTGTCACGTTGTCGTTTAAAATCCCCGTTTCGCATCCTTGGCGATTTGTTTTAATGTCCTCGAGAATATGTCTTCAACAGGCTTTCAAATCAAAGCATTAGATCGCAGGTTCATCACGGTTTGCAGCTGTCGCAGCCGAAGGATTCAGCTACGCAGGTCACAGGCTGGATACGATACGTCATCAAGCCTGGTTTATTTAAATCAACTGAGCATTACATTCGCAAGTCATACGCATATTTCATCAATTTACAATTAACTAAGAATAATTGTCAGCTTTATAATTGTTAATATTCTGAAATACGTCTTGATGACGTATACCGCCTACACATGCAACCTCCGAAGGCTTCAGCCAGCAGCCAGCGTGAGTGTAGAGTGAAAGCGCGAAAGGCGGAGCTTGAATTTCAGGAATGTCCCTCTTCGGAGAATGTATTTCAAAGATGGAGGCACAACATGGATTCAGCCAGAGAGCGCTTCGACGGTATGCATTTTAAATAGCAGATTCTACACTTACGAGAATACTTTCATTAGTGGGTGGGAAGTAATTACACATGAATGAGCACATACTTTTGAAAGAAAACATGGGTTTTTGTTAAGAATTAACTCAATAAAGTACACAGTAGAGCTTTAATGTGAGAATATTTTACATCTGTTAATCGACGTGTGATCCTAACTTAAAAACGAAAGTAAAATATGTTCGTCCGCATGGACATTGAAAATTGTGAAGTTGAATTAATATTGTATGTTGTTATAATATTATATGTTGTATGTAAATTGTAACGAAAGTAATTCCCCCTGGGATAAGTATTTTTGCTTCTGATTAATAGCGCATATTCATCTGAGAACTGATGATGTCTGTGTGTTTCAGACCTCAGACCCTGGCTGTGTGCCATGAAGTGTATATAACATTAAAGTAGTAAATCTCAATGTATATATTTTTAAAATATATTTTAAATAGGCCTATAGGCTCATAGGTTTTTTGGTTAAAAAAATTCACAGCACCCCCTGTTCAAAATGACTTCCAGCGGCCCTGCCTTGACGCTTTGTGTGTTCGACTTTAAATGGTGCGGCGCTGACTGGTCGGCGTATGACATCAGAGTACCGCGAGAGCAAAGGTAAAGTCGGACCATTTGTAACATTTCGACTTGCTCTCGCGGTACTTTGATGTCTTCGTTGCCGAACTGTCTGCGCAGCGCCACATAGAAACGCCCTTTGACTCTTTAAGGCTAAGTACCAGCAACATGAGAAGTGGTGGCACGCAAAAGAAAGTGAAGGTACGCAGTACGCTAAAATATAAAGTGTCTGTACTGCGAGCACTGGTTTAGTTATTTACATCGTGTGTTGCTCTTTCACCATTGTGCACCCGCGCACTCGCTCTGTAGTTTGTAGCTCGCGCTCCGGCTTCGATAAACAATGCCCGTTTCTCAATACCAAGTAGGGGAGAGTGGGGCAAAGTGAGCCAGTGGGTAAGTTGACCCACCCCCTTTATCTAGGCAACCATACAGATTTGTAGCCGTGTGACCACAAATACAGGTAGCAACCATAATTTATATCTGGCTATGTTAAAGAGAAGGACAAATAAAAGAGTTATGATTGAAGTATGATTTTTTAACAAAAAAAAAAAAAACAGTTTTTATCCTATCAAAGTAAAATGTATACATACCAGGTATAAAGGCTGTTATGTTAAAGTAGATTTATCCAGGTCTAAATATTCATACCATAAATATTGGTGATAGGCTAATGTATAAAACCATGTGAATGATTTAGCTAAAGATTAGCCTGAATTACTAAGCTAGGCAGTTTCCCAAAACGGTGGCTGTGGGGCAAAGTGAACCAGATGGGGTAAACTGAACCAGGGGTTCAACCCCACCATGAGGCACTGTAACAAAAACAAAATTCTGTGTAGTTTCGCACAACTGATTTGTTCATTTTTAAACATTTTAGAAAACATATCATGCTAAGACATTACAATATTAATTAATTTTTATGCATTTGGCGTTTTGCAGGTCCACACTGAAAAAACAAACATACCACTCAGAAACGTCCATTGACAATCTCCAAACAATAAGTTGTTCCTCAAAATCTGTATTTTCATCTGATACAGACTCAAACATGAGTGGATGACATCACAGTACCGCGAGGGCGATTTAAAACCAACCTCCTCCGCTTTATTTCTCACGGTACTCTGATGTCATCTGCTTGTCGGTTCTTGTGGCGCTGCGTAAAGTTGACCACACCTAAAAAATATACTGCTAAACTCGACAGAAATGCTCTGTATACCAGCACCTCCTTTATTAATTGTTTAGCAGGAAAAGTTCTATTTTACTTCTCAGCGTGATAAATAGCTTACAAGGTTTGGTGTGTGAGCGTGTGAACTGACAGAAATTGATTTGATTTGATTTGATTACTTTATTAATCCCAAAGGGAAATTTAGAATGTCACAGCAGCAAGTCTCACACAACAGTAAAAATACATAAAAAAATAAAACATAATAATACATCATAGAAATAGCATTCATAACACACCATCCAATTTTTGTGAAGTATCAATTTGCAGAGCATTATTATTATTTGGACATCTACATGATTCCATAGGGTTCTTCATCTTATATACCGTTGATTGTACAGTCTAATAGAAGTAGGTAAAAAAGACTTTCTAAATCTCTCTTTAACACACCGGGGATGGATTAATCTTACACTGTGGGAACTCATTTGAGCTTGAACTGTACCATAAAGGGGGTGGTCCTTTTGGCTCATCATGGAAACCAATTTATCACATATTCTACTCTGAGATATCTCCTCTAAAGTGGGTAACACACACCCCACAACCGATCCAGCCTTTTTTATGAGCTTATTTAATTTGTTCTTTTCCTTTTCCAACAGTCCCCCTCCCCAACAAGTAATGGCATACATAACAACAGATGATACAACAGAGTCATAAAATGTCTTAAGTAATACATGATCTACACCGAACGATCTCAGTCGTCTCAACAAATGAATACGACTTTGGGCTTTCTTGAATACCTGAGTTGTTTTATTAGACCAGTCAAGTTTATTATTCAGGTATACCCCCAGGTACTTATAAGATGTTACAATTTCTATTTCTTTGTCCCGTATATATAATGGTAAAGCTTGCAGTGGGTGTTTACTGAAATTAATAACAAACTCTTTGGTCTTACTAGCATTGAGTCTTAGACAGTTTTTCTCTGACCAGTCCACAAATTGCTTATGACCTCCCTATATTCACTCTCTCTCTTTTATGCAACCAAAAATTGCAGAGTCATCCGAAAATTTTTGGAGATGACAGGTTCCAGAATTATAAACAAAGTCTGAGGTGTAAAAAGTAAACAGAAATGGGGCCAGAACCCTTCCTTGAGGAACTCCAGTACTGCACTTCACTACTTGAGACACACAGTCCTGCATCCTCACATACTGTGGTCTATTAGAGAGATAGTCAATTATCCAATTGACCATACTCTGATGTACTCCAGCATTCTCCAACTTATGTTGTAACAATGTAGGCTGAATTGTATTAAATGCACTGGAAAAATCAAAGAAAGTAATTCGGACAGTATTGCCTGGGGTCTCTAAATAACTTAAGGATTTGTCTAAAAGATAAATAATCGCATCATCCACCCCTATCTTGGATTTATAAGCAAACTGTAGGTTGTCATCAACTGCCCTTAATACAGACTTTAAATTGTGTAACACCAGTCTCTCAAAAACCTTCATCAGTTGTGCTGTCAAAGCAATTGGTCGATAATGTGAAAACTCTGTGGGTTTCTTTACTTTAGGAACATGTACTATGCATGATGTCTTCCAAACCACAGGTACCCTTTGTAAAAACAAACTCAAGTTAAAAATATGATTGATCACCCCACATATCTGATCAGCACAGACCCTTAGGACTCTAGAACTAATGCCATCAGGACCAGGAAATGCATCTGTCTCATGATGAATGCGTGGGACTTGAGAGCCTAGGTTATATCAACATATGTCAAATTAAGTTACCTGATATCCACTTAATTTTATAAGTTATAAACATTCATTTAAAATAACATACAGCATATGTATTAGGCCTATTTGCTTAAATTGCATTTTAACAAAGAAACTGCAAGGGTTGAAATTAATACCCAACACGCTGGTGAAAACTGGATTAACCGGTTTTCTTTTGATTCCCTGATGATGAGGTGATCGATTAGCATTGGGGGTTGGCAAAGAATTGGCAGACCTAGGGGTGGGTGGTTTTTAATTTCTTGACTCTGTGTCACTGGTAGCTGCTAAAACAAGCAGCTAAACCATGTACAATTAATTACATTTTGGAATTAACTTCCTTCATGTCTTTTTATTTATACACTGTAAAAAATATTTTCTGAATTTTTAAGTAGTTAGCATTAAATATGTTTTACAAACAATTGGTTTACAAACTCTGGGATGTTTGTGATTATCATCATTCAGAAAAGTGGTGCTTGTGTTTAGACTTGTGTTTTACGTGATTAAATCAGGAAGATTACATTAGTTTCTTTTCAGTGTAGAACAGTTTGTAATCAAAATGCAAAAATATATTATATTTATAAACATTGCTGAAACAAAGAGTGAATTAAAATTAAAAAAGTAATAAAGTTAAAGCTGCTGAAAATTTTGTTTATATTTACTAGCATTTTCTGAGTGAAAAATGTTTAGATTTTGTTAAGTAGCCTAATACTCCAATTTATTTCAGTGTAGGTTTCTCATTTTTATCAGCTTTCTTTTGCTTTTCAAAGGGCCGTCTACCTTTGCTACCGCCAGTGCTTTAATGTGGGCCGGTAGGCGCCAGTACTCAGTACCGCCACTTCCAAATATAGCTCTTGAGCGTACCACCACCTCTCCCTGCGCCCAGAACGTACTGTTAGCGTACCAGTCCAGAACGCTCATTTGCACATCTGTTTAAATCAGAGGCTTAATTTAATCCTTTGGCTGCGCTGCCGCTTTTCAAAGCGCCCTTCACAATGCAAGCTACCTAATTCGTCCCACCAAGAGCAGAGTCTACATTACCCATACACCTTTGAGTTTTACAAGTTAAAAGCGCATGCGTAGCTTTTGCTGCTGTCAATAGGCTTGTTCGACTTCATGCGGCGCCCCGAGAATCGACAGCCGGAAGACGTCACAGTATCGCGAGAGCGAGGGGAAATATGATTTCTTGAATCATTCTCGCGGTACTCTGACGTCATCCGGCTGTCGGTTCTTGCGGCGCCGCATGAAGTCGAACAAGCATAGTGTTAACAACGTGGTTTGGAGAGGTGTGTGAAACGCGCAACCATAGCTGCTCTGTTAAAATGAAAATACAATGAATACTTAATATGCCCTCCTGGTTTTAGACTCTAAGGAGTAAAAGAACAAGGTCAGAATCAAAGGACTCTCGCTGGCTGACATCCCACCAAGCCAGAATGATATCGCTGCAGGTCAGATGCAAGCTTTTGCCAATACCCTTTTGTAGGTACGTGACAATCTCTGCTGTCGCGGCTGTCAGCTTGGTTCACCTCGACGCAACTTCGGATTTCCTCAGACGATGTGCAGTGTAAAAACATTATTGAAATTGTATTATACATACTTGCTAAACTACAAGTGAACGAAATTTCAATGAATTTGAACAACGCGCACAGGAGTTTTATCACCCGCAAAATGGAAAACAATGGAACAAAATAAAGTGATGACTTTCGAGTTTCAAATGGCCAATATTTTGTTATTCTTGAACCCATAGACATGGTCTTGGTGTCCAGAGAGTATCTTTGCCTGACAGCTACAATATGTTATTAAAAAATAAATTACATCATTATGGATAAATGAGTGCTTGCAGAAATTGAATATATATATTTGAGAATGCTTATCAGTACTTTTTTGTTTCTTTAACTTTAAAGATGAATATTCTCCTTTAGAGATGGGCAATTTTCAGCAATAGCACATTATATTCAACATTTTGAGCTCATGAAAAAGATTTTTCGCTTATTTAAATGACTTTTTTATGTTTTTATGCACGTTTAGTTTTGGTGCAATTTCATCAAAAGCTTGTAATTAGGAAATACACACAACATGCATAACGTATTTTCCATATGTTAAAAATGTTGTAAAAATTGCGTATTCTTATATAATAAGAATAACAATAAGATATATTTATATTGCGCTGAAAATGATTTAGAAATTGAAAAAGGAATTCTTCTCAACTACCACCAATAAAGTTTTAAAATTCTTCTTTAGAAAAACGGCATTTAAACCCACGTGCACCGAACAAGAAAACGTATGCTTACATACAGTCCGTGTATGATATCTTTTTTATTTAGTTTTACATATTTTTATTTATATGCATTTAATAATAGTCTACCGTAAGGTCATAATGTACACACTGTTAAAAATGATTCAGTGGCTTTGTAAATATCTCTAAAATAAATGATTAGAGTAACTAAATAAAATCTCTTAATGCAGTTATGCGATTTTTTTTAGTTGGAAAATAAATTACTAAAAATAGAACAGATATTTTGTGTAAAATGTGCCTTAATAATATAAGTATTACATTTACAGATTATTTTAGTCAATATATTTAAAAAGGTCAGAGTAATATATTTAAGTTTTTAAAACTGTAATAATTGCATATTTCAAATTATTATTATTTCTATTTGACATCAAAAATGTGTAAGTTTTACGCCTAACTTGAAGTATGATTTACTTATATTTTCACATTGATATTATTTGAGTAAATGTAGGCAAAAAATAAATTAATAATAAGTAGAAAAAATGTCAATTTTAAACAATCACATAGCCAACGGTTTTTAAGCAGCAACAAAGAAACTGCACATTTTGCCGATGACAAACACCTCAGAAACTCCTCGAATTTATAAATATTTACACTCACAATATGATTTTATTTCCTTAGTACAAAAGTATAACATATTATACAAATTCTCAGTGAAATGTATTAAACACCATTGCATACTTTTTATCGTGTTTCATACCATGTAAAGGGAAACATGATAATATAAAAAGTAGCCTACTGTTCAGTAATGCAGAAAAGCGCAACACAACCATGTTAAAGCTATTAAAACGTTCAGATGCAAAAATGAACTACATGTAAAATTAGATAAACTAGTTAATGATATTGCGTAAATGAGCTCGGTCTCTTCAAAGGTCTTCGCGAATTATTTTGTTGTAAGACTCGATTATCATACATCACGTCTCTTCTACTGTAAGTACACGGAAAAAATAAGACAAATGATGCGCGTTTAAGTCGGATTTTTATGAAGAATATGTGACTGTTTATGTAACTGGCAAAAGAAAACTTCGCCAACAAAATGTTTGCCAAAAAGCATGCATTTGTATGACATCAGTCTATCAGTCTATCGCCTAAACATTGATAATCCGTGTCATGTTACTTCAACATCATACAGTATACGCTAAGCATGAAGTCGAGCACACACATTGTCGTCAGTATGGCCTACATGAAACACGCCTGCCCTCTACAGGTTTTTATATTTCCTGCGTCCCCCACCGAACCCCCCTTCTGCGGGATCTCGCAGAATTTCGGAAGTCTCTGCGGCATTCTGCTCTCAGAGACGCGCATTTTTAAAGGCCACATCTGTAGGGCTGAAAGATACATTGAATTTTCATCGTCATCGCGATATGAACTCACGCCATGAACACATCGCAACAGACAGCCTTGACGTGATGAATGAAGGGAAAACGGTAAGCCCTTCTAATAACGTTTGACCTATCACGTTCAGTCCTGAAGACATGGCTTGCACGTTCATGCTATTAGGCCAATCAGGGGAACCCCCAAGTCAGCTACGCTCCGATTGATTTGTGAGGTGTCAGTTGCGACGCTGTGCCTGTTAGCAAAAATGATGGCGGAGGAAGGAGAGAAGAGTGAGGAAAATGTGTTGTCAGACGAAGACCTTGTGGTGAAAAGGAACAGCACTTCAGCTATATCATGGAATTATTTTGGATTTAGGAGAGATGACGCCGCAAACACAGGTACTGTGGAAGCGGTGATCCACATATTGCGTCTATTGCGCGCTCAAGTTCATTATTTCAAATGTAGGCGCGCAGTATGTGCGTTCTGGAAGCGCCGCGAGGCTGTTCAAAAACATTTGAACTTTTCAGAATAACACAAGTGCAGCGTGCAGGTCATGTGTCAATAACCTAAGTGTCTAGCGTTTTCCATGCGTTTTTAGGCGCGACATGACATGTGAATGGCCCCTAAAACATGAAATTTTTTTAAATATTTATCGCAACTCACATTGTCATCGCAACATTTCAAACAATGTCACCGCACATCGCAACTTTTCCTCACATCGTGCAGCCGTAACAACATATAACTAAAGCTCTTTATCACACAGAGATTATGGAAATACACAGAAAATGCGTCCGGGATCGTTTGATTTTTGGTTCATTCGCACTGACAATGAGTTTCCACGACCTGTGCTTGAATTAACACACATAGCGTAAAGATCCTGTAAAGGTACGTGACATTAACCCTCTGGGGTCCGACCATTTTGGGACACTGTCAGAGGTTCTGACATGCTCTTACATTTGGTCTTTTTTCAGTTGCTTTAAAACATAATAATGTCAAGTGTCTCATAACAATGCGTTCAGCACAAACTGGGCTACAATATTTTATGAGCTACATGTATGTACATTTTTGTATTTTTGAGAGAAAAAGGTTTATGATTGGTTTTTAAAAAAGCACAATTTTTAAGTCACTGATATAAGTCCACAAAACCCATACTAAACATGTTTTAACAAGACTTTCCTAAACAGAATCTAGTAGTCTAGAGTTTTTTCTTTAAAATGATGTGAAAATCATCCTGCCTACTCATTCACATAAAACAATATAATGATTTAGAAATTGTAAGACAGTTTTTGTTTAGAGGGGCCGTATGCGAGAAGGATTGATTGACAGCTAGCAAACAAAGGCTTGCATAATGAGCTGCATAATGAGGCAGGAGGGAACTACAGTAAAGAATGTGAAGACAAATGTATACATGTTTGTTTGAGGTTTATTAAGAAGTTAACAATATAATCAAAATAGAAATGAAGGTCAGTAGGATATTTTCAGTTTATTTGGAAGCAAACCCTATTCAAAAACTTAACTTGTATAAGAAACTGATACACAACAGAGCTGTAAACTTCATGTGGCTCATGTTACCATATAACTTTATGTCCAAAAAGTGTGAATTTGTTTTTCCACTTCATAGTTTTGTACTGATGAGAAGGATGCAGGCCTGTAAGGGAGTTAGAAACAGCTGTTAGCATAAATTGTCCACAGAAATACCCTTACATACATAACTGATGGGTAAATATCACTGATAGCACTACATTCAGATAAGCTATCATGTACATGAACTAAATTTAGAACATTTCAGATAAACATCTGCAGTGATTAGTTTTATAAAAAGCTGTTTTCAGATGGCTTCTGTTTATAACTCGTTTCTGTAAGTGCGTATGAACTTTAAAAACACATCGCATATGGCGTCCATGTGCGCGAGCTCGCGTTTCCGCGTAAACAACGTGGCGCTCATGAAAACGGTGTCGCGTGTAAAGCGCAATGTATGGAATTGTAAACAATATATGGAATCATATTATAGCACACACTTAAAAGATCCTCCAGTGCAGCCTAACTGAAAGTTGCCATGAAGAAAACGAAAGTGAATAACTGTGTCTAACACAGCATGTAGATCTGCCATTACGTGACGATCACGCGTCCTCGTTTGTAAACAATGCGAAAGTTTTTCAATCAGAAGCGTGCAGTCTGCTGAGGTCGCTTGTGTAGGCTGAACTGCACAAGCCATAAACATATTACATGAAAATCTAATGAAGATAAATGACTTACAGTTTCTTCAGGAATATATCCTCCTCCATTGCATCCTCCATTGTTCTTCTTCTTAGGTAACGTTAAAGGTAAACGGTACAGCGTGTACCGCCTGTGGGCGTGACCGCATTAGAGATAATGAGCTCAGCCAGGAAAAACAGTACTCTCTTTACTTCAATGCAGATTTTATAAACAGGCAATATTAGTTTTCAATTATAATTAGCTTGTTTAAAAGTAGACATTTCAGGCTTTCTTTGGATATGTGTATCATGTTTGTGTGACGAGTATTCGCGGAGTTTCAACTGATTTTTGTAACGTGTTTTGAGAGACAGCTGGCGGAGACAGAAATGTCTGGATGCACACCCTGTTTATTTTCTTTATTTAACAAAAACACAAAGATGTCTTGTTATTGTGAATGTACACATATTAAAGAGGACCATTCACAGTTTCAAATGATGTCAAACACGTAAGTGTATGATTATTAATGATGGAGTATTTTAAGTTGATTCTGCTATGATAAGAAGAAAACACGTCAAAACGCATCGCCGTGTTTTTGGACCCCTGGGGGTTAAAGGCCCTATTTTAATGATCTAAGCGCATTGTCTAAAGTGGACAGCGCAACGTCTAAATGGGCGTGTCCGAAATCTACTTTTGCTAGTTTAACGACGGAAAAAATGGTTTGTGCGCCGAGCGCATGGTCGAAAATAGTTGGTCCGTTTTTTTTGATGAGTAATGGGAGTATTTTGGGCGTAACGTGCAATAAACCAATGAGAGTCTCAGCTCTCATCCACTTTAAAAGCCAGTTGAGCTGGCGCTATGTCTAATCCCTATTTAGATGACGAACTTTGTAAACTGAAAAACTAAGTGGAGGAACAAGATCCCCAGTTTAAGATTAATGTTAAATAATTGTGTTGTTTTTTACTTGTATTGAAATTGTAATTTTTTATTCAAACCTTTAAAACCCGTTTTCTTTTAGTCATGGAAGTAAAAAAGCAGGCTTTTAATTGCTTTAAATGTATGGCTATCCAATATCATAAAAAAAATAATTTACAAGTATGTAAGAAAAGGTTTGTAATCTAAAAATACTTTGTAACAAACAGGAGATAAAGAATTTACAAACGGCTCTCCGCACGTTTCAGCACTTGGACAGCGTCAGTTTTTTTTTAAGCATTACTTAAAAATGTTTCTCATCCCACCATATCCACAGGTACAGAGTCATCATATACAATAAATCCGTGAGGTAGCATTTTAAAAAACATTTAAAACACATGCATTTGTTTAAAGCAAAGCATTTATTTACTTACCTGGCTGCAGGTGAAGCAGCTCTTTGTGCCTTAACGTCTCAAAATTAGTCCTCATTTATGTCCAAGAGACTCAATAATAATCTTTTACATTCAATCCTTTAATCTTTTATATTTAAACGCGTTTTTGTGCTGCTGTGCATTCATGTAGCTATGTGATAAGCAAACCCGCGTCGTCGTCCCGTTTATAGGCGCATATTACTAATGCACTCTTTAAATAACAAAAAACATATTGCGACTTTAGAGCAGGTTTTTGTTGGTCAATGGCGTAGTCTATTTTAGTTGACTCAAAATAGCAACGCGCCAACAATGCGCCTGAACACACCTCGTTTTCAGACCAGAACGCCCATGGGCTCAAAAGGGGGCGCAAATGTATTTGCTATTTAAACAACGTGGTGCTAAACGTGAAAATGATAATTGCGCAGGGTGGAAACTAGCAAAAGACACTTGCATCGCGCATTGCGCTGCATTGCGCCGGGTGTAAGATAGAGCCCATAGTCTTGCACTTGGTTGATTTGAAAAAATGCTGCATATTTTTTACAGTGTAGTTACGCCTGAAAATCGCTCATCATTTGCATAAAGTTGCTGGACACGCCCATCTGGTTGCCAATAGAGACTTTTACTTGAGTGCCGAAATTGCCAAGCTTCCATTGAAATGAATGAGATCGCGTCGCTCTGCTACTGCTAGTCATTTATTTCCAACAGGAGAAATACTTTTAGTGATTTTACTTCATGAAAGTTGCAATGTTATATTTTTGCTTTAATATTTGTATTGTGTGGTAACTGTATTATAAAAGCAATAAGGTACTTGGGGCTGTGCTGTATGGTGAATAAGTTGCTGCTATAGGTGTTGCATTGACTCATGTCGTGCCTAACAATGCCTTTTAGCTGTGACTTATTCACAATACAGCTCAGCCTCGAGTCTATTTCTTACTTAACAATGCGATTATAAAATATTTACGTCCAGTTATGTATTAATTTGGCTAGTAGCTGTATAATAGGTGGGATAATGTTTTGTTACTTTAAGACAAACACATTCAGAGTGCAAGTCTTGATTACCCTGTGTTACTTTTGTGATAATCTTTTCAGTCGCTTTGGATAAAAGCATTTGCATGTACAGTATTGTTTACTTAACAAACCTCTTTCAGATGCAGGGAAGGACTTTGAAACACCACCGCAGGAAAACTATTTAAATTATTTTTTTTCTTACAGGCACACATCCAAAATCCCCACCAACATCAGTCATTCAAGGTAAGGATTCACTCATGTATGTGTTATACAACAGCATTAATCTGTTTCTCGTGTTGCTCAACTTTAGATCTATATGTAGCTCTCTTGTAGATTCATGTTTAATGTGAGTTTTTGTGATATGAAGTGATACATCTTCAACATTCTCCATATTACCTCATCTAACAAGATTATGCTATTTAAAACATCAGTACACAACATCAGTTTAACAAGCATAAGTCACATAGAAGAGTCTTATACGGTTGAACCTTTAAAGGGGTTATGATGTGAGAAATCAAGTTTTCAAATAAATTAAAAGTTCATTATCACTGCCACTAGAGGGCGGTTTAGAAAGCCAATTTAAGAGAGAGGGAATTCGTCTTATTATTAATTCATGCAGAATTTTTTCCATTTATGTATATTTTTCTTAAGAGTACCCAATTGATGCTCTTTATCTGTTTCTTCTTGAAAAAGTCTTTAACCCCATTGCGATGTCTCTACGCACCCCCCTCACATGCAGCACAACCCACTGAGGGAGAACTACACTTCTATACTAGACATTATTGCATATGAAGAGTTCTGAAGTTTGTCTGGCATGATTTTTTGTTAATTAACATTTTTATTTTTATATTTTATGACTATTAATAGATTGCCTAAAACCACATGATCTCATGGAAATCTGTGTTATAGTCACGAAAAATTTGATCACTTTATCTGTGTCCATGTCACAGAATTCAGCTTTTTTCTGTAACGGGGGCACGGATATCACAAAACATACAATAAATAAAGTAACACGAGAAATCCGTGGTAGTGACACAGAAAAGACATCCGTGCTCCCATCATGGAAAAAGCTCATTTTGGATGGAGGTGGCTCGTTTAGCGGCTTTTGGATCTGAACTCTTCATATATCAACAATTTTATTATTATTTTTAGTAATAATTGGTGCCCCTCTGCAATACTGTTGTTGCCTATAGATTAAAAAAAAAAACACTTCTCTTTAGCATTGCTGTGAGTCTACTAAACATCTCCATAAATTTTAATAGCTGTTCTCTTATAATGTTGTATTACTGAAGCCACATGTTACAGAATTGTTTTGCAGCTGTAGATGACGTAAATCAAGATTTTTTCCTTTAACCTCTCACTATAGAATATAACAAGACGTCTGATGGCTGGATTCAGTACAATGGCAGTCAGTATTTCATAAATAATGAACCGCACCCTATGGAAGAAGCTCGTGACATCTGTAAGAAGAATCATGCTGATCTTGTTGTCATTAATGGTCAGACTGAGAGGAGGTTTTTATTTAAACAGGTAAAATAAAAATACTGACAATGTTTTCCAGTTTATCTTGCACTCTGCTGCTAAATGCTTATATGTTGTATAGGATTTGATGTTGATATCCCTAAGGGGTTGTGTACACCAAAACTTTTAAACGCGGCTGAAAACGCCTTGAGGACGCCGAATGCCAGCTGTTTTTCAGCTGAGTGCCAGCTTTCTTCAGCTGAGCGGTTTGGTAGCTGTGATACTTCAGCTGCGATCTGGTTGGTTACTGTGGTAATGTCCCGCCCCTCCTCCACTGTGATTGGGCGGCCGTGTGAGAACTGACATTGACGAGCGGAGCTTTTCTCCCAAAGTTGAATATCTTTCAACTTTTGACGCTCAGCTCCGAGCGCGGAAAAACCGCCGAGCGCCGGTTTTCAGCGCGGAAAAAACCCGCTTGCGGCTGGCTTATTTGAAAAACGCCGAGCTTCCATTGGAAACAATTGAAAACATGCGCCGGCCGCGGGCGTAAAAGTTTTGGTGTACACAACCCCTTAATGCATACTTGAGGCACCGATGAGACTCTGTGGGATAGTTAATTGAGTTACCCTCTGCCACACCACTCCTCAGCCCTTCCATCTCCTGAGGTTGCTCCTTTCTCGTTTAAGTGCATAAACCATTGACATGATCTAATCTCAGACTCTAACGCCACAAATCTCACCACAACTTGACCATACATGCCAACCCGTTTGACTAAGGCCAGAAGCCCCACTGTCGTCGTTAATTCAGGTTCAGTGGCAAACGGTTCTGTATGGCATACTATTTACTGCAACACACAAGACCACAAGAAAATGGCAAAATCTCACTGCAACCCGACCATGCGTGCCAACCCGTTTGACTAAGGCAAGAGGCCCCACTGTCGTTGTTAATGCAGGTTCAGTGGCAAACTACCGCAATTACCCAACAACATCGGTCTATTGTATAAGACTTGATGTTGATATCCCTTAATACTTACCTGAGGCATTGTTGCGACTCTGTGGGATGGTCAATTGAGTGATGGCACCGTTTGGGTTGTCAAGTGGGCACCATCCTTCATGGGTGTTTCGCTGATAGGCCCACGACACCTCCAGAGGGTTCAGCAGTGAATCCCAGCATCCCAGGTTCACTCCCTAGGTGCCATCAACTCACTTGAAGACCCAGGCGGAGTCTTTTCTCTTCACCCACAGCCATTGGCTTCCCTTTTCTGCAGCCGCGGAAAGGACTTTGACTGCCTGCTGGTGGGCCTTTCCTCACACTCTCATTTCCCGGATTAGCCTGGACGTTGAGGTGGCTATGAACCCTCTGCAACCTACTTCCACTGGGCGTACCTTCACATTCCAGCCTTGTTGTTGCGCATCGGTTGCAAGTTCAGCGTACCTCAGCTTTTTCCGTTCATAGGCCTCCTCCACTGCACCCTCCCAGGGCACGGTGAGCTCGATGATGTAGACAAGCTTGAGCAAGGCTGGTCGCAGGTTGGTGGCTGCAATTTCAGCTGGGAAGCAGAGTTTCTTGTCCAAGTCTGCCAACAGCTTCCAGTCCCGTGCTCTTGACCAGAGTCTGATCTTATGGTGGTGAGCAGGGCTTGACATTAACATATTCTTTTCCAAAGTTACTAGCCACTCAGCATTTTCACTGGCCACAATTTTGTTGCTGGTAAAATAAATTGTATATGATTAAACTTAACTTTGGCATCCTAAAATGACTTTAATTCGAGCAAATTTACTTGATTTAGCTAAATTAGATGCAGATTGAATTTCAAATGCAGTCTGATCACCCAAATTAAGACAACATTTATTAGCTGGTATATAGCAGGTATATCAGTATAGATCATATCATATATTTAGGTGCATGAAAAACATGCTAGTAAGGCATAAATAGATTTAACTTTGATTGAATATATTAAAAGTGGAGCAGAGGTGTAGAAGATTAACTGAAAAGATAAACACAAAACCCCTCGACAACCACTTTAAATATTTATTAACAAAAGCAGTAAATACTGTCAAGAAATGTACATGAATTTTACTGTCAACTTGTTTATGCAGATTGTATTTCATAAGCTTGATCATGGTTTCTGTAAAAAGTTATTTCCTTTGATTTCGTGTGCATTAAGGTGAATTTCTCTTCGCTCTTCCCCTGAGTGTGCATGCAATTTATATCTCTTCAATTACTTTCATGCAATTGTTTTAACTTTCCTGAAGTGTGTATGCGCTCAGACTGCGTCCTCTTTTTTTTCTTTATTTGACAGGGACAATGGACAGTAATGATACTACCCCAGAATTATCTACAAAGCTACATTTCATCTGCTGTCCCTGGTCAGGAGTACACCAATTTATCAGTAAAATACAATACAATTTAAACACAGTAAAAATATCATTTTCAAATCAGCTTTGGTCCGCAACGCTCCGCTGATCGCGCGTGTCTCAACCAACGGTCTCTGTGCGTTGCGCTGGGTGCAGAGTGCTCATGGGAGTTGTAGTTTCGGGTGTCGCATTGCGCATTGTTTATCATTTTGCATAACTTTTAAGAAAACTACAATTTAAAAATGATGTTCAACCTGCCAAAGTGGCTAGTGGGATTGGATGTCTTACCCGCCACAGCCGAAATGTACCCGCATTTGGTGTTAATGTCAAGCCCTGGTGGTGAGGGTGGCTTGACCCTCACCCTCCCAAACAAATAGTGTTGGCTGCCACTGGGATGATGGGGGAGGAAGGGCATTTTTCCAACACTGCAGCAAGACATTTCAGCACCTGGTTGTGCTGCCAGATGTAACGGCCTTGGGTGATGCTGATCTTGCATCCCACTAAGATGTGCTTCAGTGTTGCTAGACTTTGGCAAAGAGGGCATGCAGGGCCCTCGGCATACCATTGGCTTAGGTTTGTGGGAGTGTAAGGAACAACCTATTGGCCCAACAACGGAATCCAATGGCATGGGTGAAGGGATCTCGTGTTCTGAATCTCCTCCTTTGAGAATGAAAACATTAATTTGAATTTAGTCTTTTACTCTTATTTGACTCTGTGAGTTTCCCAATCTGACTCCAAATTATAAAATCAAACATAACACATTATGTTAATTGTAATTTAAATCATTGATTATTTATAAATTCCCATAGTCTTAGTTATTCATTCATTAGGGACCCGATATCGCACAGGATATGCGTAATTTTGCGGTAATACCAGACTCCTTCTATTCTGAAGAATTAAAATGAATCAATAATATCAATTTATTTTGCCAGGCAGGTTACACTTAAAGGTGACATAGAATGATTGAACGGAGTATTTATCCTTGTTTTGTGATGTGACATGTAGAATTTTTTTTTGGGGGGTCTGTAATGCCTTAGAAGCTTCCTAAAAACCTCTCTCAGATAGCTCTTAACTAGCAATCTCATTACTGATTGGCTGACTTTGCTGCCACTCAAAAAATGTAGCCAATTATTTTAAAGTGGAGGGGCAGTAAGATGCCTGTGATGTCATAAGCATCAGTTTTTCAGATTGGGCCGTTTTCTGGCTGACATTTCTAAAAGAGGAATTTCTATGAGACTGAGATGTTTAGCACGTTTAGCACATTTTGTATGTTTGTGGATGTGAGTAGACTACCATTATTCAACAAAGACAAGGTAAACATGGTTTTTCATTCTCTGTCCCTTTTAAATTTGGTTATTAAAATTCATCAATCAAGAATATCAACATTTACATCCAAAATAAAATATAACTAAAAAGACCAACATAGAAAATAAAAGTCACAAAGTCAAATCATACCTGGGAATCAGAGACACACCGTATTGTGGGAAGTTCTGAATACAGATGCTTCCATGATGTTTTAATACACAGTGTGGGAGCTTCTGGTTACAGAATGCCTCCCTGAATATTTTGCCAGGCCACCTTTTATACACAGCTTGAGACAAAGACATTGTAAAACTACAAAAATCCAGTTTGACCTGTACCAAGTGACCCTAAAAGACTCCTGGTCAAGATCCAGTTGACCTGTTCCAAGTGACCTGGTCAAACCAACCAGAAGTATCAAGGCAAAACCCCGCCTCTAAAAGAAATGCATCTTCTATCTTAAGTTGTAAAGCCTTGATCCATCTTATCTTAGACTTATAGAAATGAGACCTTTTTTCTCATCGCACCATGACCTTTAAAATGAAACCACACATGAATATAAAATTGAATGCCTCCATTTCCCATAGCGCTTTCCAGGAGATATTCCTCTTCTGTACTCCTTCCCATGCCATCCACTGCCCTTGCTTTGCCTCTGCCACAGCTTGGGCACACCTTCTTGCTTCCTCCTCCCGACGTACCTCCGGGGCCACCATCTTGCGTCTCTGGTGTACTGGCCCCAAGTCCAAGACCACCCCTCCCCTCCTGCACCCGGCCCATGATGTCCTTATGTCTGAGTGCTGCCTTTGCCTTCTCAGTTGCAGCCAATGGGGTCCACTACCTTCCGGTGGCCAAGATGGGGGGCAGCTTGGGCTACAAATGGATCACTCGAATCCAGAAGCATCATCTCCAGTCTGACACTTGTACTCCTCTACCAGACTAGAAATGGGCAGGTGTAGCATCCCTTTGCCATGAAGTCCAATACTGCTGAGGCACCTTGGAAGGCCAAGCCACTTCCTTACATATGAGCTGACCAATCTCTTTTCCAGCTTTTCCACCTTTGAGAGTGGGACTTCATAGAGGATTAATGGCCACAGGAGACATGGAAGTAGTCCATACTGAATGCAGCAGAGCTTCAGCTTGTCCGGAAGCAAAGTTCTGTTGATGTTCTCCAGGCCACTGGCTACCTCCTTCCTAAGCTGCTATACCTGCTGTTTGTCTTTAAGGGAGGCATCATACCAATGACCTAGGCTCTTCACTGGCTTCTCGGAAACAGTTGGGATGGGTTCCTTGCCAATGTGAAAGCGGTGGTCTGACAGCTTCCCTTTGATGATGGAAATACTTCTGGACTTGCTTGGCTTGATCTTCATGCGAGCTCTCTCAGTGTTTTCCTGGAGCTTACTTAATAGCCGTACAGTGCAAACCTTGGTCGTGGTGAGAGTTGTGAGGTCATGTGACTGGCGGCAGCCTCAGCCCAGGTATTATTCGCTGTTCGCCAACTGTCCATCTAGAGGTCCGACTGATGACCTCCATTGCCAGGGTGAAGGCCAGTGGGAATGTGGTGCAGCCGGCCATGATTCCCACTTCCAGGTGTTGCCACGCTGTTGTGTACTCTGCTATTGTCACACAGAGCTGGACGTCCTTGAAATGGGCCTTTATAAGGGTTGTGAGAGGTGCTGGGACTCTAAAGTAGTCAAAGGCTGTCCACAGGAGGTTGTGATGGACTGAGCCAAAGGCATTTGCGAGATCCAGGAACACCACGTAAAGATCTGTTCCCTCCTTTTTGGCAATCTGTATCTGATGCCAGATGACACTAGCGTGTTCTACACAACCGGAGAAGCCTAAGATGCCTGCTTTCTGTATTGATGTGTCAATCAAGTTGTTTCTTTGCAGGGATCCTGCCAGCCTGTAAGCGACCACGCTGAATAATTAAAATATAATATAGTTATAATTTGTTTTCCCTTATGGTGAAGATCTATGCATAGTTCCATTTGCTTTGTCTGGCCATTACTATATGAAACTTTAGTTGTGGGCACCATCTCACCATTGATGTCCTTTCATTAGAAAGCCACTAGACCTCTCTTTGACCAGTCTGGTCTCACTGTTAATATGTAGTATTACTATGTAAATTTCAGAAACAAAACACATATGTTTTTTTAAATAGATGCTGAAGCGTACAATGTAGACATATTTGCAAAATTTTATCACAACCTTTTTAAGTTTTTACAGCTACAAAACGTAAAACATTTACAAATCTTTCATACCCTAAAGATTGTTGAATATTTTCCCTTTAACCATTTCATCAATAATGTTACCACCCTACCCCAGACCTTACCCTAAACCCAAACCCTTTTAATACAAAAAATATATAATGTATTTTTATATTATGCAAAGTAATGGAAAGAAATTTGTAAAATTTTGTAACAATATAGCATTTAAAGTTGCTAATACAGTCCTGTTAAAACAGTTAAAATCATGTATTGTTTGAAAAGCATAACAGACAGACAAGTGTAATCACAATAATTTATTTGTTGCAAATTTTCAAAAGCGTTACCAAAAGTAGTTAAAATGATGGAGTTTATAAAGTACAGGGAAATGTTAAAGTTATTAATCCACGAGAACATTAATCTGACTTCTCTCTGTCATGTCGCGCATTTCAAATTTCAAAAGTACATCGTCTAAAAGATGGCAATGTTGCAAATCTGTGGAGTATCACGCAAGAGACATTAGATAATAATCCAATGTCTCTTATGTAATAATCGCAATAATCATGAACAAGGAAAAGAATCCTATAATATATATCTGTGTTATATATTTTATATATTTTCCCTTGTTCATGATTATTGTGCACATGTGGTCTAAGTTGTTCTTATGTTTTTGCATACATTTAAAATAAATTTTTGTTTGAAAGTTTTTGTTTAATAATGATTTGTAAGTTAAAACATCCGTATGCACATTTTACAAACATATTTGTGCATACGCATGCTTAGTGAATCAGACAAAATGAGCGTTTGATATCACTGCCGTAAAGCAATGTGTCGTAAAGCTTCTTGAGGCGCGTATTTGAATTTAAATTCATAACGAATTCGAAATTTGATTTTTACGGTCGCTGATGAGAACCCAGGCGCAGGCGTAGATGAACTCAAAACTTTATTTTGACAAGACACACAAAACAAAGACCCACGTGGGGGTAAAACAAGACTATGACTAAATAAACAAGACTTTACTAACAAACTGGAACTAGACAAGGATATACAAATAGAAATAGGACCATAAACTTAACAAATACTCTAGACTTCAAAAACACAGGTTAGAATAGGATTGAACAAAACGATTCCGCACAAGACAGCAAACACAAGGGCATTAAATAGGGGAGCAAATCAAGAGGGGAACAGGTGACATGAAATCAAACAATAATGGGATAATAAACGAGGAAACAAGGGGGCGGGGTCAGGAGACGAGACAGAAAGCACATGGCTTGAATAAACAAAAGGTGTGTTCGACTTCATGCGGCGCTGCGCAGACCGATCGGCGGCTGACTTGAAGCAGTGCATTCCGGTTAGTAATTTTGTCCGACTTCAGCTGGCGCTGCAGGCACGTGACTGTGTCATATGGTTCTTAAGTACCGCGAGCATGTTTCGAGAGTAGCCGGCTAGCTCAGCCGGTGCAGCTTCTCCAGAGCGGCTGCCCGGAGTTGTGATGACGTAACAGCTTTACGTGATTGGTCGCCTCACTGATGACAACGATCACGTGTGTTTCAAGTTTTATCCAACCTTTAGTTCCACTAATAAACATTATAAATTCATGTTTTAAAACAGGAAAAAACACTTCAATATGCTTAAATATGTTATATTGTGTCGTGTAATAAAAAAAAAATACTATTGGTATTTTAATAATATAGGCTTGTTTCCCGTAATTTTCGGGTATACAGTATAAGCAGCAATTAAAATATTCGATATAAAATGTTTCTGGTTGCAACTTTTTATTAAAAGGTTTGTTTTTATCAAATTCAGCATCTAATTCACTTCATTTGCGATTAAAAACAAGGAAACACAGCGCACACGTCACTACGGCAAGCAGCAGGTCTTCAGTTCCTCCCTCGACTGCAAGCAGCAAACCTCACCGATCGGTATGCGCAGCGCCGGATGATCTCGAACACACCTATCGCCAGTGCTTTCACACAAAACATGGGTCTGTCATGATCCTGCTTCATGACTAATACTAAAACAAGGACGAGAGGGCAGAATCATGACACTTGTGTTAAAGAAATATTTTAAGTGTTTCAAATTCTTTTGTCAGTTTGGGCTTCACAATATTTTAGCTCATTACTATAGTTCACAGGAATTCACAAGCATTTTTGTAGGACTAACTCATGCTGTTTTATAGCTATCTAGAAGTGAAGGATCACAAACTCAGTACTACATTGGGATGACTGTAGAGTTGGACAAATCATTTAGGTGAGTATGAAAGACTACAAGCAAACCATTTGAACTTTATAAGCTCAAACTGATTTTGCCAAGTGAGAGATGTCCTCAGGCCAAATCATCTGGCCGTACATTAGCTAATTGGCGGCACATGAGTAAATATCTGGACATTGATCATTTGTAAGAAAGCCCAAACCTATAAATAAAAAATCTCTTATACACTCAACAAATTGGATTGTTTTTAGCCCAACGACTGGGTGAATATAGGACAGAACACGCGCTGGGCTCACTTGATCAGCAAAGGTTTTTAACCCAAATTAATGTTTCATTCTGAAATAATGATAATTATTCATTTAATTTTACTTTATAAATGGGTTAAATGTATTTAAAAAAATAAAAATATATAATTTTTCATTTTATCTTAATTTTATCCATTTTGTTACTTTATTGCAGATGTCAAATACACCAAATTAAAAGCACATGCCAACATGGTATCCCCTTACTTTTTTATTAATAGCATTACATGTGCTATAATTCACATATTATGTGTTGTAATACAGTTTACCTCAATCAGTCATATCTAAAAACTTAGAATTAAACTTAATCACAATAAAAATATGTTTATAAACATTTGTTTCAACAGAAAACATTTTTAGTATATACTCTTGAGGAGTGCTACAGCCTGTAACTGGAGTCATGATGGTCCAAAATGCCCATGACAAGTAACTTGAAAGAGGGGTTGATTTGACTTGTACACAGTTAAGGTGCAACTTAGGTTTGTATAGGCTATGGAGTAAAAACTTTACATAAGTCATAATAATAATAATTAGATACATTTATATAGCACTCATAGCACTTTACATATGAAAGGGGGATCTTCTCAAACACCACCAATATGCAGCATCCACCTGGATGATGCGACAGCAGCCATATTGCACCAGAACACCCACCACACATCAGCTAATTAGTGGAGAGGAGACAGACTGATAGCCAATTAGTATATGTGGGGATGATTAGTAGGCCAATGGGTAAGTTTGGCCAGAATGCCGAGGCACACCCCTACTCTTTTTCAAATGACATCCTGAGAGTCAGGACCTCGGTTCAACGTTTCATCCAAAGGATGCTGCTTTTTGACAGTATAGTGTCCCCATCACTATACTGGGGTGTTAGGACCCACACAGGCCACAGGGTGAGCACCCCTGCTAGTCTTACTAACACCTCTACCAGCAGCAACCTGGTTTTCCCAGAAGGTCTTGTAAGACTCCATCCAATTGGCCCAACGTCGAAGTCCAATGGCGTGGTGAAGGTATAACGTGTTCTTTCCGTCCGTAGCGCTTTTAGAAGAATAATTCCATTTATTTAATTTGTTTCTTTGACCTCTGTGGTTAAATTATAATCTGACTCCAATTTATTAGTTACCAATGTTATTCTGATGCTGATCACAATTTATATAATTTATTATTATATTTTATTCTCTTAATTATTTAGAATGAATTACATTCACATAGAGAATATATTGTATCTCTGGAGGTGCTTAAGGCAGTTCCATACAGCTGGGTGTAGAGGCATTTCTCCTTCTTAACATAAGGTCAGAGGGTTATCCAAACACACTATAAAATATGAGGATCCATCTATATTGAGATTGAGTCATTATAACCTCCAACCTACAAAAGTGGGAATTAACTCCAGTCATATTTTCAGTCGAGGTAATTCCATATCTACCCCCCTCCGGAATATTTACAAAACATAAAGAGACTTGACAAGCTTTAAAATGAATAAATGTTAACAATTTATTTTGCCAGGTAGGCTACACTTAAATCAATCATTTGGTTATTCAAATATCAAAACATTTACTAAAAGATCAGCATAAATCAATCAATTACAAATATATCAAAACATTTACTAAAGATCAGCATAGAAAAATAAACATTACATATAAAATAAAATCATACCTGGCAATTCAAGACACACAGCAGTGCGGGAAGATCTGACTACAGAATGCTTCCTTGAATCCCTTGCCAATGCACTTTAAATACTGACCAGAACAAAGACATCGTAAAAACTACAGTTTGACCTGTACCAAATGATCCTAAAGAACATCTGGTCAAAATAGCCAGAGGTATCCTGGCAAAACCCCACCTCTCAAAGAAATGCATCTTCTATCTAAACCCTTGAACCATCTTTAGATATATAGAAATGAGACCTTTTTACTCATCGCACCACGACCTTTAAAATAATATTACACATGAATATGTATGTAAAACACAATCTTAGAACCACATAATATGTATACATTACATTATACATTTCAGCAGAAACTCAGTGATGTGAGCCTAAAGGCTAACAGTTCAAAAACCTTTGTGATGAATAGATTAAGACATCAAAGAGTTGTATATATGAAGACCTCTTTCATCTACGGGTCAAATTTGGGTTAACAACACCCCCTGAGGTTTAATTGTTTTACAGTGTCTTTTTATAAATAAACCTAGTTTATCTGGTTAACAACACCACCTGAGGTTTAATTGTTTTACAGTGTCTCTTCCTGAATAAACTTAAAGTTGATGAATTATAATCCAGTATTACAGTCTCCCATCGAAGTACTGACCAGGCTCAACCCTACTTAGCTTTAGTAGGCAAGCTGTCTTGGGCTACACAGTGATATGGCTGCTGTATAAGTCATTTTATGACGAAAAAGTCCGATTTTGATTAGAGGAGGTCCAAAAAAGAGTAACCAACGCATTTCCGATCCTGTGGGCTTAACTTATCGAATAAGCTAAACGCTAATAATCATAGCAGTGCATGTAATAACGTTTCATGTAAAGAAAACTGGATTGTTGTCACACATATTTGTTTTTTCTAGTAAACAGTAATGGTTTTATGTATAAATATATTGATACCAACCTTGTTGATTCATATAAAACATTCCGTGTAATAACCACAGCCTCTCCACACCTGAAGTAAATTCAAACAGAACCACACACTGAGTTAATTTGACCCAGGATTTGAGTTGATGCGTCCTGGGAGGGATGCATTTATTCAACTGTCAGTGAAACTGATTGGGTTGCACCACACTACCCAAGACTACGAAAACAACCCAAATGACCCAAAGGACTCAACCCAGCATTTGGGTAGAAACAAAATAACCCAGCATTTTTTGAGTGTATTTTATTGATTATGCTTATTTATATTGAATGTATTTGAAAGTATTACTGCATTTGTGAAGATGACTCTCAGTACCCAGGTAAAGTTATTAATATTATTGATATCTGTAAATAACAAACATGTCTCCACTGACCAATCAGAATCAAGCATCCCAGAGAATATACATGTGGATAGTGTAATTGGGAAAAGAATATGACCTGAGATTTTGGGGAGAGTTTAACATCTTTATGATGGGATGATATTAGTTATTGGTTATTTAATTTGTGTGTGTGTCTCTGTGTGTAGTTGGGTGGACGGTTCACCTGTTGTATACACTGCATGGTCAAAAAATGAACCAAGTTTCTCCAACAATGATGAGAACTGTGTGATCGTTTTGAAAAGCACAGGTAAGGACTTCTCATTACAGCTGTATATGATATAGCAAATAGACGAAGAACAACATCCACTAATCCTGAGGCAGCTTAGACTTGCCCCAGAGACATCACATCTAGATTATAATCTGTTGATTTAGATTAAATAAAGTGTTGGAGCTGACCTTGTAGGAAGTTTTCTCATTTGCATTAATGAATTCATTTTTACCATTAGGTTTAATATTTCAGAAGCTTGTTTTTGTACAGCAAGATTATATGACACATATATAGTATACTGTATGTTTTGTCTAATGTCTTTGTTTTAAAAGTAAACATGATCTGATGGATAACATGTGTATGTTTCTGTAGGATTCTGGAATGATATTAATTGTGGTCATTCGTTACCATCGATCTGTAAAAGAAGTGCTGATTTTGTCAACACCACCATGTCTCCAACCACTGTATCAGCGGGCGGCTGCGCTCCTGAATGGACTCTGTTCAGAGGAAAAGTAAGAACCATTACTGTGCAAAAACATCTGCTTTGAACCAGTGTTTGAATTTGTGGACCACCCATACGCATTAAGAGATGCGGTTAGTCCCTAAAAAAAGAACCTATAGGGATCCCTTGGTTTTCCATTAACCGCACTAACTCGGGGGCAGGATGACATCAACTCTTTTAACGCTGCCAACAATATCTATAAAGCCTACTGTCTACAAACATTAATAATATTAACATTACTATACATTGTTTAAAAGGTCTACGGGTTTAGCATCAGTGTACAGTCTCTGTTTTGAGATACAGATGCGAAAATATTGTAAACATATTTTAGATGAAATCAAAAGTCAACAAAAATGTAATGCATTAAAAGTTTTTTCTGCTAATTTTCTGACAAAGAAACTTTGTTAATCACAACTCCGCACTTTATTTCTGATTGTTTGTGTTTCCAAATAGTGTTACAAGCTTTTCAATAATAAAATGTCATGGCGACAATCACGAGATCACTGCATTTCAAATGGCGGCAATCTGGTGTCCGTTCGGAGTCACACAGAGCAATGTGAGTATGACACATTCTAAAAACAAACGGTGCTAAATGGCACTTAAAGTGGTTCTTGGCTTGCAATCATAGAGGAACCATTTTTAGTGCTATATAGCACCTATGAATAACCAAATGGGGGTCATATAGCACCACTATCGCACCACAATATGGTTCTACACTGGTGCTACACAGGTACTTCATCTGTGCTATATCCCAGCTAACAGAAAAAAGTTCTAAGAACGTTCCCTGAAAGTTCCCAAGGTTCCCAAAAACGTTCTGCCAACGGAAAAAGTGTCCAGTTTTCTTGACGTTCTAAGAACGTTTTTGTGTTGTCTCAACATTAGAGGAATCTTACATTTTACCATTTTTAAACGTTATGACAATGTCATGTTTTAATGTTCACACAATGTTTAAAACAACAACTGTTTATTATGCTGACTTGTTTGACTATTATGTAAATTATAGAGAAACATTGCATTTTATTATTTTATAAAACATTATTTCTGAATATTTAGTAAATATATTGCTGTAGAAAACACAATTCACTTATTAGGCTTAGATGTTGATGTTTTGTTTAATTTTAAGTCACCATTATTGTGATTAGTGTTTGTTTTAGTTGGACTCTTGACTTTTTGCTTGCTTGTTTTTTCCCTGGTTGTGTTAACTTTGTGTTAATACACCACATTTGTTATGAACATGTAAAGTTAATGGTGTAATTCTGTGATAGTTGGTAAAGATCATCACCTAATTAATTTACTAATCAAAAGTGTATTTTCTGTCAATGATGTAAATTAGATCCAGCACTTTCACAGCAGTTTGTCATTAAGGAGTTTTAGATACTTAACACAAAAAATATCTGCTGTATAATTGGGACACACAAACCTCAAGAATCAGAGTATGAATCTCAACCAAAGTTCTTAGAACTTTTTTCTGTTAGCTGGGTTCAGAGTCGTATAATAACAGAGTTACGAAACGCTTTGATCTCGCCGCCGCGCGGTCACGTGATTCATGTAACGTTCTACAGTTCCAAACCAAGCAGGGCTGTCAATCTGTTTGCATAGGTTTTCAGCTATTTTAGGTAAATATTAGCTTGTAATGGGAATTGATCATTATACTTACTATGTTTATAACGTTTTTTTTACTAGGGAGTGATGGAAATACAGTAAATCAGTTAATAAAGATAAACAGTTAATTGTGACCCAAAGATAACTGTGGTTATCTATACCAACTACAGCAACACAGTTTATCTTTTATTTTTGTAGCAAAATATGGCTATATAAATGGCTATCAATCTGCTAAAAACATAATTCCTACACTTTTACTATATTAAAATCACAAAAAAGATCGCCAACACGGTTATTTGTAACAGTGAAGCATAACAGAAACACACTGAATTCATATTTAATTGCATTTATAGTACACATTAAATGTTAATATAATTATACATGATTTTCGAGGATACATCACTCGTATTACTTACCAAACACAATGAAACACATAGCAGCATTGTGAAGCAGTGTGACTTTCTTATAAGGCATATAGCTTGTCGCTGTTGCCCCCTAGTGTTACTCGTAATATATAAAAAAGATAAGTATAAAGTAGATGGCCACCAGTAATAAAATATTAAACCATTAAATCTATATTATTCACGCATTATACACAACTCATTAAAATATAAAAATGTTACTAGTTATTATTAACGATAATCATTACCTACAGCAGAGTTCATAAAATAACACTGTTGACTATATTAATGAAATGTCCGAAAATGTAAAGAGAAACGGTAATTTCATCGATTTACCAGCAGGTGCCATTGAAATGGACTTCAGTGCTGCGTTTGGAACTATGCGTCACTAGCGGTCACTACATGAAACGCTGTTACTTCCGCATTCCATTCTTACAACGGACGTCTATGGGAATGTCGTAACTCTATTATTATACGACTCTGGCTGGGCTGTCACTAAAATCGGTGCTCTATGATTATGATCCAAGAACCACGTTTGTTTTCAGAGTGTAATGCTGTTCAATCTGTTCAACCTGATTTATTTTTAAAGAAATGAAAACTAGTTAACATGTTTGCAATTAAAAGTATTACATTGACTTTAATTAAATTTGTGAACTAGTGCTTGACCAGCACAGACTACTTTAATTGGAGTGTGAGTGGTTTGTAAATAAAATACAAAAAGTTATTAATGTTAAATTAATTTAAAAATCCCCTTTTTTGCGTTCTCAGTTTTTCTCACAACTTTAATGCTTAGTGCTGTTGATGACGTGTGGATCGGTTTAAATGAGATTGTCTCAGAGAAAAAGTTTATGTGGACCGACAATCGAGCTGTCAGATACACAAACTGGCTTAAAGGTGAACCTTCAGAGTTAGATGGAATGGAGGTAAGTGTGAATGAGTTTATGGCAAATAATAATAATGTAGTACAATCATCAAAGCTACTTTTTGTTTGTTGTGTATTTGTTTTGGCAGTCAGTTTTCTGTCTGTTTTTTACATTAAAAACTTTGTGTTTGATCACAGCAGTAAATTTGCTCCGTTTCACACTGTGTGCGTTTTGGCACCGTAATGCAGGGTTAACCCCAACAGCAGGCTGAGCAGGATTTTATAAACCTGGGTTAATTTAAGGGATAACCCCGCTTCTAAATTACAAGTGTGAAACAATCCTCAACCTAGGGTTAAAAGCAGGGTTTAGAACGAAAAGCCCTAGAGTTAATATTTCCAGTTCTGGTTTGAATTTAAACATTAAAATCAATTATCACATTTAAGTAGTTGTGTTCTTCTTTTTAGATAATCTAGTGTGACAACTTACCAGCCAATGGGGCAAATTGTTAGAAGTGACCATTTTTAAGTCAGGACCTCAGAAAAAAAGATGATTGTTGTTAAACCGGCTTTTTTGTCCTCGTTTAAACTCAGTGCATCCTTATAATAACTTCATCAGAAGAGACTTCATTGAGATTTTGTTTTTGTCATTTTATAATAAACACTTTTGGTTCTGATTATTTCTAATGATAAATCTAACATGTGTTCAGTTTTTATAAGAGGACTATTAACTTTGATTTTAACTGGATCTATGAATCTTTAAATGTTGAATACTACAAATGAGTTTCTACAATTCTGATCTTTTCTGTTTCAGGATTACGAAGAGATTATAGTAAGTGTGTTACATTAGTTTATTGTAAATTCTAATAATGTGGAACAATCATCAAAGCTTCTCTTTTGTTTGTTGTGTATTTGTCACTAAAAGCTTTGTGTTTGATCACAGCAGTTAATATAAGCATCTCATTATATTTTCTTCTCACTGGCAGCGTGTTTCAGTTTAAACTTTTGTTACAAGGTTCTGATCTTAGATGTAAATGTTTTACCATTTCATGAACTCAATGCATCGTAAAGCTATGGTAGCCGCCAAAGGACAAACAAGTCAACATCTGAGACAACATAGGGATGAAATGCGCTCTGTATTTAACCATCTGGGGTCTAAAGGCCCGGGTATACTTTTTTCCGCGTCAGTTTCGTGCGCGCACGCGTCCGCGCAGCTTTCCGAGTATAGTCCCCGCGGCTACACGCGGATGGCCACGTTCAACACTATACGCAATACAAATGATTTCTTATTCAAATTTTTAGTCTAACAGGCTGTCAGGGCCTGTTGGCGACATTTACAGTACATTAAAACATTAGGATAGGTGAACAAAAGTAACTGATCCACCATTGCAAACACAGTTTAGAACAAACAACAAGACAACAAAGAACAGGAATCAAACAAACATGCTCCACAGCTTTCTGTTCTTGGAAGAAGTAAAAGTTAAAGAAGAAAAACGAGAGTGTGTGTGCAAATGCTGTCTATTTCCTTTGTATAATTGTTTATAGTGGAGTGTCCTGTCTAAATATTTTCAAGCGCATGCGCTGTTGCACGCGGACTGTACGCACACTGTCCGCGCGGTCTCAAATTTTGGGCTGCACCGCGGACCCTCCTGATGACGAAAATGACGTCATGCGGACGGCGAGCATACGCGGACGTTCCCTAGTATACTTTCGGCTTAAGGGGTTTTTAGGGCCCTGGGGAAGTTTTGACATGCACTGACATTTGTGCTTTTTTTGCTTAAAAACATATTAATGGCAAAAGTCTCATAACACTGTGTTCAGCACAAACTGGGCTACAATATTATATAATCAACATGTATGTACATGTTTGTATTTTTGAGAGAAAAATGTTTATGCGTGGTTTTTGAAAAAGCAAAATTTTTAAGTCACTGATATAAGTCCACAAAACTCTTTCTAAATATGTTTTCTCAAGAGTTTTCAAAACAGGATCTAGTAGTCTAGAGTTTTTTCTTCAAAATGATGTGAAAATCATTCGGCCTACTCATTCACATAAAGCAAGATATTGATTTACAATTTCTATGACACATGAATGCAGTGAACGTGTGCACACGCGAGTGATCCTGTGTTTAATAAACTTGCTGTGCAGAGATATATGCTTAGACGCAACTAAATAAGGATTGTACTCTTTGTAATCGCGTATTTTATAAGAATACCAAAAAGCGCGTCGAGTTTCCTGACTCGCGTGTTTGTGTATGTGCGTTCCCGTCGCGTCAACTGTTGACGGAAGACAAAGAAAACACTCGCGTCTGGAGATACTGACACACATATGCAAGTAAATAAGGATTTAGATGTCATGTTTGGTGCAATCGGATGGAACAACAAGGAATGGAGAGACTGGATTGTGAATTGCATATCCATTGACTGCAGGAGGCACGAGTCATGCATACTGTATGGATGTTTCTGCTCATTCACTTCAATGTCGCGGGGGTGTGGCGATCCGATCTCATTACAGATAATGAGGTAACTGGAGAAATACGGTACTTCTCCTCCTTCTCATACAGTTTACACCGAATGACAATATCTGTTTTCAATTTCACTTACACCATTTAAAAGCAGATATTCCAAGCATTATGTATACATTTATATTTTGTTTCTACGACAAGTATTCGTTAAGTTACAGTTTATTTTTCTGACGCGTTTCTGAAAGGACTTCACTGAGGGAGAGAGAACAAAACGCGCATCATGTTTATTTTCTTAATTTTGCGAAAAGCACAACATTCTCTTTTTATTGGGAGTAGACAGAAAAAAAACTAGACACTTTAACGTTTTAAATGATGTATAAATCATATCTGTATGTCAAAAATCAGCAGAGTAATTTAAGTCTCTTTGCGGAGTGATTGAAAAATAAAGAGTTTGCGGCACCCACGCCGCAGTCGACCCCAGAGTGTTAACCAAGCAAACGGGCATATGATGTTTTCGAAATCTATGTCCCTTACCAGTTCAGATTCAGAATCAATAGTGTAGTTTAGATTTTTGTAGTGAGTATAGTGTGATTTTTCCCTCTCACCCTTACGCTCACTCATCCCAGCGCGACCCCATAAGCACCACACTCAGCTGCATACAGTATGGATCTTCATGTGATTGAGAGCATTCTGAAAGTGTACTCATAAACACATACATTGAAAGTGTTATCATCATGTCAGTTTATTATAAGCAGGAAAAGACTTTAACAGCCAATGGGTTTACAGCTGGGGAAACTGGACTGATTTTTAGACCGGTTTAGTATCAATCAACATCTAACTCCGGGCCAAAATTTACTCAAAAGAATTTAATAAACTGATAACAATCTTCATGGCTAACACATGCATGAAAAAAAACTCTTTCAATAGCTATTATCTGACTATGACCAACATTAACATACAGTAATTTAATGGTGTAATAGTTTTAAATTACCTCACAGAAGTTTAAGATCATATACATTAAAATCTTGAACGTAGATATTAAAATGAACACAGAAGGGAAGTTTAACACTTTGAAGCACAAGCAAACATACTGAAATACGAACTGAAGGCAGATTGTGGATTTTATGAAAAACCATCAGAACATCAGCTTGGTTTTATTTTAGTGCATGTGGATCCTTACCTCCAGATAAAGTAATAAGCTAGACTGACGATTTAAATGTTGTTCAGTCACATGTGCATTGTTAACTCTCCGGATTTTATGTTCAAGCACTGCTCCACTCGTTCACTTCTCTACATGGACTGTTTGTTTCTAGTGTCGTGTGAGCTACACACTGTGTGCAGGATCAACTTCATTTGGCAAGCCGGTGCCCTGCAGAGTTTAGCTCCAACCTTAAAGGGGACATTCCACAAGACGTTTTTAAGATATTAAATAAATCTTTGATGTCCCCAGAGTACATATGTGAAGTTTTAGCTCAAAATGCCATATAGGTAATTTATTGTGGCATGTTAAAATAGGCACTTTATGGGTCTGAGCAAAAATGCACAGTTTTTGTGTGTATCCCTTTAAATCCAAACAAGCTGCTCAGGTGGGTGGAGTCTTAAGCGCTTGTAGACATGACAGAGCATCGAGGAAGATTCTCTCACGAAAGAAGTTAGTGAGCGATGTTCAGCATTATATATTTGAACAAGTTTAAAAAGTCAATCATCTGTTTTATGCATACTTAAAACATGTTTATTAGCAGATGGGGAACAGTGTGGAATAAAAATAAAGACTTTTAGCTCTCATGCTGCTGCCAGTGTATTAAACAGGCACAATGATTTTCACAATGATTTTCAGCATGTTTCAAATACAATACACGTCCACAAACACTCAGAAGTTTACTTTTTGACCAAACCACACAAGCACATTTAAATGATTTGTAATAAAACAACACGTTTAATAAACTTTAAAGAAACAGATCAAATGACATGTTTAAGTTTATTGTGTACACATATTGAACACATTTGCATTTCTGTCAGTCTCTCATCTATCTTGTAACTCCTCGTATTCATTTGAAACTTCAGAGAAACATTAAACAACATATTTACTTATTGTGTATGATAGTGAATACGCGTTGTTCACTCACTCTGTCTCGTGCAGTGCATTAATCCTCGTGTTCATTCATATAGGGGCGGTTTCCCGGACCAGGATTAGCTTAATCCAGGACTAGGCCTTAATTTAATTAGGAAATATAACTAGTTTTAACAAACATGTCTTACTAAAAACATTACCTGTTTGCATTTTGAGGTAAAACAAACGGCACTGATGTATTTTAAGATATGTCAGTGCAAGTTGTTTTCAGTTTGGAGAGCTCTTAAAAGTGTTTAAGTCTAGGTCTAGTCTAATCCCTGTCCGGGAAACCGCTCCATAAACTTCAGAGAAACATATTAAAAAACATAACTTACTTGAAAGCGAACCGTCACGTTGCTCTCTCTCTCTCTCTCTCTCTCTCTCTCTCTCTCTCTCTCTTCTCTCTCTCTCGTTCGTTCGCTCACTCGCTCTCTCTCACTCACTCGCTCTCTCTCTCTTGCACTAAGGTAAGGTTAATCCTTTAGAATGTTAATTCAATCTTTAGAAATATTATTAAAACTACAAGTTATAAGATTGTAGGCTCCTGCTTGTGTTTGAGGGAATACAAATGCGTCATGCTGTCAGTCATACTTTCTCTCGGTCACTCGCACTCGAGGTAGCGTCATGGTTGGATAGTGCAGTTGAAGGGGCGGTATAATTATAATAAGATCCCTTACCTACGTCATGGGGGGAGCGAAATCCGCTTGACCTATTTATTCACATGCTTACAGAGAGAGCCTTACCAAAACAAAGTTACAGGGTTGCTATTTTTCATGTTTTCTGGTTTGGTAGAAGCACTGGGGACCCGATTTTAGCACTTAAACATGGAAAAAGTCTGATTTTAATGGAATGTCCCCTTTAATCAAACACACCTGCAAGCTAATCAATGTCTTCATGATCACTTGAAAATCACAGGTAGGTGTGTTTGATTAAGGTTGGAGCTAAACTCTGCAGGGCACCGGCTCTCCAGGTTTGGGAGTGAAGAACGTCTCGGTTACGTATGTAACCCTCGTTCCCTGAAGGAAGGGAACGGAGACGTCACGTCGTGCCCGACGAATTGGGAACCGCTCTGCGGCGACCTATCTACTTCGAGAAACTATAAAAATGCCAATAAACTTGGCATGCAGGTATTTGCATAATGCAGGCGCTGCCTCGCCAGGTGCGTATATAAGCCGCAGGTGCACAAATACCAAATTAGCTATATTATTGCTGAGAAAGCCGAGCAGCAGTGTCCGGCCTAAAAACAGCAATGGAACAGCAAACTGTAGCGACGGGACGTGACGTCTCCGTTCCCTTCCTTCAGGGAACGAGGGTTACATAAGTAACCGAGACGTTCCCTTTCAGTCTGTCACTACGACGTCATGTCGTGACCGACGAATTGCAAATCCCTACCAAAACGCCACTGCAGCTTAACCCTTCCAGTGCCTGCGAAAGCCCTCTGCCCTCCATGTAGGGGGCGGAACCTGAGGTGAAGTGCAGAAGGCCAGTAACTACCCGTTCCTTAACCCACGATAGTGAACCAGCAAACTGGGGAAGCGACCTAAACTGGTCGGAGTTAGGAACACTGCGGAAGCCATCCCCTAAGAAGGTAGGCTGGATGACATAAGAAATATGAAACCGACGGGTTGCTCATATAGAGGTCTCTGAACAATACATGGTATGCAGAGAGATGCAGAGCAGGCTCTGCTAAGGAAAAACGTGGAGGATTAGAACCCCACGGACTATACACACAAATGAACCCCACGTAGGGGACAAATGTGGGCGCCTAGCCTACACAGGTCTACAGAGAATACATCAGTGATAGGCTGACAGCAGATGCTACGCAACATCAGCTATCATGGCGGTGGAGGAGAGCAAAACGTTTTTTCCTCAAGGGCCTTCCATAATGGTGCAAATGTGCAGCACCAAAAAAGAGGCTCCAAGTTGACACACCAGCCAACCCTCTGTGTTCTCCATGTTCTTAACTAGTTAGAAGAAAGAACCCGAGTGGATACCAGCTCGACACAAACACTATGGAATCTTGTGAACGTATTAGGTGTCGCCCAGCCTGCAGCTCTACAAATATCCGTTAGCGAGGAACCGCGAGCCAGTGCCCAAGATGATGCCACACTGCGTGTAGAGTGAGCACGTAAATTAAATGGACAAGGCACGTCTTGCATTTGATATGCAAGGGCTATAGTATCCACAATCCAATGGGACATCCTCTGCTTGGTGACAGCTTTCCCTTTCTGCTGGCCACCGTAACAAACAAAGAGCTGGTCTGAGGTCCTAAAGCTTTGCGTCCTGTCTATATACACACGTAGTGCACAAACAGGGCACAACAAAGCCATGGCTGGGTCTGCCTCCTCCAAAGGCAGCGCTTGCAGGTTCACCACCTGATCCCTGAAAGGAGTGATGGGAACTTTGGGCACGAAGCCGGGCCGGGTTCTCAGTGTTACGCTGGATGCAGCTGGCCCGAATTGAAGGCACGAATCATCGACCGAAAATGCATGAATATCCCCTATCCTCTTAACAGAAGCCAAAGCAAGGAGAGTTAAAGTCTTTATAGTAAGAAATTTAACACTCACACTATTCAGAGGCTCAAATGGGGCTTCCTGGAGTGATTTCAGCACCAAGGACAGGTCCCAAGGAGGAATAGATGGAGGACGCGAAGGATTCAGCCTTCGAGCGCCTCTGAGAAATCTAATGACCAGGTCGTGCTGCCCCACTGTCCTACCGTTTATGGATGAATGGTGAGCTGATATCGCAGCGATATCGACCTTAATAGTGGATGGTGACAGCCTATTCCCCATAATGTATTCAGGCAAGTCAGAATCGACTGTACACACGCTTCTGTTAGACGAGCTGTCAAATCGACCGAGTCCAGTTCCATCCCGAGAAAAGAGATTCCATGCACGGGGCAAAGCTTGCTCTTTTCCCAGTTGCCCCGAAGACCCAAACGAGCAAAGTGTTTTAGAGTTAAATCTCTGTGATCGCAAAGCGTCTGATGTGTTTGAGCTATTATGAGCCAATCATCTAAATATGCGAGAATGCGCACACCTTTCTCTCTCAGGGGTTTTAAAGCCCCCTCCACTACTTTGGTGAATACACGGGGCAAAAGAGAGAGCCCGAATGGGAGGACTTTGTACAGATATGCTCTCCCCTCGAACGCAAAGCGGAGAAACGGCCTGTGCCGGGGGAGAATCGATACGTGAAAGTACGCGTCCTTCAGGTCAATAGATGCAAACCAATCTCTTGGACGAATGCATGGAAATATGCGTTTGGGCGTCAGCATCTTGAACGACATTCTGTGAAGTGAACGGTTCTGCGAACGCAGGTCCAGGATCGGTCGCAAGCTGCCGCTTTTCTTGGGCACAATAAAGTAAGGGCTGTAAAACCCTGACCTCATCTCGGCTGGAGGGACCGGCTCGATCGCGTCCTTCGCCAGTAGAACAACGATCTCCGCATGGAGGATGTGCGCATCGGCAGCTCTCACCGCAGTGAAACGAACGCCAGAGAATTTGGGGGGACGCCGGGAAAATTGGATCGCATAGCCGAGACGAATCGTGCGTAAAAGCCAACGCGACGGGCTGGGAAGCTGTTCCCACGCTGCCAGACACTGTGCGAGGGGGACTAATGGCACGATCGGTGTACCCGCGGGGCGCAGCGAAGGTGACCGCCGGTGTGAGCGTTTCGGCCGCACCGACAGCAGTGTTGTGTGTGGTAACACTCACCTGAGTCCGCTGATGGGTGGGTGAGCAGGAGAGGCTCTGCTGAAGACACCTCAAGCCACTCGATGCACCCTCTGGGGAAGGAGGAGGACGATGGGTTATGAGCCCGTAAGTGTCTCCTCTCTGAGAAGTTGGATAGTGCGAAGGGGTTATGAGCTCGTGCGTGACTCTCGCACTCCTCTGACAAGTCGGAGAACGAGGGGGGGTTATGAGCCCGCTCGTGCCTCCGGAGCTCATCTGAAGACCTAGAGATGAAAGTGGAATTCGCTCTTTCTGTGACTGTGTGGGTGCCGACTGAAAAGTCGGCGGAACAAAAAAATAAAACAAAGGATTCCCCAACCGGCCCTCCTCCGGTGGGGGGAGTGGTGCCTTCACCATCTCCCGAAGAGCGATCCCCTCCATCTTTAGGTCGCGCGTCTCAGGGCCGCTTTGACTTCCTCTTTCCACCCTTTGAAGCGGGTGGGGCAGACTCCTGACGACCGGTTCCTCGCTTCTTAGAAGAACCCTGGGGAGGCGGCCGCCCTCGGCGAGGGGCAGACTGAGGCGCCGACGTGGACGGGGCAGGTGCAGGATGCTTCTGACGTGGCATGATCTGAGCGATGGCCTCAGTCTGCTTCTTGGCCGCGGAGAACTGCTGGGCAAACTCCTCGACCGTCTCGCCGAACAAGACGGCCTGGGAAACCGGAACATTCAGGAGCCGGTTTTATCAGCATCCTTCATGTCCGCCAGGCACAGCCAGAGATGGCGTTCCTGGACCACCAGGGTGGACATCGCACGACCGACGAGAACTCCGCCGAATCGTGACCTCCCGCGTGCAGGTCCCTCAGAGCCTTAGCCTGTTGAACCTGCAGCAATGCCATGGCATGCAGGGCTGAAGCTGCCTCCCCACAGGCTTTGTAAGCAGCGCCGGTTAGAGTGGACGAATGCTTACAGGCCAGTGAGGGGAGAGTAGGCTGGAAGCGACACCGGCCGGACACAACTGCATCGCGACCGGCCGCTCCACTGACGGGATACCAGTGTACCCCCTGGCATCTCCACCCTCGAGAGAGGTGAGAGGTGAAGGCTGAAACGGCCGGTTCCGGGAGGAAAATGGGGTTTTCCACGACCGCGTCAGCTCTTCATGCACCTCGGGGAAGAAGGGCACCGGGGACGAGGACTGAGAAGCCCTGGCACCCCCAAAGTACCAATCATCGAGGTGGGACGCTTCGGGTGGGGGAGGTTCAGTCCACTCCAAGCCGACCGCCGCCCGAGCGAGCCTGAGGTCCCACAACCCTACCCGAAGGAGGGAGCGGGTCTGGATCAGCGTCCGAGGTTGACAGCCCCCCCTCAGATGCTACGGTGGACAACGTCTCTGGTGGAGGCTCGACAGAGCGCGAGGACACCGTAGAACACGGGCCACTCGTCTCCATCGGGACCGACCCAGCACCTTTATGCAGAGATCATCCTTCGCAAGCCTCGTAGCTGTGCTCTTAGTAGCACTAGGCTTGGAAGGCGGGGGCCGTTCCCGGAGAGACAACGCCCGTCTCCGCAAATCTGCCATAGACATGCCCTCACAGATGGAGCATGAACTATCATGGAATGCTGCCTCTGCGTGCTGGAGCCCCAGACACGAAAGACAATGCTCGTGGCCATCCCGGGGAGCAATGAACACACCGCATTCAGAAACGGAGCACGGGCGGAATGCCATCTTTAAAAAGACGCACCCGACTGTGACACGAATGAGTGGCTGTCTTTAACCCTCTGGGGTCTAAGGGGTTTTTAGGGCCCTGGGGAAGTTTTGACATGCACTGACATTTGTGCTTTTTTCAGTTAGTTAAAACATATTAGTGGCAAAAGTCTCATAACACTGTGTTCATCACAAACTGGGCTACAATATCATATAATCAACATGTATGTACATGTTTGTATTTTTGAGAGAAAAATGTTTATGCGTGGTTTTTGAAAAAGCAAAATTTTTAAGTCACTGATATAAGTCCACAAAACTCATTCTAAACATGTTTTCCCAAGACTTTCCAAACAGGATCTAGTAGTCTAGAGTTTTTTCTTCAAAATGATGTGAAAATCATATGGCCTACTCAATCATATAAAGCAAGATATTGATTTACAATTTCTAAGACACTTTTGCTTGGGAAAGGCTGTATGCGTGGAGGCGGGAAAGCTCCTGAATAATCAGTGATTGACAGCTGAGGAACAAAAGAGTTGAATAATGAGCCACATAATGAGCCTTGTGGGGATGTTCAAGAGGAATGTAACTTTCTATGTAGTAAAACCATGATAAGGTCTACTTTTTAATATAATGTAAATACACACACACACATTATGTATATATTTCTATTATTTTCTATTAATTTCACAAGTATAAGTTACCTTTTAAAAACCATAGTAGCCTAATCATGGTAAACAGGGTGCGATTTGCCGGGGGGGATGCGTGGGATTTCCCCCTTTCTGGTCAATGTATCCCTGCCTCTGCTTAATTATTTTTATCCCCGGTGGGGATAAATTTATCCCCCCCTCAAAGTGATCAGTGCTACTACACTAGTGGCGAGACGGATCACAAAACATATCACTGATCCGTGGTTTGATTAAAGTCAATTTTGTTTTAAAATGCGCTGCTTTGGCTGGCTCTGATACAGCTGCCGCGCGCAGCCTCTCTGTATTCACCACTCTGCAGACTTGCTCAATGTCCGGCCCACGGCGCTATCTAATTGGTTACAGACCCGGTTACACCTCACGAGTAGCCTATCAACACATGCGAGATGGTTATGGAGCTGTGTGTCGAAACGGTGGAAGGCAGCATATTCATCCGCATATTAATAAAGCGGGAATAAACATCACAATCTGATTATCTGTTTATGATGACAAGCAGAGTTAGTGTCCCAGTCACACCACTGAGAATGGCCGAAGTTACACGCAGATGAGGTGTTTAGCGAGGCGCGGGCGCGTCCAGTTTGCGCAAATGAGGCTAAGTGACTAACACATAATGCATCTGTCTTTTCTATCATTTCACTGTAGCTCCGCATTGCGGTGTAAAGTTAATATTATTACTTTAAAAGCAGCAGTAAAACTGTTTCTACTGTAATGGTTTAACTTGCAATAAATACATTGTTCATATTTATGTTTAAGTTGACACTACATTGTGCCATACAGTTTTGCCATTCAAGATTTAATTCTTGCGTGTTTTTCGTTGTGCATGATCACAGCTCATATGTGTGGGGAAAGATAAGCTATTAGAATAAAAATATTGCGTAAGGCTGCTTCATGAGTTAATAAGAAAAAAGATTTTACATTTCCTGCAAATGCAGTGATGAGTTCATGTTCTCATTATTTATTTTTATGAATTAAAATGTTTTGAAATGTGCTGTGGACAGAGACGCATTATGTCAAGAATGATAAAAAATCGTCAATAAGCTCATAATTTGGGCTTAAATAGTCTAAATGTTAAGTTTTAAAACCATTTTAAAAAGCTGGTTATATTTTGATGTTTCTGCGCAAGTTCAGCAGACAGTGAGGTTCGGGTTTGTTCCGATCAGAGCTCGTGAGCGGAGAGCGCATTTCTGAATATTAGAAATATTTTAATTAGAAATATATAAAAAATAATAATAATAATATTATAATGGATTTTTGTTAGGTCAGACAATAATTACCAAATTTCTCTCTCATATTGCTCTTCATAACCACTGAAAACAGTCAAAAAAGTAAAAACTAGTGGTGGGTACAAAATAACTCGACGCCTATGAAAACATCCCCCCCTCTGTTTTTTTCACAAATCGCACCCTGATGGTAAAGATACTGTTTGGCCATCGTAAAATGAACACACTTCAACACAGGGTTAGTGTTTGGTTGGGCAGCGAGAGGTTTACTTTTGTGCAGTAAAAAGCTCAAAAGAACAACTGCCTATCGTTGTCTGGACTTTTATTTGTGTTTTGTAATCATAATAGTAGAAACACAACAAGGGACACGCGTGGTAAACTTATCAGTGTTTGTTTACAGCCGCCACCATTACCTCACGTGTTGATCATGAATGCAGTAAACGTGTGCACATGCGAGTGATCCTGTGTTTAATAAATTTGCTGTGCGGAGATATGCGCTTAGACGCAACTAAATAAGGATTGTACTGTTTGCAATCGCGTATTTTATAAGAATATCAAAAAGCGCATTGAGTTTCCTGACTCGCGCGTTTGTGTATGTGCGTTCCAATCGCGTGAACTGTTTGACGGAAGAACAAAGAAATCACTCGCGTCTGGAGATACTGACACACATACGCAAAGAAATAAGGATTTAGATGTCATGTTTGGTGCAATCGGATGGAAATACAAGGAATGGAGACACTGGATTGTGGATTGCATATCCATTGACTGCAGGAGGCACAAGTCATGCATATGGATGTTCCTGCTTGTTCACTTCAATGGCGCGGGGGTGTGGTGATCTCATCTCATTAGAGATAATGAGGTAACAGAAGAAAGACGCTACCTATCCTCCTTCTCATGCAGTTTACACCGAATGACAATATCTGTTTTCGATTTCACTTAAATCATTTAAAAGTAGACTTTCCAAGCATTATGTAGACATTTATCTTGTGTTTCTACGACAAGTTTTCGTTAAGTTACAGTTAATTTTTCTGACGCGTTTCTGAAACGACTTCACTGAGGGAGAGAGAACAAAATGCGCATCATGTTTATTTTCTTAATTTTGCGAAAAGTACAACATTCTGTTTTTATTGGGAGTGGACAGAAAAAAACTAGACACTTTAACGTTTTAAATGATGTATAAATCATATCTGTATGTCAAAAATCAGCTGAGTAATTTAAGTCTCTTTGCGGAGTGATTGAAAAATAAAGAGTTTGCGGCGCCTGCGCCACCGTCGACCCCAGAGTGTTAAAAAGACACAAAGCTCAAACGTGCTGCTCTTTTAGAGAAATCACTCTTTTGTGCAAGCTGGTGAAACACACAGGGAGAGGCAACGCACTCACTCGAACTCAAATCCTAAATTAAAGAGATAGAAAGAGAGAGAAAGGGTGGAGAAAACACTGCGAGCCTCCACTGAGGTGTCTTAGCCCAACCAACTTCAGCAAGCTGAGATATATTTCTCTTCAGAAAAAAAGGATCTACGAAGATCAGTTCGTTTCTCGTAAGCAGATGTCTGCCGGCTTCGAAGCAATAAAAGCTAATTTGGTATTTGTGCACCTGTGGCTTATATATGCACCTGGCGAGGCGGCGCCTGCATTATGCAAATACCTGCGTGCCAAGTTCATTGGCGTTTTTATAGTTTCTCAAAGTACATAGGTCGCCGCGGAGCGGTTCCCAATTCGTCGGTCACGACGTGACGTCGTAGTGACCGACTGAAAGGGAACACTGGTATAGGAGGTTCAACCCGCCAAAGTAGCAAGTGGCATGCTTATGGTCGGTGCTTCACATTTGAATGTAGGAACGAAACTGCTTCGCTTCTCCGACAACTTCTCATTGTTTTTGGCACTTTCAGCTGTCGTGCCAATCATTTTCCAGATAGTTGTTAGTACTTATTACCAGATGGAACAAGTACTTTCATAATTTTATAAAAGACTTTGGAGCCCCTGGGCACTTTGAGTCCAGTTTGCCCATATGGTTAATCTGCACCTGGGTAATATAAGCAATAAAGTTCATTATGTAAGGTATTTATATACCACTGATAATATAGTTATGGATATTAAATTGCATTTCTGTAAAGAGATCCTTATAAAATATACACAATGCACCTTTAAGCTAACTTGATGCTCTTGTTAAATGTCTGTGTTTTTAAATCCTTTTTACATGAAAATTTTTTCATCGTTTTTCACTTATTGTACTAATGTGTTTCTCAATGCTTAAATACATGTATCCTACATTTCAATCTTGCATCTGATCTGATTTTCTAAGAGGACTATTAATTTTGATCTTAACTGTATCCATGAATATTTAAATGTTGAAAACTACAAATATGTTCCTACGATTTAGATTTTTTTTTCTACTGTATTTCAGGACATATATGCTTCTGGACCTTGGCGCCGTATAACTAACCACTATCCAATTGACTATACAGTAGGTTTTCATGTGTTTTTGATTGTTCCCAAACAACCTAAGTATAGTTCTGAACCATTATCTTGTAATACTCAGATAAATGTCTTCATAGTCTATGAACAGATTTTCTTAAAGTCATTGACATTATGTATATTGTTACTGGTGCCAACATTTCGGCATATAGTATTAAAGCCGTATCTTTACCTATATCTTATACATATAATTAGAATATCATCAAAAAGTTGATTTATTTCACTAATTCCATTCAAAAAGTGAAATGTGTATATTATATTCATTCTTTATACCATGGTCTGTTTAAATACTCGATTCTGATTGGCTGGAAGGTGTGCATTAAAACCGTTTATTACACGGCTCTCTGGAATGCTTGATTCTGATTGGTCAGTTGAGACATTTGCAGGTTCGTTCTTTTCAAATAATAACCGCTCCAAAATAATAACGCATAGCCGGGACTACTTGCACGAGTAAAATCGCTCCGCGCCAATAAAGATCAATAAAGATTACTGTCGTTTTGGCGCCATCTTGTGACAAACACTCGACAACCACGACAAGACACAGACAGCTTACTGAGACTGAACTTGACAAAATAGAGCATGACAGCTACGAAGACAACACACAAAAAAATACAGAATGGGCATTAAAACTTCTCAAAGACTGGCTAAAAGAGAAAAAATGGAGACAAGACAGACAAGTATGAAGCAGAGGATCTTAATAAGGTATTACGATCATTTTATGCATCTGTGCAAAGTTTCGCGGAAGGATAAAAATGTTAATTTAAAACAAATATGCCAATAAAATGTTTCAAATTCATATTCATGTCCAGTTTTTTTTTCTTATGTGGCAAGTAGCCGTGTAATAAGCGGGATAATGTAGAGGCAGCCGGTAGTTATTGAGAAATAAGCCCCTTCAGTGTGATACAAGACCCTCCGCTTCGCGTCGGGTCCTGATCACACTGTCGGGGCTTATTTCCCAATAACTACCGGCTGCCTCTACATTATCCCTTACTTAACGCACAGGTAGTTCCAGTCAGTTTGATTAAAGTTAGAAATTAATCCGCTACTATAAACATTGGTAACCATAGTAACACAGTTACATTTGAACCCCATTCACACAGACCTCTGGTCCCAGAAAATACATGTAAAATTGCCAGACAAGCGTCTGTGTGAACAAAAACTCGTTCCGTTAATCTTCTGGGATCGTTGCCGGAAAGAGGACCTAGTCAGATACCCGGATAACCCTCTGTGTGGACAAGAAGCCGCAAGAATGCAGTAATGGGCGTGTCGAAGTGAGGACACGCGCGTCATCATCACAACACAAGTTATAGAGACAGAGCGCCGCGCGTCATAACCTGAAAACCACGCCCACCGGGGGGAAAACAATCCAACCGTCTCCATTGACTTTGTATTGCGAGAGGCTGCCTCCTTGTCATTTCTGGCTTATAACAAAAACAGAATAATGCCTAAAAACTGCTGTGTGACAATATGTACAGCTAACAAGCCAAAGATCCCAGAAATAAGTTTTTATAAGCTATCGAGCCGTAAAACCCAGCTTTTAAGGAGAAAAAGTCCCTAGAGGACACAGTTCTACTAATATGAGTACTATGAAAAGTTGCCTGTTTCCATTTTTGTGTCTTTAAATGCTCGTTTTTGGGGTCGACAGCTTATAAAAACTTATTTACAGATTAAAATTAAAACAGAATAATACATAAAAGCTGCTGTGTGACAAGGTGTACAGCTAAAAAGCAAAAAAAAAACAGAAATAAGTTTTTTTTTAAGCTGTCGACCTCATAAAACGAGCGTTTAAAGAAACAAAAGTGGAAACAGGCAACTTTTCATTGTACTTCTATTAGTAGAACTGCGTCCACTAGGGGGAAACGTAGTCGGCGATCCACTTTATTCTCCTTAAAAGCTGGGTTTTACGGCTCGACAGCTTATAAAAACTTATTTCTGGGTTTCTTTGCTTGTTAGCTGTACATATTGTCACACAGCAGCTTTTAGGCATTATTCTGTTTTTTTTGTTATAAGCCAGAAATGACAAGGAGGCAGCCTCTCGCAATACAAAGTCAATGGAGACGGTTGGATTGTTTCCCCCCCCGGTGGGCGTGGTTTTCAAATTTGCATATCAGCGCTCTGTCTCTATGGTTCAGCTCCTTACAACGAGAGCTAACATGCATATAAACATTCACCACGAGAAATGTTGCAAACTAGATTGAAGCAGTTATCAGGAAATGATATATGAGACGCATAAACAATGACGCACGTGCCGTACTGAGGACGCGCGTGTCATGGCAACATGAAGTTGGTTCATCTCTTTAAAATGAGGGATTTACAACATTCACTACGAGAAATGTCAGCAAACTGGACTGAAGCAGATATCAGGTAAGTTAGCTCGTTACTTACTGCGTTTGAAACGGAGATCATTCAGCAGCATAAAAGAATATCGCGTCACGTGCTCATTTGAGCTATAATAAACGAAAATACCCGCATGTCATCCCAACAATATCGTTCAGCTCTTCAAAATGCGGGTTTTAAATGCATATAAACAATCACGATGAGAAATGTCTGAAAACTGTATCAAAGCAGAAATCAGGGAGCTTGTCAAATATCCACTCTGAAGCTGAGATCATTCACCAGAATAGAACTGTGCGTTCACGCGCTTCCTGTGTAGTCTTATTCATAAACAAAAATGCACGCGAGTTGTTTCTGGAGAGAGAAATAATAAATAATATGCAAACTTCAGACGCTGCGTAGAAGAGAGGGCGGGACTTTCAATAGGTCGCGTGTCTTTCCAGGACCGTCACATGCTGGGTAAACTTGGCAGTGTGAATAAAAAAAAATCTAACTATTCCGGAAAAATCCAGGATGCATATCCTGTGTATTTTACGGAATTTCTGTGTGAAAAAGGCTTTGCAGAGAGAGCGTGAGAGGGGCGAGAGAGAGAGAGCGAGAGCGTCTCTCTTTACAGTGAGTCTCTCTCTCGTCCTTCTCTTTCAGTTCTCTTTTAAAACATCGCTTCGAAATTTCTAACTTTTTGATTTTTGTTTTCATTTAATTTAATCCATTTCAATAAATTTAATGTGTCCTTATATAGTAATCGTTGTTAGAGACGTCGGTTTTATTTCACACTTTACATAATTCATTTTAAATAAATGATTAGTTCAAATAAAGATTGCCTTGTCACTGTCAGTGTTGGCTGTCATTCATAAATTATTTTAATAAATCAATTAAAGAATCATTAAGTTAGCTATATGCTTAATCAACGAGAGGATAGACTTTAAAGAAGAGACGCACACAGCCACAGGTAACTCGCACACGCATCTCTCTCTCTCTCTATCTCTCTCTCCCTCGGGTTCTTCTCTTTCAGTTCTCTGTCTCTCTCTTTTAATAATGAATTTAAATAAATATGATAATTCATTTAAATAAAAGCAATACAATGGCACTACTTTATTTAAAGCGGACGGAGTGCGAGCCTTAACTTAAGAAGATGACCGTCATTTTTACCTGTCTGTTAAAAATTACACTGTAAACATTAATTACAGCTTTAACTTGGCAAATAACTAAGGTATAAGCGGGATAATCCACGGCTAGCCATGCATTAAAGGGTTTTAATGCACTTCGCAGACGCGTCGGGTGGTTCTTCGCCTCTACGTCGTGCATTAAAACCCTTTATTACACGGCTCTCTGGAATGCTTGATTCTGATTGGTCAGTTGAGACTTTTGCAGGTTCGTTCTTTTCAAATAATAAACCGCTCCAAAATAATAACGCATAGCCGGACTACTTGCACGAGTAAAATCGCTCCGCGCCAATAAGATCAATAAGATTACTGTCTGTTTGGCGCCATCTTGTGACAAACACTCGACAACCACGACAAGACACAGAGAGCTTACTGAGACTGAACTTGACAAAAGAGCATGACAGCTACGAAGCCAACACACAAAAAATACAGAATGGGCATTAAAACTTCTCAAAGACTGGCTAAAAGAGAAAAAATGGAGACAGACAAGTATGAAGCAGAGGATCTTAATAAGGTATTACGATCATTTTATGCATCTGTGCAAAGTTTCGCGGAAGGATAAAAATGGTAATTTAAAACAAATATGCCAATAAAATGTTTCAAATTCATATTCATGTCCAGTTTTTTTCTTATGTGGCAAGTAGCCGTGTAATAAGCGGATAATGTAGAGGCAGCCTGTAGTTTTGGGAAATAAGCCCTCAGTGTGATACAAGACCCTCCCGCTTCGCGTCGGGTCCTGATCACACTGTCGGGGCTTATTTCCCAATAACTACCGGCTGCCTCTACATTATCCCTTACTTAATGCATGGCTAGCCATGGATTATCCCTTACTTAAACACAGACTGATATATTTCAAATGTTTATTTTTTTTCTAATTTTGATGATTATAACTGACAACTAAGGACAATCCCAAATTCAGTACTTAAGACCAATACAAAGGAAGTATTTTTAGAAATCTTGGCCAACTGAGCATGAAAAGTATGAGCATTTAGCACTCAATGCTTAGTTGGGGCTCCTTTTGCCTGAATTACTGCAGCAATGCGGCGTGGCATGGAGTCGATCAGTCTGTGGCACTGCTCAAGTGTTATGAGAGCCCAGGTTGCTCTGATAGTGGCCTTCAGCTCTTTTGCATTGTCACATTTTACTCTTCACAATGCCACATATTTTTATGCGGTAAAGGTCAGGCGAGTTTGCTGGCCAGTTCAGAACAGGGATACCATGGCCCTTAAACAAGATACCGCTAGCTTTGGCACTAAATCTCCATAAAGTTGGTCAGCAGCAGGAAGCATGAAGTGCTCTTAAACTTCCTGGTATATGGCTGCATTGACACTGGACCTCAGAAAACACAGTGGACCACAAATAACTTTGGACCACTCAGCAGCAGTCCAGAAGCAATGTGAAAAAAGGAAGAATTATAGCAGCCTCTGCTGGACACTTGCTCTCCGGGTATCGGACACACTCATATAGATGCACCGCTCACGTGCTGGTCACGGAAATTTCCACAGTGATCATGCATCAGTCGCGTGAGCGAGTGGCCAATCAGAGCACAGTATCGATCTGATGATGCTGAGGAGAACTTTAGTTTCGTAAGATGTAAAGTGTTTGTTGTTTGTTCTAAGTTCATCCAGTGTTGTGTGCGTCTGTAACTAAAAATAAATGTTGTTAATATTGTTGTTGTTATCATTATTGGACATCTATGATTAGTTGCAGTTAGTAGCGATTGATATTATGATGATAATATAAGATTTGCGGCTCCGCGTAAGCAGTTGTTTATGTAAATATAAACACTTAAACCCAAATATGTTTATTGCTAGTAATGCTAACTATTCAATACTTTAACTGGATGATATGTATTTGAGCTCAAGGTTGCGTCAGAGGTCGTTATACGAACGTACAATTTCCTTTATTCTCCGTATGAAAGATTGATTTAACTATTAATAATAAACGCTACCTATTCAGTTTCATGTATGTGTATAGTAATAGTTCTTCGTGTGAAAGTGCATTTGTTTAGTTTACTGAGATTGGAAGTTGAAGTACACATAGTTAAATATGTATATATTATGTCATGTAGTTTGCAGTGGTGTAATATGAGTCCTGTTATTGTTATCCCTGCTGAAAAAAACAGCATCAAACCAGCATGGACCAGCATGGGAATTATGCTGGTCTATGCGGGTTTGATGCTGGTTTAGCTGGTGGTCACCAGCATACCAGCACCAAAACACAACATATGCTGGTCTTGCTGGTTTTTCAGCAGGGTAGATATATTTATGATATTAATCTAGCATTTCATTTATTTCCCTCTTTGTTTAGACCACACACAAATCCTCACACATAGACAAACATGCAACAGATGATAATTCACCTGTATCCATGCAACCTTTATTGGATATTAAAGTTTTGAACTGGGGTTCCTGACTGTTTTCTTACCGACACTCCATGGCGACAATAAAATCCACCTAAAACCAGTCCAACTTCACTTCAAGCAAGATGCTTCTGACGTTGTCTGTTGTTCAAGAGTGGCTTGACACAAGGAATACAACAGCTGAAACTTATGTCTTGTATGTCTGTGCGTAGTGGTTCTTGAAGCACTGACTCCAGCTGCAGTCCACTCTTTGTGAATCTCCCTCATATTTTTGAATGGGTTTTGTTTCACAATCCTCTCCAGGGTGCAGTTATTTCTATTGCTTGTACACTTTTTTACCACATCTTTTCCTTCCCTTCGCCTCTCTATTAGTGTGTTAGGACACAGAGATCTGTGAACAGCCAGTCTCTTTTGCAGTGACCTTTTGTGTTTTACACTCCTTGTGTAAGGTGTCAATGGTCGCTTTTTGGATAACGGTCAAGTCAGCAGTCTTACCTATGATTGTGTAGCCTACAGAGCTAGACTGGGAGACCATTTAAAGGCCTTTTAGGTGTTTTGAGTTAATTAGCTGAATAGAGTGTGGCACCAGGTGTATTCAAAATTGAACTTTTTACAAATTCTAATTTTCTGAGATACTGATTTTGGGATGTTTCTAAGTTGTCCTTTGTAATCATCAAAAAACAAAAACAAAAAAAAAAAACATTTGAAATATATCTGTCTGTATCAGGGTTTTGGTTCTGTTTAGTTAATTGTTATCATTATTCATCATTGCTCTTTGTGTTTGTTACCTTTTATTAGTCTCACCTGTGTTTGTTAATTATCATCATTAGTTACAGCTATTAATCATTATCACTTACCCTTTATAGTTTGCCCTCATGTTCCTGTCCATGGTCTGATCTCGTCTGAATGTACCGTTGTCATCGTGTTTTGCTGTCTTACGTGATTAAAGTCCTGTTAGTTTTATATTCCTGCCCGTTTGTCATCTTTGAGTTAAGAGAACTGTGACAGAAGATCAGACCAAACGTTTGTGGCATGTTAGTGTTTTTCCCCCGTGTTACAAATTAGAGTTTATTGTTTACCGAAAAAATCAGTTTCGTTTTTAGCATTTTTTATGGGTTTTTCGTTAAAACAAGCACTCGGTTTGGAGCAGGCAGACCGTCCGATCACTTCGGACGGTCCAACGGACCATCGCCACCCCCAGAGACCAGACAGACTACCCTCGGAGCCCAGCATCGCCGAAACCCCGGATGTTCCTCCTGACCAGGTTGCATGACCAGAGTTTCCGGGGTGCCGCCGCGGGAGCTGCTAATGATGTCAGGGAGGACGTCCATCTCCCCGCTGCTGAGGGTGAGCCAATAATGGTCCCTGGGGTTTATAACATCAGCTTGGATTGTGCTTTGGACATTCCCCACCCCTCATCCTCACCACTGGTTCCGTCCAGCCCGCCCCTCGTAAGTCACTGTTGGTCAGCGCTGCTGGTCCCATCCGGTTTCCTTTTCGGCTTTCCCGCACCAGCCAATCCGAAGCTACATCAGCGGACACAGCGTCACACCTCAGCTCATCCTCAGTGTGTCATCGGCGCTGGTTCGTCGGAGCCGAGGTGTGCCTCTCTGCCCACTGTCTCGGGGGTTTCTCCAGTTCTCCTCCCCCGCTCCCTGTTCTCCTCCCCCGCTCCCTGAGACCCAGAGGTCGCCTCGGCTCGTCGGCTCCCGTCCCCACTTCGACGTCACCAGGCTTCGGTCACCCCTCTGGTTCCGCCCCTGGTCAGTCGTCGTCCCGCCCTCACCTCCGGGTTTTCTTCGTTCCCCTGTGTATCCCTCACTCCACCCTTCCGGCTCGTTGGGCTCCTCCTTCCCGAAGACGTCACCATGGGACTCCCTAGCTCTGGCTCCACCTCGTGGCCCCGGAATCCGCCTACGTCTCGGTCGGGAGACCCACCAGCTCCGCCCCGTCCCTCCGGATCCTCGGCTTCCCCCGGGTTCTCCGCTCGCGTGGCCCCGCCCTGGATCCTCCCTCCTGTGTCTACGCTGTCGTCTGTCCCCAGGGTGGGACTAGGACTTTCATCACCCTGGTGCCCTCCGCCAGCGTCTCCACCCTGGGGCTTCGTCTCGTCTGGTCTTTGGATCCTGCTCTAGACCTTCCCTCACCTTTTCATCACAGTTTTTTGGACACTTTCTTTTTTGTTTGTTTGTCCCTCCCATTCGCCTCTATTGTTGTTCATCTACGGCGCGAGGTCGCGCCTACCGTGAGGGGGCGTACTGTCAGGGTTTTGGTTCTGTTTAGTAATTGTTATCATTATTCATCATTGCTCTTTGTGTTTGTTACCTTTTATTAGTCTCACCTGTGTTTGTAAATTATCATCATTAGTTACAGCTGTTAATCATTATCACTTACCCTTTATAGTTTGCCCTCATGTTCCTGTCCATGGTCTGATCTCGTCTGAATGTTGTCATCGTGTTTTGCTGTCTTACGTGATTAAAGTCCTGTTAGTTTTATATTCCTGCCTGTTTGTCATCTTTGAGTTAAGATAACTGTGACAGTCTGTATATAATGAATGAATATAATATACAATACAAGTTTCACTTTTTGAATGGAAATAGTGAAATAAATCAACTTTTTGATGATATTCTAATTATATGACCAGCACCTGAATATCTAAAAGATTATGAGACTTTATTTCAAAAAAACTTCAATTTCTATAAAGATATTTCTATGTCCTTATAGGCAAGGGGCATATGTAGATGATTTGTTGATTATTTTATGCCAAAAAATTTAAGATTATGCTCCATAAAGATATTTTCCCACTGTGAATTGTTTTTTAATTATTTTATTTAAAGTATTTATCATTAGTAATATGTGTTGCTAAATTCTTGACTTTAGACACAAATAGTCTGAACTCTTTTCCATGTAGACCTATGACTGTGTTGTGATGGTAAAACACCCAGAGAGGTCCACTGGTAAGTGGAAAGTTGAAGACTGTGGAGATGAGAGAGGTTTCATCTGCAAGAGGAACACAGGTTAGATGAAGAAAAGACCTCAATGTATAAATGTCATAACTCTAACTCAATCCAATCACACTGATTGAAGAAAACCCATGAGTTTATCGGTCACTTGTTGATCTCTTACTGTAGATAATCTGTAAGTATTTTGTTTGTGTGTTAGACTCTCAGCTGTCCGCTCCCGTGACCACAGCAGTACCACAGAAATACTTCAGTCTGGGTAATGATTCATATAAGGTCCAGCTGGAGAAGATGAGCTGGGATAAAGCGAGAAGACAGTGTAAAGCTGATGATGCTGATCTTGCGAGTGTACTGAACTCCATCAGTCAGGCGTACACTAGCCTACAAGTCGACAAACTCAAAGAACCTTTGTGGATCGGACTCAACAGTAACCTGGTAATAAATTAATCTCTCTTCACAATAAACACATTCATGTAATATCATATACTCTATACACACTGCAGAAATGATTTTACTAACATATGAGTGTGGTAATGTGGTTTCTTCAGACACTTGGACTCTATCGCTGGGTGGATAACTGGTTTCTGAGCTACAGTAAATGGGCTACAGGAGAACCCAAAAACAATTTAGCTTGTGTTTATATTGACACGGATGGAGACTGGAAAACTGCAGCGTGTAACAACAGATATTATTCCCTCTGTAAAAAATCAGCAGGTATTTTACAAATAATCATTTATAATAATCCGGCCCTTTAAAAGATAAACCTCGACACCACAAACTTTGCACAAACTTTTTTGGTCATTTGAAAGATTTTAAAATCAAAGATACTTTAATGGCATAAACTAAATTTTTGTTTACAGAAGAAGTTTCAAACATTTAAGTTGTAGAGGCTTTAGGCTCAAATTTTGAGCCCGAATTTATATTTAAATTAGAAATATTTAAATTTGAAGCAGCAGATGTCTGTTGTTTACTAATATATTTAAAGTTTATCATATGGTTTTAATTGACAGTTTCAGTTTAAGAGAGATCTGATATACTAACCCCTCACACGGTCCACAGTTTTTGCCCCTACAGATCCTCCACAGCTGCCGGGTAACTGCCCCGAATCCAATCAGAGGAAAAGTTGGATCCCATTTAGAGGACACTGCTATACGTTCATGACCTCCACGAGTGACACCTGGGCTCATGCCACAGTAGAATGTATGAGAATGGGTAAGATGCGTCATCCTCCTTCCAATGAGATTATTAAAGGTGTTTTAGAAGAATATAAAACTGTATTTATATAGACATAGATCATTAATAAGAGGTCTGTACATGGTAATGACATATAATGAGCCTTAAACATGATTGTTTCCTCCTTATGTAAACCTTGTGCATACAAAAGGCCGCTTGAAAACAAACCAATCTCAACAACACACAGACTGTGACGCTACAGTCGAGATGTACGCCCCAACATTAAATTGCACATTGAATTAAAAACTAAGTTGTTACAATGATAAAAACAAGGTTGTGACTGCTGGGTTAATGCTATATGCTAGTTAATGCTATATGCAAGCGATTAGGCTGAAGTTCTACTATTGACGTTACAGTTACGTTTTGCAGGTCCATACTGAATAAAACACAAACTTACCACTCAGAAACGTCCATTAACAATCTCCAAACAATTTATTATTCCTCAAAATCTGATACAGACTCAAACATAAGATCTGTTTTACACACACACAGAGCTACTGAAGGAGAAACAGCCAATCAGAGCAGACCTCAACATTATTATTCATGACCCTTTCAAATAAGGTAATAATAGACCATTTCATTCTAAAGGCAAATCCTAGGGTTGTAAATGGACAGGAAAAACTGACTCTGGATAATTTTTGCACTTAATAAAGACACAAACCTCCTGGTAGATATCAGAGTATAATTTAACAGATTATTACAATGCATTCTTTGGCACCTTTAAAAAGATCACATGTTTCAAAATATTAAAAGCATTTACATACATTTAAATCTGACAAACACGATTGAATTCACTCATTTTAAGGTAAAGCGTTACTCCTAACATCTGAATGTGTAGTGCCGTAAATGGACAAATGTTTTAATGTTACTGTGTTATTGTTGTTTCTCATCTTTGGCAGCATTCAGTCAGATCTTTAGTTTAACGGCTGAATGATTGTTTTTAAAAGCAGATACAGTGAGTTATCTGTCATTTCAGGTGCATCTTTAGTGAGTATTGAGGATCCAATAGAATCACAGTTTATCCGACAAAACCTGGAGATCGTGCAGGATGAAGTCAAGTCAGTCTGGATTGGACTTCACCCCAGTAATAAGGGTCAGAACGAGCCTTCATCTAAATCAATACAACACATTTAAAATCACAGAAACCTTGAACTGATGTTTGTGTGTGACAGGTGATTGGATGTGGATTGATAATACGGTTGTGGATTACACAAACTGGAAACCGGAGATGCCAGATGATGTTAAAAAATGTGTTGAAGTTCAGTCAGACACTGGGATGTGGAGCACCAGCAGCTGTGATGATCGCAGAGGTTATATCTGCAAGACTGCTAAAGGTCTGACAAATAAACGTACAAATAATCTGCATTAATATCACATCACCTTACTGTATGTTAATATCTACATGTGTCTTTGTTAACAGTTATACCACCAACAGAGAAGCCATCAGTCTCAGGTATGATGAACTACATCTGCAGGGTTTAATTATAATCTGTGAAAAGTGTTCACGAGTTAACAGTGCTGAAATCAGAATCAGAATTTGGTTTATTTGCAAATGCACACACACACATTTTATTTACATAAAAAACTTATTTAGTAATATTCAGGACAGTGATGGTAATGCTATAGGGACAGATGATAATGTTGTGTTAATTGTTCAAGCTAGAGTTTTAGGGCGCACTCACATTATCCAAACCAAACCATGCCCCAAAGCAATTGTCACCCCTCCCTACTCCCCCAGATGTACGCACTCACACTGTACTTCTTATCGATCCGAGTCCGGGCGCGCTTTCGTCATTAAGATGCGATTGTTTTGAAAAAAAGCAGGAAGTAAAGCTCTCTCTTAACACTGGAACCCACCGTGATGATAAGCCTGTGTTTTTATTATTCTGAGTCATTTGGTGCGCGATTACAGACAGCCCTCTCCAGTGGTGTAGTCTAGATTTTTGTAGTGAGTATACTGTGATTTTTCCCTCTCATCCTTATGCTCACTCGTCCTAGCGTGACACCTCATAAGCACCACCACACTCACAGATGCATACAGTATGGATCTTCATGTAACTAAGAGCATTCTGAAAGTGCACTCATGAACACATAAACTGAAAGTGTTCTCAACATGTCAGTTTATTATAAGAAAAAAAAAGACTTTAACAGCCAATGGGTTTACAGCTGGGGAAACTGGACTGATTTTTAGACTGGTTTAGTGTTAATCAACCTCTAACTCAGGAACAAAAGTTACTTAACTGTTAATTAAAATTAAATAAACTGTTTACAATCTTCAATCCGTGGCAAACACATGCATTGAAGCAGAAAAAAATATTCACTCTTTCAATAGATATTATCTGACAACTATATGTTTTTAATTAACACACATTTAAGATGACCATGAATTAACTATAATTTGCATAGTCGTTGATATTAAAGCTTATTTTTTTTGCATATAATATAAGCATTGTCTAAAAATGAAAACAGGCTTATACTTAATTATTATTACAAGACCATCCTGTAGCCTAAAATTTGCAAGTCTAAACTGAACATCAACGCAGACATGAATTTCCTCACAGAAGTTTAAGATCATATACATCTTGTCAAGATGATCTTGAACGCAGATATATAAATGAACACAGAGAAGGAACGTTTAACACTGTGAAGCACAAGCAAACATGCAGAGGAACTGAAGGCAGCTAAAAACCATCAGGATATAATCACGGGCTTATTTTATTGCATTTGGAGCCTTACCTCCAGATAAAGTAATAAACTGGACTGATGATTTAAATGTTGTACTCACATGTGCGTTGTAAGCTCTATGGATTTTATGTTGCAGCACTGCTTCACTCGTTCACTTCTCAGTGTCGCGTGAGCAGCTACACTGCAGGTTCGACTTCATTTGGCGCTAAGCAGACCTCTTGGTGATGTCAAAGTACCGCGAGAGCGATTCAAAGCAGATTTCTCCATGTGATAACTGGAGTCGCTCTCGCGGTGCTTTGCTGTCACTTCCCTGTGGCGTCACACCAGTCTGCTGCTCCCCAGTCACTTTCGCGTTACTATAGTAATTTGATTTCATAGAAATTCATACGCCGATCGGATCGCGCAGTTCGGCAGGAAGTATATAGCCTAATATGTATTTCAACCCGCTAAAGTGGCAAGTGTAGCATGCTAATGATCAGTGCTTCACATCTATATTATGACTAAAAGTTTAAAAATGTCACAAAACCATGCTGTTACGCATCCTCGCGCTATTTTTAGTGGGTATACGGAAATCCTTGACCATTTCTAGTGGGTATACGGCGTATACCTGCGTATCACGTAGACTACACCACTGGCCCTCTCACATGTCATCATATTGCTTAGTTGATCTGTCACGTGTGCAGCTCGGACATTCACGTAACCCCGCTGCTCGCAGCAAAAGGTTTTTACGGAGGCAGATGAAGTGAGTGGTCGCGCAACTGACTACTTCACCTTTTGAATCGCGCTCAGGCGCGATTGCGCTCACACCACAGCCTTCCGCGTCTGAGCCCAAGTGAACCGCGCGCCGGCCCACCTCTGCAACTCGGCCGCGGGTAACCAATCTGCGCCCGGGCACGGAACAGAGCGATCACACTAGTCAAACAAACCAGGCTTTGGGGGTCAAACTCGCCCGAGCGCGGTTTGGTTTGGATAGTGGGAGTGCGCCCTTAATGCCTAGATGTTCAAATGCACAGAGATCTGCAACATCTGCCTGAGGGGGGAAGGGTAAACAGGTTGTGGCAGGGGTGAGAGGGGTCTGTGATGATGGTCTGTGATGAATGATGATGTTCCCTGCCTGATCCTTCACTCTGGAGTCCTAAAGGTTGAGCAGGTGCACATTAATGTTTTTTAGCTCTCCTAACAGTCCGTTGCAGTAAGATATCTGATTTTCTTGCTGCCACAGAACCCACTTAATAACAGCTGAATTAAACGGTGTCATCAGTACATGTGGCAGGTTGAACTTTTTCAGTAGATGAAGAAAGTGCAACTTCTGTTGTGCCTTTTTCACACTGGAGTCAATGTGATTGCCCCACTTCAGGTCCTGGGAGATGTTGGTCCCCAGGAACCTGAATGACTCCACTGCAGCCACAGCGCTGTTCATGATGTTAAGTGGGGGGACTGCAGGGAGTTTTCTCCTAAAGTCTACGATCATCCAGGGGCGTTGCTAGACATAAAGCTCTACTGGGGCACAGGCCCCCAATTTTTTGCTGACTTTTTTTTGAAAGCCTGCTGTGTGCGACATACAATGTAATTTGCTTAACCCACTATTCTAGTGCAACAGTTACTGTGAAAGATACATATATACAAGTGTAATCTTCATCATACCTAACATTATTAACATGTTTGGAGGCATAAATGGCATAAAATGTTTGGTAATAATGAAAGCAGAGAAATATTTTCTACATTATACAATGATAGCAATGATTATTAACTTATTTTTACAAGAATATTTTTCCAAGAATATTTTAAGAAACCAGTCATTTTATGACTGCTATACTAAATAATCTGCAGTCATAGTTACTGCTAACTGTTGTGTAAGTTAGTGTCCTAGAGTTAAATATTAGTAAACTAAATATTAATTTCATATCTGAAAATACAGAACAGTATCACATACATCTGTTGATTTTCTCAGCAACGATGCAATTTTATAGACTTGACAGAGGTTTTCCTGAGATTTTTCCTCTGTTTGAGACGTGACAGGGTGAGGATGTAGTTTGTCTTACCTCCTTTAAACTCATCATCTCTCCTTTCTTCTTCCCTTTCCCTGCTTTGCATAGAACATTTCTGATGTACATCTACAGAAGCCAATAATGATCGAGTCAAAATAAGATTAGCATTATTATTTAGAAACTTTAGTTTTGTTATGCTTTCATAAGCACTCGCGTGGCGTCACCTTTTGAATGCGGTTGTGCGCGGTGAACGCAAACGCGCGCGGCCATGGATACGTGCGTGCACGCGTCAATGTGACTGCTTCGTCACTTTTACAAGCCTAAATTGGGTAACTACTTTGCATAAAGATCCGTTATTTCCGCGATTGTCTTTGTAAAGGAATACACTAGTTAACTGCTAAAATGTAAACTTGAGATTTTCACTGGGGCACAAAAGATTTACACTCGGGCACGTGCACCAGTAAAAGGGGTCTAGCGACGCCCCTTCCGATTATCTCTACTGTTTTGTGCATGTTAAGCTCCAAGTTGTTATGACTGCACTACTCAGCCAGCTGCTCAGGCTCCTGTCTGTAAGCAGACTAATCACCGTATTGAATGAAGCCAATTATTGTGGTGTAGCCTGCAAACTTCAAGAGCTTGCAGGTAGTTGATGATTTACCAACAGATTGAGGTGGGTACAGAGAACTGTTTCAGTTTGTACAGAAGGGTATTTGGGATGATGGTGATGAAAGCAGAGCTGAAGTCTATGAACAGGATCCTTGCATAATTCCCTAGTTTGTCCAGATGTTGGAGAATGAAGTGCAGTCCCATGTTAACTGCATTGTCACAGACCTGTTTGCTCGATAAGCAAACTGCAGGGGTTCCAGCAAAGGTCCAGTAATGTCCTTTGGGGGGAAACACTAATCTTTCAAAGAACTTCATAACCACAGATGTCAAATAAACAGGTCTGTAGTCATTTATTCGTGAGATTTTTGGTTTCTTGGGTACAGGGATAATGGTGGCCTGTTTGAAACATGAGTGGACTTCACACATCTCCAGTGATCTGTTGAAGATCAGTGTGAAGATGGATGACAGCTGGACAGCACAGGCTTTGAGACAGGCTGGCGAGACACTGTCTGGGCCTTTTCTTATTTTCTGTTTTCTGAAGACCTGGCAAACATCAAATAAAGTCAAATAAAATAGAATCAGAGAATATTTACAAGTAAAATAAAATAGACTTTATTTATATATGTCACCCGGTGACGATTTTAAGGGGGCGGAACTATCGATGGGGAAGATTAGTTCCGCCGGGAAGTGTTTCCCACCCGGACGGCAAAGCGGGGACACCAGAACTTCCGGTAAGCGCCGAGAGGCGAAATCAAGCATAATCTAACACAGGTGTGAGTAATGAACGTAGCGACTGGGGATTGGAGGATACACAGATGGAGAGGGATACAAAAAGGAGCTTCAAACACAAAAGGAGGACACACACAGATCGGGTTGACTTTGGGGGCAGACACAGTTCCGCCTAGCGCGGTTGCGGCGGGGAAAGCTCCTTCCGAAGAGTCAGTCGGCGCCGATGATCCGCGGAACGCTATTGAAGCGAGCGGAAAGAGTGCGGGCCGTACGAGGCGAAAAGAAGGAGACAGAGGCTGAAAGCCGACTCACCGAGAGAGTGTTGAGGGAAGCGGCAGATGTGGATTTACACCGGGGCGAAGAGGAAAGTATCTGACCTACGGAGGTAAACAAAGGAAAGCAATCGTCAACATTGTGAGTATGCAGCATTTGATTCAGTGTGACACTGTGGAATACTTGTTCAACGTGCATTTGTGAGCCTTCAGTGTGTGAAACTACGGCCCCACCACGGAGCAAAGCGGTGGGCGAGCCGGGCGCAACGATTTCGAGAGGATTGAAGGGGCACAGCAGCGACGTTTATACCGCTAGCCTGCACCATCACTTTCCCATCGGCCCGAAGACAGTCGGATGAAGTTGGGGCTGCGACCCTATTGATTCACATAGAAGAGTGAAGAGTGCTGTGGGTGAGTCTGAGACTTTGCTGTGAGAATACACTTTAAATTATTGCAGTGTGATGCTGTGTGGTGTCATCAGTAGCCCCCTTTGCTGAACTCGTCGTGAGACAACGAGAGGCCGTTGAGGCTGGCTATCTACCTACTGTATATGCTGTGTGTGTGACTCTTGTGTTGGAGCTTCAAGTGGAGTGCTGACTCTGTCATCCCTTGGACTTGGCCGATTCTGTGGAATGGTGGTGAAGGATATTGGGATACCAGAGCCCAGTGTGAGCCCCAGTGTCTGAAATTAACCCCCTGTGTTACAGCTACAAGCCTACAGCAGGAGAGAGAGAACCAGAGCCCGCTGCCGTGAGATACTTACCTGTGTGTGGTCACCAGTGATTAGTGAGAGCCTCAGTGTCTGAAATTAACCCCCTGTGTTACAGCTACAAGCCTACAGCAGGAGAGAGGGAACCAGAGCCCGCTGCCGTGAGATATTTACCAGTGTGTGGTCACCAGTGATTAGGGTGAGCCCCAGTGTCTGAGATTAACCCCCTGTGTTACAGCTACAAGCCTACAGCAGGAGAGAGAGAATCAGAGTCCGATACGTGTGGACAATTTACCCAGGGCATCCTAGGGCCCCCCCCCTCCCTCGCTACGAAGGCCCAAGGACTGATTTAGTTTTAACTTCCTATCCCCCCTCCCTTTTCTACCATATTTTTAATATTTAAATAAAGCTGTTAAATTTTAATGCTTGTCTGTCTGGTCGTTGGGGTGTTTTGGGACCTCCTCAGGGTGGAAATAGGAGGAGTGTGACCCGCGCAAGGGGCGGTCCGCTTCTCCGACCTGTGACATACAAACAGTTTTAGTATACAAATTTACATTAACAGAGGCATGTGAGAGGTAAATTTAAAGTACAATACAAGATCAGGGCTTTAGATTATTTCTGATGGTGTGAATCTGATAAAAAAAATTTTGCAGCAGCTGATGGGTGTCTATCTTCCCCCAGTAACATATTCATTTGATCTGAATCTTGTCAGGAAACACAAAGGTCGGAGTCTCTTGCGAATCAGTAATTTATTAGAAGAGAAGATAGAGAGATAGAAAAACACTCCACAGTTCCCGGCACCTCAACTAGTCCACACACACACAGAAGGAAACAATCCAACGACGTAATCCTCTCGCAGATGGAATCAGAGTCTCAGCCGGGAAACCGGAATGCAGGTGTACTGCTTAAAGGCGAAGCGAACCTGAAGAGCCGGAGAACCGAAGCAAATCCCACTACGTAATCCACTCGCGGATGAACAGGAGTCTTTAGCAGGAAACCGGAAATACAGGTGTACCGCTTGAAGGCGAAGCAAACCTGTAGAACCGGGGAACAGGATCAACGTGCATTCAAACTTAGTCCACAGCTGAAACACAGGATGTCAGACTCCAGCGCGGAGCAAACCCTCAGACGCCGGTGACTGAACCTGGAGCGAGAGTAGATAAAGGTGAAGCAGATACAAACGAGTTGTTGGAACCATGGACAGCGAGCGTGGCAGAGATCAAGTAACAATGAGCCCGTGACAAAGACAGAACAAAACGGCTATAAATAGAAAGGCAGAAACGAGACACAGCTGGAGGATAATTAGTGAAACAAGAGGGAGGAGTGAGTGCACACGAGAGGATCCATCACCAACAGGTAAATAAACACACACCCACTACTGATCATCCCGGATTCGTGACAAATCTGAAGAGTTATGAAACTCTGGTATGAGCTTTGAGATTTTTGAGTGTTTTTATTTATATTTACCACAGTAAAGGAGAAAGTGTGTCTCTGTCTTAATCTCACCACTGTCACAGTGGTCACAGATTCGCTCTTCTTTTGGGAGCCGTGTTTGTGTCTGTCGGCCTTTCTTATTGCCAGGCTGTGGTCACTGAGGCTGTATTTAGGGAGGATTCATCTCTGCTTTACATCTCTAGCAGTTGAGAGATATTCTGACAGATTGTATTTTCTGTTTAGTGCCCGATAACACTTTTGTTTACTTTGGATTTGTACTTTTATTACCCCAATGTTCCAAATAAGAAGTTTGCCTTTCTTTAATGATTTGATTTATTGTGGTTTGTTTGCGTTCAGTAGTGCTGGTCTGGAGTTTCAGAGCCAGTTGACAGATGGGAGTGGTTTTTGGTCTTTTCTGATGATATTGATGGCAACACAGATATTTGTCATATCCGGTTTGTGACGTCACGCTGAACAGATCGTGCATCGTAGCTCCGGCGAGTTCATCATCAAAAATCCTTCTAAAATCCTTTTTTTACCATCTTATTCCTATTTATATAATATAACTTATTAGTTTTACATAGGAATACTTTACCGTGACGATTATTGAGCAGTACTACCACGTGAAACTATTTATCACTAATAAACACCCAGTGTTAGCATAGACCCCGAAGCCGTTTGTTTTGAGAATAATGGCTGGCTGATTAAGTTATTGGCTGGCTAGCCGGCTCAGCCGAAACCTAAATGGCTGCTGCAGCCGCCAAACTTTTCATAGCTGCAAATGGCTGAAGCTGCCACATGTCTACAGATGTCTACGTTATACTGATTAACAGTGTTGGGAAAATTACTTACAAAGTGTAATACATTACATATTACAAATTACTGTAATTTCAAAGTAATTAGTCACATTACAATATTACTGTCTCTGAACTGTAATGAGTAGCATTACTTTTGAGTTACTTTCATCAAAGTAACAGAAGTATGACTAGGCATTAAAAAATGTTAAAATGTAGTTTATCTATGCTTATAAATCTAGAAGTTATGTGTTTGCCCTCGAGCTTTGAATAGGCACAGTGAAGACTTATGGCAAAATACAATAACTGTCAGAATTATAAACGTAGACAAATGATCTGGTAAAAGTATGGTAAATTATGGTACACATAACCAAACACAATAGAGCTAGAGCCACTATAATGCTACCTATAGACTAATAACATGGCAAAACATGCAACCTCTTTTCATTTCTATTCTTTAATTCACTTTTAATTCAGAGCCACAGCACAAACCTGGCATGCACTGGGTTGAATGAATGAATGAATATAGGTTCCCATACAAAGGCTGGTAAAAACTTTTAACATTGATGTTTAAAGTCTACACTAATTTTACGTTGTAGTTTTGGTTGCTGTTTGTAATAAAACTGTAGATAGCATAGCAATAGCCTAGCAATCTATGTATCTGGACTGTAACCATAGCAACGTTAGCTTACCTTGTCATTGCTGGTGTGATATGGATTTTACTGGCAAGCTTTTTAAAAGTCTCTTTACTTCTGGGGTTCAAGCAGCACAGGAGACCGATAGAAACTTTCTGTTGGTTTTACTTAGTGCTCTCATTCGCAGAATTATGCGTGTGCTGCGCTACCGGACCTGATTGCGACCACTTTAGTCAATGTTATGCCGCGCGCGGACTTCCCAGAAGCGGCTCTTATAAGAAATGCGACTATATTTGACTTCACCGATTCCAAATCGCAGTTCCAATACAAAATTAAAGTAAAAATGAACATACTGCATACAGCACTCGGAAACAGACATACAAACGTTATTTTACCCGCAGCTTTTTCCTGTGTGGATGCTGGTCGCGCGCATTGGTCAAAAATAAAAATAACACGGTCTATTTTTGAAATGCATTGTTGTGACGCGCACGTTACTAATGCTTCGCTTCTTCTGTACGGAAAACGGGCAATTTTAATTTCCCAATCTGAAGACTGCAGCCTCCGGAGGTCGCATTTTTACGCTGCCTACGTCATCAACACTGTCTTATTTCAAAATATCAACAATTATAAAGTTTATTCTTATTATAAGTTAATCGTAAATTGTTTTAATATGCGTATGGCTTGCGAATGTAATGCTCAGTTAACTTAAATAAACCAGGCTTGATGACGTATGCAGCCTGCATATGCGACCTCCACAGGTTGCAAGTTGCAACCCCTCTGTGTATTGTAGCAACGAGCGAGCACAAGACTGTGCTGTTATGAAACCAATCGGAAAATGGATCTCGTGTATTGTTTATATATTTCGTGTGTGTATGTCTCTATGTGATAGAATTATTATTTGATTGCAAATAATTCTAGACGGCTCAGCCAAACTTTATCAGCTGGCGGCTCAATTTGGCTTAGGAAATTATTGGCTGATGGCGGCTGAACTTCTAAATGGCGCAAATGGCGGCGCCTGGCGGCGGCTTCGGGATCTATGTTAGCATATAGCCCGCTAGCATCCACATCCACAAACGGTGGAGGCTGAAGCTAGAATTTTCCGATCTAATGGCGGATTCATCTGATATATGCTTTTCTGACCTGTCCTCACCTGAGCGGGAAGCTGTGGAGGAGTTGTTTCCCGGATTTAGCAGATCCAACGCGAGGTACAGCGCCCACTTCACCCTGCCTTCCGACGTCCACAAGCGATCGAGGCGCGCAACAAACGAGCATTCCACGCGATGCAGCTTCACGGACCATGAACGACATGAAAGCGATCGGGAAGCTGTGGAGGAACCGCTGCCCGGCCTTTGCAGATTCAGCAAGCCAAACATCACCCTGGCCCCAGACGTTCGCAGGCGACCGAGGCGTGTCACAACCGAACACCCCACGCGATGCAGCTCCGGGGACCGCGTTCGGGTAAACGAAGACGCCATCGCCCAGCATGAAAGCGGTAAGACTCCGCTTGTTATTGTAACATGTACTACTTGCCACATGTATAGTTTAGCTTCTGCTGTTAGCATAGAGGGGTTTACATGCACTAAGTGTATTGAAGTATTAAGGTTAACTGAGAAGGTTGCTGAACTAGAATCGCGCATCCGAACGCTAGTTGACGATAGCAAAACCGCTAATGTTACTGTTGCAAATAATCTATCGAGCGAAAAGACTTATGGCTCGGTTCCGACATTAGATGCTAATGTAAATATTACAAATACTGTATCGAGCGCGCATAGTGTTTATCAAAATACACATGGCTCGGTTCCGACATCAGAGTCAAGTCGGCGGTCAAACTGGGTGACTGTCAGGCGGCATAGTCATATAAGGCGTCCTTCTAAGACCCATAACGTAACGACAATTTCTAACAGATTCGATCCCCTAAGGAGTACACCAGCTGAAACACCTTTGAAAAGTGCCCTGGTCATTGGAGATTCTATACTCAGGAACACTAACATTGAGGCACCAAACACCATAGTCGACTGTATACCGGGAGCCAGAACGTCTGACATTAGATCCAAACTTAAAGTGCTGGCTAATGCTAAGCGGAAGTTTTCTAAGATTGTTATTCACGCCGGCACGAATGACACCAGGCTCCGCCAGTCGGAAATCACCAAAGATAATATTAAGGAGATGTGTGAAATTGCAAAAACAAAGTCAGACAATGTAATATGCTCTGGTCCCCTCCCCGCCTACCGGGGAGATGAAACACATAGTAGATTAGTGTCTCTCAATGGATGGATGTCAAAGTGGTGCCCTCAGCATAACGTAGGGTTTATAGACAATTGGAAGCATTTCTGGGGAAGACCATTCCTCCTAACCCGAGATGGCCTTCATCCGTCATCGGAAGGAAGTGCTATACTCACTAGAAATCTGATCAATAGTCTTAATTCTGATATAGTCTGACTATCCAGGGCCCAGGTCAGGAATCAAACGGATCGGCTTAACCGTCCATCTGTTAACTACCGTGATATGTCAAGACCACTTCTAACCCAGCACTTCGAGTCAATCTTACCGAAATATCAGCACATTTCAACTGTATCTGTTCCCCGAACAAATAAATACAGGGCACCGCTTGTTACATCAGGTACAAATCTGATTAATATAAAATTAGAAAACAATACATTAACAGATAAATCTCGAATGTTAAAATTCGGCCTTCTTAACATTAGATCGCTTACCAATAAAGAACCTATTGTCAATGAAATAATTACAGACCAAAACTTAGATGTACTCTGTTTAACAGAAACCTGGCTTAAAGCAGACGACTACATTAGTTTAAATGAATCCACCCCACAAGACTATTATTATAAACACGAACCTCGATTAAAGGGGAGAGGGGGTGGTGTAGCTACAATATACAACACAATGTTTAAAGTAAACCAAAAATCTGAGCTAAAATTTAAATCATTTGAAGTAATGTTGTTAAATATGGAAATAACTGATCGTAACCACAAACAGCTTTCTTTTGCCTTAGCGACAATCTATAGACCACCGGGCCACCATGCAGATTTCCTTAATGAAATAGCAGATTTCCTATCTGAGCATGTAGTCACTGTAAATAAAGCTCTTATTGTTGGTGATTTTAATGTCCATGTGGATAACACAAAAGACGCATTAGGACGTGCGTTTATAGATGTTCTAAATTCTCTCAATATTAGACAAAACGTGACAGGGCCAACGCATACTCGTAAGCACACATTAGACTTAATTCTGTCACTCGGACTCAATATTAATGACGTCGAAATATCACCTCAGAGTGATGCAGTTTCTGACCATTACCTTGTGTCATACACTGTACTTCTAGATAGGATCACTCAATCCACAACATGCTACCGACTAGCCAGAACAATAATTTCCACCACTAAAGATAGCTTTATTAGCACTCTTCCAGACCTGTCCCAAATGAAACATGTAGCAGATAACTGTGACGATCTAGATATTGTAATAGAAAACCTAAACAATGTCTGTTCTAACACATTGGATGCCGTTGCTCCCATTCGAAAAAAGAGATTCAAAGAAAAACCGCCAGCTCCATGGTATGACCATCACACCGCAGCCCTTAAAAAGGCAGCTAGAAAAATGGAAAGAAATTATAGAAGCACAAAGTTAGAAGTATGGCGCGCAGCATGGAAACAGAGTGTTAAACACTACAGACAGGCTATTAAAACCGCCAGATCTACATATCTTAGCAAGCTTATAAATGAGAATCATAATAACCCTCGTTTCCTCTTTAGCACAGTTGCGAAACTGACTAGAAACAAAGAACAAACAGAAACCAATAGTAAACTTCAACACAATAGTAACGACTTCATGAACTTCTTTTCTAACAAAATTTCGGCTATTAGGGAAAACATCGTAGCTACCCAGGCAGCCACCACTCTACCCATTAGTTCACTTAACACTAGACTACCATACGAACATCTTGATTCATTTAAACCTACTACAATAGATGAGCTCTCTAAACTAGTCACATCATCCAAATCATCGTCCTGTATATTAGACCCCGTTCCCACAAAACTACTTAAAGAAGTATTCCCTGTAGTGTCAACCCCGGTTCTAAATATCTTTAACTCATCGCTAGAAATAGGATACGTTCCAACAGCTTTCAAACTAGCAGTTATTAAACCGCTGATTAAAAAACCACAGCTTGACCAAGGAGAACTTAATAACTTTAGACCAATCTCAAATCTCCCTTTTCTTTCGAAAATATTAAAAAAGGTAGTGGCAAGCCAGTTACGCACATTCTTGACAAATAATAGTACATATGAAAAGTTCCAATCAGGATTCAGGCCCCACCATAGCACAGAGACAGCGTTGCTTAGAGTTACAAATGACCTCCTATTAACATCCGATCGTGGTGAAATCTCAATTCTTATATTACTAGACCTTAGTGCAGCCTTTGACACAATAGATCACAGAATCTTAATCAATAGACTAGAAAACTATGTTGGTATCAGTGGTCAGGCGCTAGCCTGGTTTAAGTCATATCTAACCAATCGCTATCACTTTGTTTATGTAAATGAGGAAGAGTCATATCACTCCCTGGTTAAATACGGTGTACCGCAGGGATCAGTTTTAGGTCCTATCCTGTTCTCGTTATACATGTTACCCCTAGGAGACATTATCAGGAAACATAACATAAGTTTTCACTGCTATGCGGATGATACCCAACTTTACATCTTCTCGCATCCCAGCGAAACACACACGTTTTCTAAGCTAAAAGACTGCATTAGCGATGTTAGTGACTGGATGGCACATAACTTTCTTAAGCTCAACTCCAATAAGACAGAGATACTTATTATTGAACCAAATCGCTATAAACATAATATGTCAGATTACAAATTGCACATAGATGGCTGTACTGTGGTGCCATCTTCCACGGTTAGGAACTTAGGTGTGATGTTCGACAGCAACTAATCCTTTGATAGTCATATCGCCAACGTCTGCCGCACAGCATTCTTCCATCTTAGAAATATCTCAAAAATACGCCATATACTGTCTACATCTGACGCAGAGAAGCTTATTCATGCTTTTATGACCTCTAGAATAGACTATTGTAACTCGCTACTCGGGGGATGCCATTCAAATCAGGTCAACAAGCTTCAGCTAGTTCAAAACGCTTCTGCAAGGGTACTAACTCGATCTAAGAAGTATGACCACATAAGCCCAATTCTGGCATCTTTACACTGGCTACCAGTTAAATATCGCATCCAATTTAAAATATCACTAATCACCTACAAAGCTTTAAATGGCTTAGCCCCCTCATATCTTAGAGAATTACTATCAGAATACAATCCATCACGCACACTACGGTCGCAAAATTCTGGCCTATTGATTATCCCTAGACTATCAAAAGTGTCTAAAAGTGGAAGATCCTTTTCCTACTTAGCCCCTAAGCTCTGGAATGATTTACCAACCGATGTCCGAGAATCAGACACAGTCGATCATTTTAAATCTAGACTTAAAACTTTTCTCTTCAACAAAGCATTTGCATAATTTGTCTAGTAAAGGTTCTTAACTCGCAATAGTTATTTTCACGGAACAAAGCACTCACGGTCATAACACAGACCAACCAAATAAATAAATAAAACCTTTTCTGCATGAACACTTAAAATGAATTGCATTAAATAGTTTGCCACCGTTTGCCACTGAACCTGCATTAACGACGACAGTGGGGCTTCCGGCCTTAGTCAAACGGTTTGGCACGTATGGTTGGGTTGCGATTTTGGTGCTTTCGTGTGTCTTGTGAATAGTATGCCATACAGACCCGTTTGCCACTGAACCTGCATTAACGACAACAGTGGGGCCTCCAGCCTTAGTCAAACGGGTTGGTATGTATGGTCGGGCTGCGTTTTTCGCGCTTTCGTGTGTCTTGTGAATAGTATGCCATACATACCCGTTTGCCACTGAACCTGCATTAACAACGACAGTGGGGCCTCCAGCCTTAGTCAAACGGGTTGGCACGTATGGTCGGGTTGCGATTTTGGCGCTATCGTAAGTCTTATGAATAGTATGCCATACAGACCCGTTTGCCACTGAACCTGCATTAACGACGACAGTGGGGCCTCCAGCCTTGGTCAAACGGGTTGGTATGTATGGTCGGGTTGCGTTTTTCGCGCTTTCGTGTGTCTTGTGAATAGTATGCCATACAGACCCATTTGCCACTGAACCTGCATTAACGACGACAGTGGGGCTTCCGGCCTTAGTCAAACGGGATAGCACGTATGGTCGGGTTGCGATGTTTTTGACGTTTTCTCCTGGTCCTGTAAATGGTATACAATATAGACCCGTTTGCCACTGAACCTGCATTAACGACGACAGTGGGGCTTTAGGCCTTAGTCAAACGGGTCGTCAGGTTTCATTTTCTCTTAAAGATCGGAAGGTGACCCTTATTTACCATATATACCCTCGCATTGGGCCCCCAATTTGCTAAATCCTCAACTGTGGATAATATAATTATGCCGCAATAGTTAGTCTGTCTGGAACTAAGCTGAGTTAAACCACATCACTGTGTGACACTTCAATACATATGAACGGCCGCTACGCTAATACGATTTTGTTTTTCTCTCCCTGTCTCGTCCTCGACCCGAGGACAACGAGACAAACAGACCCAGTCCCGGTAGATGTGAAAGTCGGCACACCTCTGATCTACTGGCCGTCCTTCAACGTCATGCCCAGCTGATGCCTGACCAACGATCACCGGCAGAACCGCTTAATCTCCACTAAATCGCCTTATCCGTTCTCCCAAGGGTTTTTCCCTCCTAGGACATATTTTTCCTCGGATAAAAGCCCCGGGGTTTTTTTTCTCCTAGGGGGTTTTTCACCCCGGGGAGGCAGCCTTTTTGGGCTTTACTTAGCTTCCTCTTCTATACGTTGCTTTAGTAATACGTGCACTTATAATATTGAGTCATAGCCGCAGCAAATTTAACTGCTCATGCTATCATGTATTTTGTTGTGCTATCTGTCGTTTTCTGTGCTTTTCACTGCTTCTATTTATGTAAAGCTGCTTTGAAACAATTGACTTTTGTGAAAAGCGCTATATAAATAAAATTGAATTGAATTTTCTAAAAGCTACTTGTATCTTCTTATTCATTGTGTTTGTCCCTACTCCTGTAGGCATCATCAATGGCCTGGCAAAGCTGTTTAAGGTTTTGCAGTAAACCATGGCTTATCATTGTCAGTGAGCTCATCCAGATCAGTGCCTGCAGCTCCAAAAACACTTGAATCAGTGAAATTAAATTGTATATGATCACAGCTTTGCCAAATAGAATGTCCAGTAAAATGCTGGAATGCTCAAAAGTCCTCAAAAAATAGTTTGGTGTGGTGTGGTCACTGCACTGCTATGAGAGAGAGAGAAAAAACATTGTCAGCACAATTGAGTTTCAATTTCAGCAATCCATCATTATGGTGATCAGTGTTTGCATTTCATTAGCTTATTTGCATTTAAATGTCACACCCAAAAATGGCACTGTTGCTTACTCCTACAGAGTGACAATTTTAACATGCTATTTTAAATAATCTGTGGGGTATTTTGAGGCAAAACTTCACATACGCACTCTAGGGACATTAAAGACTTATTTCACATCTTTTAAAAGTCTTATAATATGACCCTATTTGAACACAAATATGGGGTGGTTTCCTAGACAAGGATTAGCCTAGTTCAAGACTAAAATAAATGTAAGAGCTGTCCAAACTAAAAACAAGTATAATGTTTACTTCTTAAAGGGGGTGCCTTATGGTATCCTGGATCCCCCCATGAATTCGAGCACTGGTGTTTATTATCTTTGGTCAGTTTGTTTAGTTATAAATCAAATGATACTTGAAACAACACTACACTTATTTGTACTTTTTTGATTTTTCAGTTACACCTACAACAGCGAAGTCACCAGTCCCAGGTATGATGAACTCAATCTCTGTCACAAGTAGTAAATGTACTAAAATGTTTGTGGTTCATGTACACATGACAATGTTGTAAACAAATATGCGTACACAGGTCAATAATAACAACTACAAATGCTTTATTAAAAATGTTGTTGTGTAAATGTGGCCCTAGATTTTACTGTGGTATGACTTGGGTAAAGTGTTCAGAGTTCATGAGATAACAGCGCTAACACAACAAATCTCTACTGTTAACACATTTTTGACCCGCCACGGAAACCAGGGACACAAGTCGGCAGCACAAGTTTCGAGAAAATGAGAATCAAAGGTTTCTTTTTCAAAATTCGTGATTTTCGTTTTATTGCAGAATCTGTTAGTTGAGATCACGAAGAAGCCTCTCCATGTTTGAGATAGCAGTTTATGTATATTTAAAAGCAGACATTTTGCGGTTGAAATAGGCTTGTTTTTCCGGAGATTCTAGCGTGCAGCGGGGGGCGTCATTGTCTGTGTGTATATTTACATACTGTATAAGCTTGTGTTTACGCCTCCGCCCCCAAAGGGAACAGCGTGACTACTGAATAAGGATAGTTCGCCCAAAACTGAAAATAATCTCATTAATGACTTACCCTTATGTTGTTCTAAACTCGGAAGACCTCCGTTCATCTTCGGAACACAGTTTAAAGTGCCCATCTTATGACTGCTTTTCCACAAGTTATATAGGTGTATGAGTTCCATAAAGCATGTTTCAAAAGTTGTTTGCTCGAAATAACTTGTAGGAAAAGATTGTTACCCATCTCTAGGAGCCTCTGTTTCAGGGCATTTCAGATTGTGCCGTTTTGAGCTAGTCTTACATATTTATGAGCTGCTGCTCCTTTGATCACGCCCCACTACTAACGTCATGTGCCCGTGTGCATGCTCAGTGGTCTCGTGAGCAGTACAGACCATACTGTGTTATTATTTTATATATTATTATTATTATTATTATTAACGGTTTATGTTGCCAACAGACAATTCATGCAGAAAAGTATCACTAATAAGTACACTACAGGAGAAGAAACTCATGACTCACAATGATTCCTGAGTAAATTGTGATGTTACGTTAGCAGTCACAACAACAAACTCGTTTTCCCTGGACAATGCTAACATATTGCCATTATAAAACATTTTCAAACACATTATTTTCGCAAATTAAATAAATTAAGACCCGGCGGGGGATGTATACTGCTTGTGGACCGCGTGCTAATTGCTAGAAGCTAGCGGGAGGTCCAGACCGTAAAGTTATAAGAGGCTCGGGGGGTTAGCATCGTCAGAAAAGCCGGGGCTGTAAGCCCGGTCTCGGTGTGTCAAACTCATCATGACACACAAAGATTCCAGCGTAAATTGTGATGTAGCAGTCTGAACAATACACTCGTTTTCCCTGGACAATACTAACATATTCCCGTTATAAACATTTTCAAACGCATTATTTTCGCAAATTACAGAAATTAAGACCTGGCGGGGGATGTACACTGCTTGTGGACCGCATGCTAATTGCTAGAAGCTAGCGGGAGGTCCGGACCGTGTATATATCTATGCGGACCGTAAAGTTATTAGAGGCTCGCCTTGTCAGAAAAAGCCGGGGCGTACGGTCTCGGTTAGTTTGGCAAAAAGCTTTTAGCTCTAGCATCATAAATGTAGTATTTTGTGACAGAAGATGACAACATGCAAAATATAACGTGACTTCTTACCTTTTGTGAATAAAACAACGCGATCGCGAATCGAATCCAGTCTGTTTCAGATGTGTGAATGATCCATGAAAGTCCAATAAAATACATCCAATTACCATTTTTGTCCACAAATGCTTATAATCCGTGAAATATAGATACATAGTCTGTTGTTTACATCAGATTTCGCATGAAGGTCTTATCGCCTACAATCTGAGGACTGTTTGCGTCGTAACACACTGTACATAAGATACTCCGGGTTCCAATAATCACGCGTTAAAACTTTGTTTTTAAAAGTAGGTGGGAGTATAATCCATAATATCCAAATAGCGCTGTTATTTCCATGAGACATGATAACAGCACAGAGGGTCTCATTCAAGTGACTGCTCTATGCTCTCTAGCTACCTGGTGGGTGGAGACCTGCGAGTGGGGTGGTGGGCGGGAAAATTCAAACTGAATGTGACGAAACTTTTTGTTACGTCACAACGGAGCTGAGTTTTAACTCGCGCAATCTGAGACTCAAGGCAGAGGACATTCAGAAACCTGTATCTCACTCAAAACAGCATGGATGGATTTTTTCCAAGTTTGTATGCGTGTGGGAGCATCAGAGACACAAAATAACACCCCAAAACCCAGAAAAAGTTAGTTTTTCATAATACGGGCACTTTAAGATGTTTTAACTTTAGATTTAGTCCGAGTGCTTTCTGTCTACTCCATTGAAAATCTATGTACAGTTTCCATGTCCAGAAAGTTAATAAAAACATCATCAAAGTAGTCCATGTGACATCAGTGGGTCAGTAAGATTGTGTTGGAGCATCGAAAATACAGTTTGGTCCAAAAATAGCAAGAATTACGACTTTATTCAGCATTGTCTTCGGTAACACTTTATTTTACGACCCGCAAAGTACCGCGTAATTAAACCGAATTTACAGCGTACCTATTTGTAACAACAGGGTACCTCTACAGTTCCTACTTGTAGGTATAAGGGAATAATATTTTAAGTTTGGGGTAATAAGAGGGTAAGAATATGAAGAATTATAAATTATTTTATAACAACAGGGTACCTATTGTAATATTACGTGGTATGTATGACTTTGTCATATGGGGAAATTATGTTTTATTTTTTTTTATTGTGAATTTTTCATATTGACTACTGAATGTTGTATACAGTCAATGTCTACGAGCCACATCGGCAAATAAATATAACAGCACATCACTTTTATTTTAGTAGCCTATATTACTTGCTTTTAATAACAAAAGTCCAGCTGATTTAATGTGGTTATCTTTTTTTTAAGGTAAGTACAATAAAATAGCAACTTATTCCCTATTTACCAGGAAACTCCTACATTTGCGGACATATTTGGTGCTTTGCAATTTATTTACTGTAAACACAAGTATTTTAGCCAAATATAATTTATGCAATGGCAAACCAGAATGAAACAACAGCAGATATCAGCTCCCGCTAAAGCAAAAGACGACTACATGCGTAGGCTACTGCGCAGGTGTAGAGCGCGCGGCCGTCTGCAGGAGGTTTGCTGGAACGCGATCCTGAGGTGAAATTTCTTTAAGAGGTTTTAAAAACGTTCTACACTGTGGAGTACGGCTGCGAGTGATGTTAGCAGGATCCGCATACTGGATAAGGTGACTGGTTTTGTTAATACATGACTCACGCATTTCAAACAATGTTTTTTCAAGAAAGTTGCCAGCTAACGGTAGCAGGTTAGCTAGCACATAAGTTAGCCTAAAGTAATTAACCCTCTGGGGTCTAAGGGGTTTTTAGGGCCCTGGGCAAGTTTTGACATGCACTGACATTTGTGGTTTTTTCAGTTGCTTAAAACATATTAATGGCAAAAGTCTCATAACACTGTGTTCATCACAAACTGGGCTACAATATCATATAATCAACATGTATATACATGTTTGTATTTTTGAGAGAAAAATGTTTATGCGTGGTTTTTGAAAAAGCAAAATTTTTAAGTCACTGATATAAGTCCACAAAACTCATTCTAAACATGTTTTCCCAAGACTTTCCAAACTGGATCTAGTAATCTAGAGTTTTTTCTTCAAAATGATGTGACAATCATATGGCCTACTCAATCACATAATGCAAGATATTGATTTACAATTTCTAAGACACTTTTGCTTGGGAAAGGCTGTATGCGTGGAGGCGGGAAAGCTCCTGAATAATCAGTGATTGACAGCTGAGGAACAAAAGAGTTGAACAATGAGCCACATAATGAGCCTTGTGGGGATGTTCAACAGGAATGTAACTTTCTCTGTAGTAAAACCATGATAAGGTTTACTTTTCAATATAATGTAAATACACACACACACACACACACACACACACACACACACACACACACACACACACACACACACACACACACACACACACACACACACACGCACACATTATATATATATATTTATATATATTTCTATTGAAATATTTTCTATTAATTTCAGAAGTATAAGTTACCTTTTAAAAACCATAGTAGCCTAATCATGGTAAAGATACTGTTTGGCCATCGTAAAATGAACACACTTCAACACAGGGTTAGTGTTTGGTTGGGCAGCGAGAGGTTTACTTTTGTGCAGTAAAAAGCTCAAAAGAACAACTGCCTATCGTTGTCTGGACTTTTATTTGTGTTTTGTAATCATTATAGTAGAAACACAACAAGGGACACGCGTGGTAAACTTATCAATGTTTGTTTACAGCCGCCATTACCTCACGTGTTGATCATGAAAGCAGTGAATGTGTGCACATGCGAGTGATACTGTGTTTAATAAAGTTGCTGTGCGGCGATATGCGCTTAGACGCAACTAAATAAGGATTGTACTGTTTGCAATCGCCTATTTTATAAGAATACCAAAAAGCGCGTCGAGTTTCCTGACTCGCGTGATTGTGTATGTGCGTTCCAATCGCGTGAACTGTTTGACGGAAGAACAAAGAAATCACTCCCGTCTGGAGATACTGACACACATACGCAAGTAAATAAGGATTTAGATGTCATGTTTGGTGCAATCGGATGGAACAACAAGGAATGGAGAGACTGGATTGTGGATTGCATATCCATTGACTGCAGGAGGCACGAGTCATGCATATGGATGTTTCTGCCCGTTCACTTCAATGGAGCGGGGGTGTGGCGATCTCATCTCATTAGAGATAATGAGGTTACAGAAGAAAGACGCTTCCTATCCTCCTTCTCATGCAGTTTACACCAAATGACAATAACTGTTTTCGATTTCACTTACATCATTTAAAAGTAGACATTCCAAGCATTATGCAGACATTTATCTTGTGTTTCTACGACAAGTATTCGTTAAGTTACAGTTAATTTTTCTGACGCGTTTCTGAAAGGACTTCACTGAGGGAGAGAGAACAAAATGCGCATCATGTTTATTTTCTTAATTTTGCAAAAAGTACAACATTCTGTTTTTATTGGGAGTGGACAGAAAAAAACTAGACACTTTAACGTTTTAAATGATGTATAAATCATATCTGTATGTCAAAAATCAGCTGAGTAATTTAAGTCTTTGCGGAGTGATTGAAAAATAAAGAGTTTGCGGCGCCCGCGCCACCGTCGACCCCAGAGTGTTAACGTAACTGGCTCAGAAAACTCTGTTTCTGTCAAGGCACAGTGAAGAAACATTTACTGAAGGCTTTCATTTATGTTTTTTATATGTAATGCAGAACAGCATTTGTGAGACGACATCAACTCATCATCCGAGTGGACAAGAACACCAACAGAGGAAGCCAAGCCTCAAAAACAATGAAAAATTGTCATGACTTTTTATTTTAAATAAAAGTTATGTGATAATAAACATTAAGATGTTTTGAAATAAGTTGTTTCAAAATAAAAATAACAATATTCTGTTATGGTATTTACCCTATAACATTTATAACAAGAGGTGAACAAAGCACCACTTTTGTTTTACAGCCCGCAAATATGAGAGTTACCTGGTACATACACAGAACAATCGGGGATAAGTCCCACTTTAATTTACAGCCCGTAAATATAAGAGTTACTTGGTACATACACAGAACAATCGGGGAATAAGCCCCACTTTAATTTACAGCCCGCAAATGTAAGAGTTACCTCGTAACTCATGTATACATATACAGATCAAAGAGGTACAAGTTGCTATTATTTTTATTGTGTGTTATATTTTATTTGCCGACGTGGCTTGTAGACATCAACTGTAGGCTATACAAAACACTTCATCAGATAAGTAGCAAATATGAAAAAAAAAACATATTACACATAGACCATATTACCCATAGACGTAAGTCATACATACCACGTAATATTACAGTAGGTACTCTGTAGTTATGAAATACTTAGAGAATAATTTTCCATATATTCTTACCCCCTTATTACCCCAAACTTAAAATATTGTTCCCTTATAACTACAAGTACGTACTGTAGAGGTACCCTGTTGTTACAAATAGGTACGCTGTAAATTCGGTTTAATTACGCGGTACTTTGCGGGTCGTAAAATAAAGTGTTGCCTTGTCTTCTCTTCCGGCTCGAGCGTGAAGTCACGTGACTGGCTGTTCATCAGACATGTTTGCTTAGTTTTTTTTAAACTTATAGGGCTCTATCTTACACCCGGCGCAATGCAGCGCAATGCGCGACGCAAGTGTCATTTGCTAGTTTCCACCCTGCGCAATTGTAATTTTCACGTTTAGTGCCGCGTTGTTTAAATAGCAAATGCATTTGCGCCCCCTTTTGCGCCCATGGGAGTTCTGGTCTGAAAACGAGGTGTGTTCAGGCGCATTGTTGGCGCGTTGCTATTTTGAGGAAACTAAAATATCACAAATTACATGAATGCGCAGCAGCACAAAAACGCTTTTAATTGTGAAAGATTAAAGGATTGAATGTAAAAGATTATTATTGAGTCTCTTGGACATAAATGAGTACCAATTATGAGACGTTAGAAGGCGCAAAGAGCTGCTTCACCTGCAGCCTGGTAAGTAAATAAATGCTTTGCTTTAAACAAATGCATCTGTTTTTAAATGTTTTTTTTAATGCTCCTCACGGATTTATGGATGACTCTGTACCTGCGGATATGGTGAGATGAGAAACATTTTTAAGTAATGCTTAAAAAAACTCTTTGCTAAAAAAATGCTGTCCAGAGTGCTGAAACGTGAGGGGAGGGAGAGCCGTTTGTAAATTCTTTATCTCCTGTTTGTTACAAATAAAGTATTTTTAGAGTAAAAACCTTATCTTACATACTTGTAAATTATTTTTTGATGATATTGGATAGTCATACATTTAAAGCAATTGCCTGCTTTTTACTTCCATGACTAAAAGAAAACGGGTTTTAAAGGTTTTAATAAAAAAAATAACAATTTCAATACAAGTGAAAAACAACACAATTATTTAACATTCATCTTAAACTGGGGATCTTCTTCCTCCGCGTAGTTTTTCAGTTTACAAAGTCCGTCATCTAAATAGGGATTAGACATAGCGCCAGCGCAACTTGCTTTTAAAGGGGATGAGAGCTGAGTCTCTCATTGGTTTACTGCACGTTTCGCCCAAAATACTCCCACTACAATAGGACCTACCCTTTTCGACCATGCGCTCGGCGCACAAACCATTTTTCCCGTCGTTAAATTAGCAAAAGTGCATTCGGACACGCCCATTTAGACGTTGCGCTGTGCGCTTTAGACAATGCGCTTAGATCGTTAAAATAGGGCCCATAGCGTGCGTCTCCCCAGACTGTAAATGAAGCTCGGGCACACAAAACAAAAGAAAAATAAAAGGAGCAGGGGTGGAACAAATAACAGTCAGCCGCATCGTACGTCAGCCACGTCACTGACTTTATGGGGCGCCGCAGTCAGATGACGTCAATGAGCTCTTCAAGAAATCTTACGGAGTAGTTTAATTTCTACTCGCTCTCGCGGTACTTTGACGTCTTGCTGCGCAGCATGAAGTCAAACACATAATTTACACAGAGATTGTTGAATTCTTTATATAATTGGCTACATGTTTTGTCTATCAATATTTTCCATGAAGTCATTGGCTGATGGAGGAACAAGCGAGCGATTGGTAACATCTCTAAAGGATGTCACGCTTTCGACCGCGCTGTTTGGATTATCTATTATACCACGTCCATATTTTAAATACAAAATTTGAAGGCGGGTTCATGTGTTTGACGGAACGTAAATACTGCAGTGTAATCTGATATACCCTTACATGTTTCTGAAACAGACTGGATTCGACTTGTGATCCCCACAAAGCTAAAAGTCCTGTTTATTTTTGCATGTTGTTCATTCGGACTTCTGTAATAAAATACTACATATGATGCTAGAACATCTGTATCTCAAAACGGCTTTACAGGGGGTATGGCTTAGCTAAATGAGATGTAAATGAGGCCTATTGTCTCTCCACCCAGGGAAAAGGGAAAGTGTTAACTTTTTCTTTCTCAAATTTCTCAGCTCTTTCTTGAATGTGTTACATTCAAATGGCCACAACTTCTCCAAATCTTATCAGATTTCCATGTGTTACACATCGTAAGAAAGCTTAGAAACTTTCAGAATCTATGAATAACTCAAAATGCCCCAGATCCGACTTGTGTCCCTACTTTCCGTGACTGGTCAAATATATGAAACTAAATCGTTTTCTTTAATGACTATGAAGATACAACATGAAGGCCTATAGCTAACTTTCAAATAGGCTATTAAGAATTGGCTTACCTGTACAATTAAACCCGGTAGGTCTGCTGTCATCGTTGACAGTCCATTTTGGAGTGCGAGCGTCCTTGACATCAGGGTCTCCAGGGTTGGTAGAAGACTGCCATAGTAGCAGTTATCTTCGCCCTGTAAGATATCCAGTGCTACTGTCATCGGTTTCAAAACATTGCAGTATTCCTTTAGGAATAGATGTTCGCACTCTGTCGGGCCTCTGATGTCCAGTCTAGTACAAAGCGTATTCAAATCTTGGGCCGGGATGTCACTGATAAGGGACAAGGCATCGTGGAAGGAATTCCACCTTGTGGATGTAGGCACGATAATTTTTTTGCCAAAATCAGTATCTTAGAAAATTTCTTTGAAATATATCATTCTGTGTGTAATGAATGAATATACACTAGTCAACATTTGAAGTGGATCAAAACTTTTCCTAAAAGTTGTCTTAAAACCAATACCCAATAGCCGTTCTTGTCTTAGGAAAACTTTGTTAAACGTTTTTGATCCACTTCAAATGTTGACTAGTATAATATACAAGTTTCACTTTTTTAATGGAATAAGTGAAATAATTCAACTTTTTGATGATATTCCAATCATATGACCAGCACATGTATATAGTTAAACAGAGTTAATTTATTAGTTTGATATCTGTTTTACTCAGTCATTTGTGATTAATGTTGTATTGCAGATCTTCAGGTATCGGCTGGCATCGCTGTAGGGGTCGTGTTGGTCATAATCGCTGTCGCAGGTCTTGCCGGGTTTCTGTTCTTTAAGAGAAATCCCAGGACTCTGATTGGATGGTTTGACAGCAGATTCTATATTAACATCCCCCAGCCTCTCACAGTTTTTGATAGTAAAGAACCTGCTGCCAACACTGAACAGAATCAAGATGAATAACACATAAACACACACACAGTCTTTTGTTTTAATGTAATGCGTAACTTCCACAATAATTATGTTCAGGGGTCTCATGCATCAAAATGTTTTACAGGGGGAGCAGCTTAAAATATTTAAACTGTTAAGACTGTAATTGGTTGTGACTTGTAAAAATCAATACCCTTGAGTGTCAATGATGTCACACTTAGCTGATAAATGAATGTTTGTAAATGCAGATGTAAATGGAATTTTGCCTGATTGACAGTCACATGAAGCAGTCATACAACATCAGAAGATTTATTCGTGATTTTTATTTTCTAACTTTCACTGAAGAACAACCAGATGAGGCTGTATAGGACTGCATAATTATTAATTAACTAATCGATTGCAGAATAAAAGTTTTTGTATACATCATATATGTTTGTTTACTGTGTATAATAATTTTGTATATTGAATTTTAAAAAATTGTATAGCATTTTTTAACAGTTGTTTAAATGTTTCAAAGCGCTTTTCATTAATAAAAGCCAGAGAAACAGAGGCGCACCTTGTCAACAGGCAAGGCAGGCAACTGCTTGGAGCCCCGAGCCACTAGAGGGCCCCCGAGTTTGTTTCTCGGATGGCCAGCTACACAGATGAACAACATGACTGCATATCAAAATTACGATTGGATGGAATGTTGATTGACATTAGCTTAGCCCAGTCAAAATCCAACCCAGGTGGATAACTTGCCAGTTTCAAAAATGAACGTAGCGAATGGGTGACGTTGTATCGTTCAGTCGTGATGTTTCAGTTGATCCGTATGGATCACAACCCACGGTTTGGCTCGCATGTGATTGCCAGATTAATACGCAAATTTAAATAGGAAAAGTTTATCATTTGCACGTGTTTCAAAGGCTTGCAAATGCTAACACTTAAGTGATTTAAAACAATTTAACCGCATATAAAAGGCGCTAAAGTGAGCAGCCCTCTGTACCCACATGTGGTTTAATGTGCCCGGTCCAGCTCCAGTCAGGCACGTGCCCAAGTGTAAATCTTCTGGTGTAAATCTCAAGTTTAAATTTTAACAGTTAACTAGTGCAATCCTTTACAAAGACAATCGCGGCAAAAACGGATCTATATGCAATGTAGTTACCCAATTTACGCTTGTAAAAGTTACGAAACAGTCGCAATGACGCGTGCACGCACGTATTCATGTCCGCGCGCGTCTTTGCGTTCATTCGCGCACAACCGCATTCAAAAGACGTCACGCGAGTGAGTTAGCTTATGAAAACATGACGAGACTAAAGGAAGTTTCTAAATAACAATGCTAATCTTATTTTGACTCGATCATTAGTGGCTTCTGTAAATATACATCAGAAATGTTTTGTGCAAAGCAGGGAAAGGGAAGAAGAAATGAGAGTTGATGAGTTCATTAAGGGAGGTAAGAAAAACTACATCCTCACCCTGTCAGGTCTCAAACATTATCAAACAAATCTCAGGAAAACCTTTTGTCAAGTCTGTAGAATTGCATTGTTACTGAGAAAATCAACAGATATATGTGTTATACTGTTCTGTATTTTCAGATATGAAATTAATATTAAGTTTACTAATATTTAACTCTAGGACACTAACTTACATAACAGTTAGCAGTAACTATGACTGAGATTATTTAGTAGCAGTCATAAAATGACTGGTTTCTTAAAATATTCTTGTAAAATTATTCTTGTAAAAATAAGTCATTAATCATTGCTAACATTGTATAATGTAGAAAATATTTCTCTGCTGTCATTATTTCCAAACATGTTATGCCATTTATGCATCTAAACATGTTAATAATGTTAGGTATGATGAAGATTACACTTGTATATATGTATCTTTCGCAGTAACTATTGCACTGTAGAAAAGTGGCTTAAGCAAAGGATATTGTATAGAAGTATTGCACACTTCTTGCACACAGGGAATTTTCTGCTTGGGGCCCCCATAGACCCTAGAATCGCCTCTGCAGAGAAAACACAGAAAAATCAAGGGAAAAACAAAAGTAGCAAAGTACAGCAGCTAAGATCAAACTGTACTAACGAGTGTTATCATGTCACATAAGACAGCAGAGAGAGATGTACAAAAACTGTGATGTTTATTGAATAGTCTTAACAGAAACCACCAACATGATCAGTGAATGGAAATTATATGTGGAGTCTTAAAGATAGTCCAAGCACACACAGATTAGTCTCAGATTAATTCCAGTACGTTTCTTAATTTAAACGTAGAACGTAGACTTTGAAGGCAAAGTCCTGGTTGACATTGAAAAGATTCAGGCAGTTAGATGCAGCATTATAAAACTAGCTTGCATTAACGAGATCGCTCAAAGAGTGCTATTGCAACTTAAATAGTAAGCTGAGAGTGCATAGTGACAGGTTACAGTAATTAAAACTCAGGTGAAGATGATCGTGTGTGATGAATGAGGAGAGGACCTGGCAAATCAGAGCCCCCCATGTTATCAAGTGGCTGGTAGTGGATACAGGGTCAAACACCACAGTCTTTCTTCAGAGGCGGAGCCAGCAGAGAGACCAGAGACTAGAGACCAGGGCAGAGCCGGCAGAGAGCCCATGAAATCTGGGTCTCTTAAGAAACTGGATACCAGTTGCACTTGTTTGCACCGATTATAAAATTCTTACATAGTTTTTTTCAAATAGACTTAAAGAGAACCTTGGGGATACAGACAAATCAGACTTTTTGTGTTCCTAAAAGAACCATTATGGATAATATTTTTCTTTTGAGAGATACAATTGAATTAGCAAACATAGAAAATCAAGATATAGGCATCCTCTCAAGACCAAGAGAAATCCTTTGATAGAGCAGACCATTGTTACCTGTTTAAAACACTTAAACTTCTGATAATGCCACCATCATAGATTCCACTGTATTCAGGAGAGAGCATCAGCATAGTGTACACACTTTTCTTAGTGATGTATGACAAATGAGGGCGGGGCACAGAGGAGCACAGAGAACCCTTCGTAAACTGCGTACGCTATCATCTTGAATGCAGATGAGACTAATATGGTGGCATTTTCCAGAGTTGTACAGTAACAGAGTTAATTTACTTGAGTACAGTACTTAAGTACAATTTTGAGGGATCTGTACTTTACTCGAGTATCATTTTTGGGGAGCTCTCGTGATTATACTCAGGTACATTTAAGAGGCAAATATAGTACTCTTTACTCTGTACTCTAACCAGCAGCCATATTACCCTGTAGCCCAAGACAGCTTGCCCACTGAAGCTAAGCAGGGCTGAGCCCTGGGAAGACCACCTGGGAAAACCAGGTTACTGTTAACAGCAGGTTAACAGCTGCTAGAGCTGTTAGTGAGATCAGCAGGGGGTGCTCACCCTGTGGTCTTTGTGGGTCCTAACACCTCAATATAGTGACAGGAACACTATACTGTCAATAAAGCACTGTCCTTTGGATGAGACGTTAAACCGAGGTCCTGACTCTGTGTGGTCATTTAAAATCTCAGTTTGTCTTTCAAAAGAGAGTAGGGGTGTGCCCCGGCATCCTGGCCAAACTTACCTGTTGGTCTACTTATCATCCCATCATACTATTTGGCTATATTGCTCTGTCTCTCCTCCACTAATAAGCTGGTGTGTGGTGGCTGCCGTTGCATCATCCAGGTGGATGCTGCACATTGGTGGTGGTTGAGGAGAATCCCCCTTTCATATGTAAAACGCTTTGAGTGCTATAGAAAAGCAGAAAAGCATGGTCAGATTTAGATAAGAGATGAAACCACCCCAGGAATGTGCCAACCCGTGGCCCCACTTCGCTAGAATATTTCAATTTTCCGAAATATTTCAAAAAAGTTAAGGATAGTTTTCGCTTCTACCACTTTATATACTTTGTTCCGCCAAATGAACCAGTATATTTGCGTTGTTGCAGCCCGCAATTAGTTGCAACCTGTGATCGCCAACGTTTGTTCTTTTCAATTTAAGTGTACGTTTGACTAATAATATTGTCGAGAAAGATTAATAGTTTAGAAAGTATCACAGTTAGGTGTAAGGGGAGGTAAGGATACGTTCTCGACAGTGTGATATCACTGAAGGGATTTATTTGTACATTATCCCACTTATTACACAGCTATTCCTATACGAGTAAAAACACATTTATTTGAAATCTTTTATTAGCAAATAAAAAAAGTAAACCATCTACGAGGGAAACCTGTTTCCTAATGGCTGTAAGCAAAGACGCTTTAAAACAAGTCCATACAAGATAAACATTCAATTTATTAATTTCCAAATAACATGCAATAACCTATATATTTTAATAATGATGCATATTTATACTGTATCCATTCATAAGTCTTAAACTGTGTCACAGGTCGGAGCGGACCCGAGATAGCTAAAGGGTCATGCCCCTTCCTAGTTTCCACCTCAAGGAGGTTCCCAAAGCCACCCCAATGACCAGACACAACAAGGTAGGAGTAAAATTTTAAATAAACTTTATTTAAATTATTTAAAATTGCAAATAGGGGAGGGGAAAGGGGAACTTAAAATAATGGCCTCTTCTGGCCTCCCAGCAGGTTAAGAGAGGGGGGAGGGGACAGGGTCTTCAGGGGGTCCTTTCTGTCCGTGGCGCCCTCCGTGTCCTGGAGGCAGAACTTCACGAGGCTGTAACACAGAACAGGTATCTGACAGTTAACTGCAATTTATTTTTCTCTTTCTCTTACAGGTGGCTGACGACAGTGGACGTGGTAAGTAGTTGCAGGTGGCTGACTCGTGATCTCCTCGCTTGGAGGGTTCGAGGCTGTGGACACAAAATCACACTTTACTGTTACTGTGATCTCCTCTCTCTCTCCTACAGGTGGCTGACAACAATCGCTGTGGTGAGTATTTTGCAGGTAACTGGCTCATCGTTTTCCTCCTTTAGAGGGCTCAGGGCTGTAACACAAATCACACTTCACCTTTAACTGTGACTTTCTTACTTGCAGGTGGCGGGTAGCAGTGGATACGGTAGGTACTTCTCAGGTAACTGACTCGTCGTTTTCCTCCTTTAGAGGGCTCAGGGCTGTAACACAAATCACACTTCCTTTAACTGTGACTTTCTTACTTGCAGGTGGCTGGTAGCAGTGGATATGGTAGGTACTTCTCAGGTAACTGACTCGTCGTTTTCCTCCTTTAGAGGGCTCAGGGCTGTAACACAAATCACACTTCACCTTTAACTGTGACTTTCTTACTTGCAGATGGCTGGTAGCAGTGGATACGGTAGGTACTCCTCAGGTAACCGACTCGTCGTTTTCCTCCTTTAGAGGGCCTAGGGCTGTAACACAAATCACACTTCACATTTAACTGTGACTTTCTTACTTGCAGGTGGCGGGTAGCAGTGGATACGGTAAGTACTTCCCAGGTAACTGACTCGTCGGTTTCCTCCTTTAGAGGGCTCAGGGCTGTAACACAAATCACACTTTTTCCTTTAACTGTGACTTTCTTACTTGCAGGTGGCTGGTAGCAGTGGATACGGTAGGTACTCCTCAGGTAACCGACTCGTCGTTTTCCTCCTTACGAGGGCTCAGGGCTGTAACACAAATCACACTTCACCTTTAACTGTGAACTCTCTCTCACTTACAGGTAGTGAATATTACTTCCTCTCTTCGTCTCTTTGGCTCCTCCACCGTTCGGTTTTCCTTCGTGTATCACGTAATTCAGTAACTGTTATAAAAGGATTCCACATACGCTTCTATATGACAAGTGAGTCAGACATCTTACATACAACAGGGGTTAGAATCATACTCAGCCCAGCCAAAGATTTATCCGTCTTGATGTCCCAGATACTCGCTTTCTACTCCAATGCAATGTTCCTACTGCACCACCACAATGCACAGCCTACCAGACAGCCAAACTGCACCGCCCCAATACACAGCCAAACTGCACCGCCACTATCCACAGCAAAACTCAACGCTAACCTTCGTTTTCAGGTCCTCTTTATCCTCCTTCTATCCGTCTCCTCCTCCAATCACAGATCGCTACGTTTATTCGTCACACCTGTGTCTTGTTTGTCTAATTTTCTTTCGCGGCGTTTTCCCGGAAGTCCGGTGTTCCCGTTTTTACCTCCGGGTGGGAAACATTCCGGTCGGAACCAATCTTCGGTTTTTTTGGTTCCGCCCCCGGAAATCGTCACCGTGTGACATCTGCATGTGGTAAGATTACTCGCCGTAGGCTTACCCGAAATGTTTTACTCCAAAACATTATAGCAAAAAACTTACATTTGACCCTAAAGGCACTACTTTTATTGTAGTCATAAGTAAAGTTTGTTTTTATGTCAAAAGAATAACTTAATTTAGTTACGACTTAATGCGGAAATGGTAACGCAGCAACACGTGTGTGACGTGTCTTGTGGTAAAACTGCCAAACAATGGGATCTCTGGATTAGAGATGCGCGGATGGGATATTATTTTATCTGCAACCACATCACAAAACTTATCATCCGTCCGCCATCCATCCGCACCAACGTTTCTGACCAGTTTTTAAAACCGCACCCGCCCACCATCCGCTGACTGGGCGATGCAAAGTGCTGCTGATGACAGCCGCGAGACTAGAAAGCTCTAGAATATCAGCAGTGAACTCCGTCTCCGATAGGTGCACAGGGACAAAAATAAATAAATAAATAGCTTAAATTTAACGCACAAATAACATAGCCTGTACTGGTGTCATACTGATTTACCACTGATTTACAAACTTATTCAAGGCAACCCTTCTATTTCCTTTGTTTTTAATTCTCGTTTTTTGAGTTTGCCTCGTACCTCCTTCGCCGGCGTTGATAAGAGCTGTGTCAAAATGCATCCTCATTTCTCCGCGCTGTTAATGATAGAACGAATGGATCCCTAACAGCCGAGGCTATCCCAAACAATTAAAACCTTTATTAAATAAAAGTGTGTATTTATTAGAAAACTTTTTCTTGTCACTGTTTTAGTATTATAAGTTATGTTTTGTGTTAATATTATTCTGTTTATGTTGCGTAAATTTCTAAGGTTGTGTCATGATTTCGGTCTTATTGGCTGCTTTGTCTTTGTTTCACCATGTGTTGTGTTGTGTTTGTGTTTTGACAGCTCCACACGTGCGCGCCTTCCACCTGGTGACCTCATTATCTCTGACTCTTCTCACCGGCGTCCCACACCTGATCCTTATTATTTGCCCATCCGGTTTGATTTAAATTCCCCTCGTTTCCTCTGTTCTTTGCAAGTTCGTCTTAGTGTGTTCATGCCCGCTAGCTCTGTCTAGTTCTTGTCGTGTCTAGTTTAATATTTTGGATTTTTCACTGTGCTCTCTGCTGCCTTTGCCTTTGTGTTTACATTATATTGAAAAGTAAACCTTATCATGGTTTTACTACAGAGAAAGTTACATTCCTGTTGAACATCCCCACAAGGCTTATTATGTGGCTCATTATGCAACTCTTTTGTTTCTCAGCTGTCAATCACTGATTATTCAGGAGCTTTCCCGCCTCCACGCATACAGCCTTTCCCAAGCAAAAGTGTCTTAGAAATTGTAAATCAATATCTTGCTTTATGTGATTGAGTAGGCCGAATGATTTTCAGATCACTTTGAAGAAAAAACTCTAGACTACTAGATCCTGTTTTGAAAAGTCTTGGGAAAACATGTTTAGAATGAGTTTTGTGGACTTATATCAGTGACTTAAAAATTTTGCTTTTTCAAAAACCACGCATGAACATTTTTCTCTCAAAAATACAAACATGTACATACATGTTGATTATATAATATCTTAGCCCAGTTTGTGCTGAACAAAGTGTTATGAGACTTTTGCCATTAATATGTTTTTAAGCAACTGAAAAAAGCACAAATGTCAGTGCATGTCAAAACTTTCCCAGGGCCCTAAAAAACCCTTAGACCCCAGAGGGTTAATTTTTGATCAAATCTGTCAAATAAATCTTTGTTGTCCCCAGACTATGCATGTGAAGTTTTAGCTCAAAATACCATATAGATAATTTATTATAACATGTTAAAATTGCCACTTTGTAGGTGTGGGGAAAATTTGCTGTTTTTGGGTGTGTCCCTTTAAATGCAAATTCTGACATCACAAGGAAAGCCAAATTTCAATGGACTATTTTTCACATGCTTGCAGTAAATGTTTTACAAAAACTAAGTTACTATGTTGATCTTTTTCACATTTTCTAGGTTGATAGAAGCACTGGGGACCAAATTATAGCACTTAAACCATACAAAGACATAATAAAAATATATTAAATCTTTCTTTCCTCTCTTGATTTTTTTCATGAAAAGTTTGTTTTAAGATTATGAGTGCACATGATTTTTTTTTTTTTATAATGCAGCACACAGATAATTTATTTATAAAAAACAGCAACATTTCATAAGGAAATGAAAGTGTGTTATTTAATTTGATAAATCCTAGTCAGCAGAATACTGTGCGTACGTGCATCTCCGCCCCTTCTTCTCCTCAAAACAACCATTATGTAGCATACAACACTTAGTTTTACTGGGTATAATATTGTCTGCATATCATTTTGATATGAATTTTCCATCCATGCGACGTTACAAAAGGCAATGAAAATATTATCGCTGTCCAATTGATACCTGTCATTTCCAAAAAAAAACTACTTTTCACAAAATTACTGAAAAAAACATTGTGTTTTAAACTCTGAGATTGTCAAAGTTGATATTGTGGTTTTACATGTGGCCAGACAGGTGTCATTTTGTTTCGAGTGTGGTGATATTGGTCACAAAAAACTGTCAGGAATTGTATCTAGAAAAATACACAGATGCAAGGATCCAAATGCAGATGAAACAAACTTTAATAAAGGCTTAAATAATGGACAGAGAAAACCACTGGGTTGAGCCAGGGAGCATAATAGTAGATAACACTGGAGATCAGCTTTATTAAATATAAAAAAAATGGTAGAAGAGGGAGGGGGAATAGAAACATTAAAACAAAAATCAGTCCTTGAACCTTCGTAGCAAGGGGGGGGGGGCATTAGGATGCCCTGGGTAAGTTCTTCACCGGTATCGGACTCAGGCTCTCTCTCCTGCTATAGGCTTATAGCTGTAACACAGAGGGTTAGTTTCAGACACTGGGGCTCACACTAGTCACTGGTGACCACACACAGGTAGGTATCTCACGGTAACGGGCTCTGGTTCTCTCTCTCCTGCTGTAGGCTTATAGCTGTAACACAGAGGGTTAATTTCAGACGCTGGGACTTTCACTGGTCGCTCGGGGCCGCACGCAGGCAGGTATCTCACAGGTTATGACTCAGGCTCTCTCTCCTGCCGTGGGCTTCAGCACAGGGGGTTACACACAGCGTATATTGCAGGTAAATTTCCAGCCTCCACAGCCTCTCGTTTTCTCACGACGAGTTCAGCGAAGGGGGCTACCGACAACACCACACAGCATCACACTGCAATAATTTAAAGTGTATTCTCACAGCAAAGTCTCAGACTCACCCACAGCACTCTTCACTCTTCTACGTGAATCAATAGGGTCGCAGCCCCAACCTCATCTGACTGTCTTCGGGCTGATTGGAAAGAGCTGTTGCAGGCTAGTGGTATAAACGTCGCTGCTGTGGCCCTTCAATCCTCTCGGAATCGTTGCGCCCCGGCTCACCCTCGCTTTGCTCCGTGGTGGGCCGTAGTCTCATACACAGGAGGCTCACAATGCACTTTGGACAAGTATTCCACAATAACACACTGAATCAAATACTGAGTACTCACAATGTTGATGATTGCTTTCCTTTGTTTACCTCCATAGGACAGATAATTTCCTCTTCGCCCCGATGTATATCCACATCTGCCGTTTCCTTCAGTACTCTCACGGTGAGTCGGCTTCTAGCACATCACACATACATCAATGACGTACACAAAGCAACTCGTTTCTCAAAAAGCCTTCAATGCATCATATACTCAGCCTGTGTCTCCCTCTTCTTCTTGTCCTTAGTTCTAGCAAACCGTAGAATCCTATCGTTACCAGCGTGACTTAGCCCAACTCTTCACTCGGTGACACCGGAGCGGTCCAACGACACAACACAGCTGCCCCGAACAACAATGTACTCAACTGTTCCTTTAAAATTCGCACACGACTCCTTCCTTTCGCCTCTACGGCCCACACTCTTTCCGCTCGCTTCAGACACGATCCCCGGATCATCGGCGCCTACGGGCTCTTCAGAAGGAGCGTGTCTTCGTTGGCCCGCCCTTGGCGAGAAAGGGGCTTCCCCTTAGCAACCGCGCTAGGCGGAACGGTGTCTGCCCAAAGTCAGTCGCGCTGTGTCCCCCACTTGTGTTTGAAGCTCCTTTATATATCGCTCTTCACCTGTGTATCCTCCAATCCCCAATCGCTACGTCCATCGCTCACACCTGTGTTTGATCATGCTTGATTTCGCCTCGCGGCACTTACAGGAAGTTCTGGTGTCTCCGCTTTGCCGTCCGGGTGGGAAACACTTCCGGGCGGAACCAATCTTCCCCATCTTTTGGTTCCGCCCCTTAGAAATTGTCACTCTGTGACATCATCCCTCAGTGCTGCTGGACAGTGGTCACATCCAGGATGAGGAGTAGCTGGACACCGGCAGGGCAGAGAGAAGATAATCAGGAAACCGGAGCGAAGCGGAGGTGCTGTAATCCTAATAAGAGATGCAGAGCAGAGACTGCAGACACAACAGGCCGGGTGAAATAATAAAGGACAAAAAGGTCAAAATACGAAATAATCCAAACACGGCGAACATGACAGAGGCACACAACTATGAAGAACTTATGAGGAGTAAAAGAACAAGGGAGAAATACCAAATGAATTGGGGAGAAAATGGGGAACAGGTGAGGGACGCAGGTGTAGGAAATCAGTGATGATGAGATCGCCCTGGTGAAAGACGCGCACTTGAGGAACTGTCAAAACACAAAACAACACAAACACAGAGAAGGAAAAAAGACAGAACAGTCGATAGAACGAGATCGTGACAAAAACATGCTTGTTCACACAAAATGCGGGCTGAGAGAAGTGAAAATACGAAAAACTGAAGTCGTTGCAACAGCAGAAATACAAATATAGAACATGTGTACACAGATGAAATGAGAGTACTGACACTGAGCATAATAGAAAAATAAGCACAGTCAGTGAAGTAGTTGTTAATGATGATGAGAAAAGTGTTTAGGCAGACAATACTGGATTCACTACCAGTACTGCTAATGTGAGTAAAAGTGAGAATTATTTCCATAAAAAACAAACAGAGGAAAGGATTATCATGGAATAAACGAAAATGGATGTGATAGTGGTGGTGGTGTCGGTGGTGATGTCAGAAATGTCAGATATCCCTTCACAGGTTGGAGATGATCAATTGTACACAGTAAAGGACATTAAGTACTTTCTGGATAAAACATTTGGCCGAAAAGTTGAAGTGAAAGATTATTTCCCTGATGTTAGGAAATGTGTGATTTCCGCAGTAAAAATACAGAAATCAGTAGCCTTTGAAGAACTCAGCAGAAGGAAAAAGTTTAGACTCAAGAAAATTGTAACAAAATTAAGGAGAGGTAAATGTTCGACCCAAAAAACATAAGTAAATCTGTTAAATGGCAAAAAGGGTGTGTTTTTTCCTTCCCTATTAAATTGTTTTGTGTATTTGTCTTATATTTCTGTCTCGTCTCCTTTCTTTTTATAGAGAGCTTAAAAGTGGGATCTATTAACATAAATACGAGGAAGAGATAGAAATAAAAGGGCTGTTGTATAAAAACTCTATTGAGACCATAAATATGAATGTTATTTGTTTACAAGAAACCCATAGATGAGGTATATTGGAGAATGTGATTTTTTAATCATGGTTCTAATGTTAGTGGGGATGTTGCTATCTTATTTGGAAAGAATATAAATATTATCTCTATGTCACAAGGTGACTTAGGGCGGAACTAAAAATGGAGAGGAGAGGTTCCGCCCGGGCAGATTTTTTTTAACGCACCCTTCACTTCCTGGTCTCCCTGGCAACACAGATCATGGGCAGATGAGCAACAGGTGGTACAAGTTAAGCGGGTAACTCGCGATTGGTGGAGAGAAGAGTGGCAAGACCCATAAAAGGTCTAAGGAAAGCCCAAATGGGAGTCGTTGTTTCGGGCACGAGCTCCACTACTGCCTAGGGCAGACCCAAACCACACGCTCCGTCCTCGGAGGAGCCGGAGGGCGCCGTTGATCCACAGAGCGCTTAGAGCGAGAGGAGAGAGTACGGCAGCCGAGAGAGGCGAAAGAGGACGGGGCTGTGAGAGAGTTAAAGGGACACTGCACCGGGCTGATGTTATCCGCTGTGTGTTGATGTGTATCGTAGCGCCGAGTTGGGCTCGCCGGATCCCCTATTTGGATCGCTGTATTGCTCTCTCTCTCTCTCGTTTGGATCGTAGATCGATGCTAATGAGGATATCGACGACCTTATAGGTGGAATACTAGACGGATACTGACGTTGGATGAGAGAAACGGAGGAAGAGGAAAACTTACTGTTGTGAGTATACACCTGTGGAAAAGTGGTGTTGGTGGCTGGAAAACGCCCTGTCTATGCATCTGGAGTTATTACAGCGTGAAGTCAACCTAGGACGAAGAAAGACAGAAATTGTGAGTAACCAAATCCCTTGAAGTAGGTGTTTTGTATGTATTTGATCTATACATCGTTTTGAGTGTTTTCAAGAGAGACTGAGTGGCCCTACCCCTGTACCAGCGTGGTGGGTGAGCCGAAGGGTTCTCGTGTGGAAGCAGCTACAGTGACGACAACAAACAAATACTAGGCCGTCTACTATCTCCCTATTCTCGCCCAGAGCGAAGTGGAAGAGGACGGGTGTCTATTGTGTGCACTGAGCGTGGTGGGTGAGTCTTTGGATATAGAAATTTTCACTTGAAGTGGTGCTGTGTAATGCTGTGTATTGCAGTGAGAGTGCTGTGTCTTGTTTGACGTAACCCCGCCTTCAGTCACTCGTCCCGGGACGACAAAGAGGAAAAACGGCGCTAGAGAATACCTGTACGATTATGCTGTAGTGTGTTTTCAGTCTAACAGTATCACAGAGTGGCGGCGAAGAACTGTGCGATTGGCGGTGTGTGTGAGTATCACACCTACTATTGTTACCTTACTTGTGTCTTTTTCATCATCACAGAGTAGAGGCGAAAGAGATCCGCCGGCCCGAGGTCTCGACGAAAGGGCGCCCCGGTCCAGTTTTCGATCGACCAACGGGTCTCGAGGGAAGGGCAGCGCTCGACCCGGTGTGCCGGCGTGACGTTCTCGCCCCTCTGTCAACCAACGAGTTCGCCGAGAGGGTCTTGGTCCCCGGCGTCCCATTACAAACCACTGTTCAATCGACGCATTGCATAGCCAGCCAGCGTAAGCCCGCCACCCTGTAAGCTACCGTATAACCTGTTTTGTCTGCTGATTAACAGGGAAGTGAGTGAGTCGTGAGAGCCAGCGTGAACACTGAGATATTGAGCTGTGGAGAGAGCCATACCTACCCAGGAGCTGTAACCAGCGCAGAGGTGAGAGAGAGCCTTGAAATCGATTCACTGTGTCCCTGTGTCCCAGCAGTCGTCTGTGGAGAGAAAGAGAGCCAGCGTGAACACTGAGATATTGAGCTGTGGAGAGAGCCATACCTACCCAGGAGCTGTAACCAGCGCAGAGTCGTCTGTGGAGAGAAAGAGAGCCAGCGTGAACACTGGGATATTGAGCTGTGGAGAGAGCCATACCTACCCAGAAGCTGTAACCAGCGCAGAGGTGAGAGAAAGCCTTGAAATCGATTCACTGTATCCCTGTATCCCAGCAGTCGTCCGTGGAGAGAAAGAGAGCCAGCGTGAACACTGAGATATTGAGCTGTGGAGAGAGAGCCATACCTACCCAGAAGCTGTAACCAGCACAGAGGTGAGAGAAAGTCTTGAAATCGATTCACTGTGCCCCTGTATCCCAGCAGCCGTCTGTAGAGAGAAAGAGAGTCAGAGTGAGTGCCGAGATACTGAGCTGTGAAGAGAGCCATACCTACCCGGGAGTTGTAACCAGCGCGGAGGTGAGAGAAACCCTCGAAACCGATTCACTGTGTCCTCGTGTCCCAGCTGGAGTCTGTGGAGAGAGAGAGAATAGGGAAGGAGAGTGAGTCAACGAGCAAGGAGCTGTGGGAAATAGGCGGCGAACCGCCGTGCGCTAAATAAAGGTACGCTGACAGGAAAAGTCCATACCAACACTCATTGTGATTTATTCTGCCTCCAGGAAGGAAGAGGAGCGCGCCACGGGCAGAGGGAATCAGAGGCGGGAGCCAGTTCCCCGACGCAAACCCCCCCCCTTCCCTCTGGCATTCATTCGGTAGTGGCCCCCTTGAGGGCAGATCCTGATTTTAGTTTTTAATTCCCCTTTCCCCAAGCCCCCGTATATTTTAACTATTTAAACAAATAAAGAATATTTTTATACTTACCTGTACTCGTTGTTGTCTGGTCATTGGGTTGGTTTTGGGGACCTCCTCGAGGTGGAAGTTTAGAAGGGGCGTGGCTTAAACACTAGCAGCCAGCCCCTGCTTGTGACAGATTTTGGCGTAGTCAGCAGGGCTTCCACCTCGAGTTGAGTAACCAGACTAGCCCAATGACCGACAACGCGGGGCCCGCAGCCCAACCCCGTGCCATGCCCTTCCTGTTTTTAAAGAAAGACCCAATATCATTCTTACCCGTCCCTATGAAGACCCCGTTCTAGGGACTAGAACGGATTGGCGGGGGAGGATGTCACAAGGTGACTTAGGGCGGAACTAAAAATGGAGAGGAGAGGTTCCGCCCGGGCAGATTTTTTTTAACGCACCCTTCACTTCCTGGTCTCCCTGGCAACACAGATCATGGGCAGATGAGCAACAGGTGGTACAAGTTAAGCGGGTAACTCGCGATTGGTGGAGAGAAGAGTGGCAAGACCCATAAAAGGTCTAAGGAAAGCCCAAATGGGAGTCGTTGTTTCGGGCACGAGCTCCACTACTGCCTAGGGCAGACCCAAACCACACGCTCCGTCCTCGGAGGAGCCGGAGGGCGCCGTTGATCCACAGAGCGCTTAGAGCGAGAGGAGAGAGTACGGCAGCCGAGAGAGGCGAAAGAGGACGGGGCTGTGAGAGAGTTAAAGGGACACTGCACCGGGCTGATGTTATCCGCTGTGTGTTGATGTGTATCGTAGCGCCGAGTTGGGCTCACCGGATCCGCTATTTGGATCGCTGTATTGCTCTCTCTCTCTCTCGTTTGGATCGTAGATCGATGCTAATGAGGATATCGACGACCTTATAGGTGGAATACTAGACGGATACTGACGTTGGATGAGAGAAACGGAGGAAGAGGAAAACGTACTGTTGTGAGTATACACCTGTGGAAAAGTGGTGTTGGTGGCTGGAAAATGCCCTGTCTATACATCTGGAGTTATTACAGCGTGAAGTCAACCTAGGACGAAGAAAGACAGAAATTGTGAGTAACCAAATCCCTTGAAGTAGGTGTTTTGTATGTATTTGATCTATACATCGTTTTGAGTGTTTTCAAGAGAGACTGAGTGGCCCTACCCCTGTACCAGCGTGGTGGGTGAGCCGAAGGGTTCTCGTGTGGAAGCAGCTACAGTGACGACAACAAACAAATACTAGGCCGTCTACTATCTCCCTATTCTCGCCCAGAGCGAAGTGGAAGAGGACGGGTGTCTATTGTGTGCACTGAGCGTGGTGGGTGAGTCTTTGGATATAGAAATTTTCACTTGAAGTGGTGCTGTGCAGTGGTGTAGTCTACGTGATACGCAGGTATACGCCGTATACCCACTAGAAATGGTCAAGGATTTCCGTATACCCACTAAAAATAGCGCGAGGATGCGTAACAGCATGGTTTTGTGACATTTTTAAACTTTTATTCATAATATAGATGTGAAGCACTGATCATTAGCATGCTACACTTGCCACTTTAGCGGGTTGAAATACATATTAGGCTATATACTTCCTGCCGAACTGCGCGATCCGATCGGCGTATGAATTTCTATGAAATCAAATTACTATAGTGACGCAAAAGTGACTGGGGAGCAGACTGGTGTGACGCCACAGGCGAGTGACAGCAAAGCACCGCGAGAGCGACTCCAGTTATCACATGGAGAAATCTGCTTTGAATCGCTCTCGCGGTACTTTGACATCACCAAGAGGTCTGCTTAGCGCCAAATGAAGTCGAACCTGCAGTGTAGCTGCTCACGCGACACTGAGAAGTGAACGAGTGAAGCAGTGCTGCAACATATAATCCATAGAGCTTACAACGCACATGTGAGTACAACATTTAAATCATCAGTCCAGTTTATTACTTTATCTGGAGGTAAGGCTCCAAATGCAATAAAATAAGCCCGTGATTATATCCCGATGGTTTTTAGCTGCCTTCAGTTCCTCTGCATGTTTGCTTGTGCTTCACAGTGTTAAACTTTCCTTCTCTGTGTTCATTTATATATCTGCGTTCAAGATCATCTTGACAAGATGTATATGATCTTAAACTTCTGTGAGGAAATTCATGTCTGCGTTGATGTTCAGTTTAGACTTGCAAATTTTAGGCTACAGGATGGTCTTGTAATAATAATTAAGTATAAGCCTATTTTCATTTTTAGACAATGCTTATATTATATGCAAAAAAATAAGCTTTAATATCAATGACTATGCAAATTATAGTTAATTCATGGTCATCTTAAATGTGTATTAATTAAAAACATATAGTTGTCAGATAATATCTATTGAAAGAGTGAATATTTTTTTCTCCTTCAATGCATGTGTTTGCCACGGATTGAAGATTGTAAACAGTTTATTTAATTTTAATTAACAATTAAGTAACTTTTGTTCCTGAGTTAGATGTTGATTAACACTAAACCAGTCTAAAAATCAGTCCAGTTTCCCCAGCTGTAAACCCATTGGCTCTAAAGTCTTTCTTTTTCTTATAATAAACTGACATGTTGAGAACACATTCAGTTTATGTGTTTATGAGTACACTTTCAGAATGCTCTAAGTTACATGAATATCTTTACTGTATGCATCTGTGAGTGTGGTGGTGCTTATGAGGTGTCACGCAAGGACGAGTGAGAGGGAAAAATCACAGTATACTCACTACAAAAATCTAGACTACACCACTGGTGCTGTGTAATGCTGTGTATTGCAGTGAGAGTGCTGTGTCTTGTCTGACGTAACCCCGCCTTCAGTCACTCGTCCCGGGACGACGAAGAGGAAAAAACGCGCTAGAGAATACCTGTACAATTATGCTGTAGTGTGTTTTCAGTCTAACAGTATCACAGAGTGGCGGCGAAGAACTGTGCGATTGGCGGTGTGTGTGAGTATCACACCTACTATTGTTACCTTACTTGTGTCTTTTTCATCATCACAGAGTAGAGGCGAAAGAGATCCGCCGGCCCGAGGTCTCGACGAAAGGGCGCCCCGGTCCAGTTTTCGATCGACCAACGGGTCTCGAGGGAAGGGCAGCGCTCGACCCGGTGTGCCGGCGTGACGTTCTCGCCCCTCTGTCAACCAACGAGTTCGCCGAGAGGGTCTTGGTCCCCGGCGTCCCATTACAAACCACTGTTCAATCGACGCATTGCATAGCCAGCCAGCGTAAGCCCGCCACCCTGTAAGCTACCGTATAACCTGTTTTGTCTGCTGATTAACAGGGAAGTGAGTGAGTCGTGAGAGCCAGCGTGAACACTGAGATATTGAGCTGTGGAGAGAGCCATACCTACCCAGGAGCTGTAACCAGCGCAGGGGTGAGAGAGAGCCTTGAAATCGATTCACTGTGTCCCTGTGTCTCAGCAGTCGTCTGTGGAGAGAAAGAGAGCCAGCGTGAACACTGAGATATTGAGCTGTGGAGAGAGCCATACCTACCCAGGAGCTGTAACCAGCGCAGAGTCGTCTGTGGAGAGAAAGAGAGCCAGCGTGAACACTGGGATATTGAGCTGTGGAGAGAGCCATACCTACCCAGAAGCTGTAACCAGCGCAGAGGTGAGAGAAAGCCTTGAAATCGATTCACTGTATCCCTGTATCCCAGCAGTCGTCCGTGGAGAGAAAGAGAGCCAGCGTGAACACTGAGATATTGAGCTGTGGAGAGAGAGCCATACCTACCCAGAAGCTGTAACCAGCACAGAGGTGAGAGAAAGTCTTGAAATCGATTCACTGTGCCCCTGTATCCCAGCAGCCGTCTGTAGAGAGAAAGATAGTCAGAGTGAGTGCCGAGATACTGAGCTATGAAGAGAGCCATACCTACCCGGGAGTTGTAACCAGCGCGGAGGTGAGAGAAACCCTCGAAACCGATTCACTGTGTCCTCGTGTCCCAGCTGGAGTCTGTGGAGAGAGAGAGAATAGGGAAGGAGAGTGAGTCAACGAGCAAGGAGCTGTGGGAAATAGGCGGCGAACCGCCGTGCGCTAAATAAAGGTACGCTGACAGGAAAAGTCCATACCAACACTCATTGTGATTTATTCTGCCTCCAGGAAGGAAGAGGAGCGCGCCACGGGCAGAGGGAATCAGAGGCGGGAGCCAGTTCCCCGACGCAACCCCCCCCCCCCCCTTCCCTCTGGCATTCATTTGGCCTTGGCCCCCTGGAGGGCAGATCCTGATTTTAGTTTTTAATTCCCCTTTCCCCAAGCCCCCGTATATTTTAACTATTTAAACAAATAAAGAATATTTTTATACTTACCTGTACTCGTTGTTGTCTGGTCATTGGGTTGGTTTTGGGGACCTCCTCGAGGTGGAAGTTTAGAAGGGGCGTGGCTTAAACACTAGCAGCCAGCCCCTGCTTGTGACATCTACATGTGAGATAGAAAGAGGTCGGGGTTTAATTGTTAAAGTTGAAATAATGAGTTTAGTTTTTGTATTTATTAATATATATGCCCCAAATAATGAAGCAGAGCAAATTAGTTTTTATTTAAAGTTAAAGGAACATTTAAAAGAATTTAATGAGAGTATTTTTCTGATTTTGGGTGGTGATTGGAATTCTACCTTAGATTTTACCATACAGTAGACAGAAATGGATACGAACCTCATCCTCCATCAAGTATAATAATCAGAGACTATGGTTTAATCAGGGCCGTGCACAGGCCTTTTGAGGGGCATGGGCTGAAACTGAAAAATAAATATCACATAATAATCGTCTTAAAAGCTTTATATTTATTCACTATTAATGATTGAAAAATTCACTATTAATGAATGAAAAATGACATTTTATGATAGCTTGGCATTATAGAGTGCAAAGGATATTTGGCCTTCTAAGTTGGCTTTAAGTTGTCTGTATTAGGCCTATTAATAGTCATGTGTTTGTGAACTGCTCTTGTGTGGTAGCTCTTATTTAATTGTATAATATATTAATATTTATTTTTCCTCTGCTTTGCATACATAAAGTTAAATAAAATTTTTTTATAGAAAATAACCTATTCTGTTTGGTTTTCTGGGCTAATTTTTATTATTTGGTTAACATGTTTATGTATGTCATTGAGAAGAGGGGGAAATAGGAGATTAAAGAGATTACAAATAGGAGATTGTATAATAGTTTAGTCTAGTCACTCATGGCTAACTTTTTTGTTATTAGGAGCACTGTAGCCCCTGACAGAAAATGCGCAAGCAGAAAATTTTGGGCACACTTTAAATCAGCCTGCAATGCAATTATTCACATTTTCCCCAAAATAACTGCATTACTAAATAGACTTAACATGCGTGAACACTTGTTAAAAGCTGCTCGTGTTGTGTCAAAAACTCTATTTGGTCGCAGTTTGAGCACTTGGTGCCCCCTGATTGCCCACTCACCCAATCCTGTCTACAGATAATCCAGCTCTACTCAAATTTATAAAACATGCGCCGTTATACACATACTAGTGTTTCTTTCATAATGAGACACTCTCTATCTCTCTCACACACGCACATCCATGTTGACAACTAAATCCACACAGATTTACAAACACAAATGTAATTGTGCTATTGTAAGACATTAGAGTTATTTGAAACACAAAGCTACACTGCTATAAGCATTACTGCTCTGTAAAGTTTATTTGATCATTGCTTATATTACAGTATTAATTGTTGAGAAACCCACGACTTTGAAATATCTGTTTCTGTTCCTCTTTGTTTTAGAAAACAAGATCCACTGAGTAACATTGAGTATATTACATAAACGTTTCTTCAAACGCATTGCTTCATTTCTGTTTCCACCTGTAAACTTAGCTTTGTTTACTTTGCTTGCTTGTGGGCTCTTAAAATGTTTGAAAAAAAAATTCAACTAGCTGCCAGTAACTTACTGTAGAAAGCAAAGAAATAAATTATAACAAAAACCAGAACCCTCTTACCTAACTAAAAATAAAATCATTAGAAGAAAGTCTTCAGCGCTACGCGCCCTATACTTCCCTGCACGAATCTATAAAGAAAACAAAACATACAGGGGGTGGCAGTCACCTCTTACCTAATGTGCTAAACACGGAGTGTACCTGCGTCCCTATCTCATTCCCTCTGGAATAATCAAGAGAAGCAAAATAGAGCAACAGCTCACAAAGATGAAGTACGCGATAGCAAAGGTAACAATATAATAACAAACACCTAACGTAAACACAATAGCAACAGCAATCACAAGTTCAACCAAAAGGGCCTTGTCTTTTGCTTCGGTATCCGGCTTTTTAAATCTGCCAGCTGGAGACCATTAGGTGCTGATAGGTCGACACCAATGATGATTGACAGTCTCCTAAGCCAATCGGTGTATCATGTAGGAATTCCTAAGAAATGACAGAGCGAGAGAGAAAAAGAGAGAGAGAGAAAAACAAGCACTCCCACAAAACATTAGAGGAGCGTAACAATGTTAAATGCTTGCTTATTTGTAAGTTGCTTTTGATAAAAGTGTCTGCCAAATTAATAAATGTAATGTAAATAAATATACTAAATGATATTAAGAGAAATAGCAATCCCCCCACACATCCGGATTTCTGATTAAGTTTAATATTTATGATTCGTGATCGGGGCGGCTCCGACATTCTTCTGATCAGGTTCGGACACTATTAAAGGACAAGCTCTGTATTTTACACTTAAAGCCCTGTTTTCAGATTGTTTATGATGAAATAGAACGGTTTTGACTGAAATTTCGACATATGATGCTGGCCTGAGAATTTTTGGGTGTTTCTTGTATCACCTCCCACCTCTATAATGTCTGCATAGGTGCACAGGAACAGTCCTTCCTAAAATGCATTAAACTTTCGTTTACAAAGACGTGAAACTCAGGGAGTGATCAGGGGTGTTCACTGATATGCCCACACAAAAATCGCTGCAAAAGATACATTCCAACAGGTTTTATCGTAGTTTTGTCCAACTCCCTTGACTTGTATTAGATGTGCTGTGAGGTACGGTATTACTCCGCGCCAGGAACTTTGTTTCTATTCTTGCAATTGGCAAAGGCAGATTATCGCCACCAGCTGGGCTGGAGTGTCTATTATTCAAGCTCTCAACGGAAGAATATACGGGTGTCAGTCGTTTGGAAAAATAGGTCCACAAGTTTACAACGAATGCTAAAACACCTGTTGGAAAGCATCTTTTGCAGCGATTTTTGTGTGAGCATATGAGTGAACACCCCTGACCACTCGGTGAGTTTCATGTCTTTGTAAACGAAAGTTTAATGCATTTTAGGAAGGATTGTTCCTGTGCACCTATAAAGCCATTATAGAGGTGTAAAAATCTGAATTAAACACTGACTGTGTATCTGAAACCATCTTGTGTAATAAACGCATGAAGGCAGATAAATGCAGACTCTTGTCATTAGATTTTGTGTTTTTACCTCAGATAGACGACGCAGTTTTACTTCTGTTCTTGATCGCGTGCTTACATTACGCTGTAGTTAATGCGATCTGACACACACAAGCACACACGCACGCACCCACGCACACACACACACACACACACACACACACACACACACACACACACACACACACACACACACACACACACACACACACACACACACACACTCTGGTTTCCATGTTTTATTGGGACATTCCATAGACGTAATGCATTTTATACCGTACAAACTGTATATTCTATTCCCCTTACCTACCCCATTCCCTAACCCCAACCATCACAGAAACCCTTCCACTACTTCACATTTTCAAGATACATCATTCTGTTTGATTTATAAGCTTGTTTCCTCATGGGGACATCAAAATGTCCCCACAAGGTCACAAAAACACTGGTATTCCTATCTTTGTGGGGACAATTGGTCCCCACAACGTGATAATTACCAGGTACACACACACACACACACACACAGTAAAGTTCCCTAATCACAGACCAGTACGTTGCAACAACGTTGACCAAGCCACGTAAAATACAGGATTATCTGAACATCATGTCCACGCAAATGCAGCTCTTATAAACAGCAAACAGGGAAATAATAAAAAGCATTTGACTTACATAGCATCCAGCTAATGTTAGCCTACTCCGTTTGCCATAAGTCCTGGAAAAGCATGTAAACTCGACCATGATCATTTCCTGCTGCTCAATCTGGTCCAAGCTCCTTAATCCTTTATTTATTCTTCAACTGAACGTCTTGTAAAAGGGTGATTTTGTAAGCATAAAATCGTATTTTCTATCATATCAAGGTATTTCACTTGCTTTCACTGATTAGTACTGTCTCTAGCAGTTACATGGCAATCAGCAGCGTGGTTATGAGACTCTGAAAACGATCCAATCACATGAGGTCAAAGACATAAAAAACTATTCTGATTTGCTTACAACATAAGTGGGAGGATTTGGGGCGCACAGTCCTGCGCCCCAGGGCAGAACCGGAACCAGCCAATTAGAGCTCAGCCTAGGGCTGGGAAAAAAAATCGATTTGATTTTAAAATCGAGTTGGTAGGTCAAATCGATTCATATTTTCAAAAAATCGTTTTTTTTTTTAGATTTTTTTTCTCCCCCTCTGCAGTATAGCGCAGTACATACAGTGTTTCCCAAACATAGGCTCTACTGGGCATTCCGCCCAGGTAAATTGCGACCCGCCCAGGAAAAAAAAAAATCACTTTACGAATTTCCGTATTTTCTGAACTCGACTGGATGACCCGTGTTTTGTTGAGAGAGCCCGTGAAGATGCACGCGTCATAAACTCATCATCCAGCGCGTCATAAACTCATCATCCAGTGCGGCAAACTGGATCAACTGCAGCACATACGGAGCAGCCAGGGAACTACACTGCGACCAAAATGGTCGCATATGCTTATGTGCATATGTGTTAATAGCATCCAAGTTGGCTTCATTTTGCGTGCAATTCAATTCAATTCAATTCAATTCAATTTTATTTATATAGCGCTTTTCACAAAAGTCAATTGTTTCAAAGCAGCTTTACATAAATAGAAGCAGTGAAAAGCACAGAAAACGACAGATAGCACAACAAAATACATGATAGCATGAGCAGTTAAATTGGCTGCGGCTATGACTCAATATTATAATTGCACGTATTACTAAAGCAACGTATAGAAGAGGAAGCTAGGTAAAGCCCAAAAAGGCTGCCTCCCCGGGGTGAAAAACCCCCTAGGAGAAAAAAAAACCCCGGGCTTTTATCCGAGGAAAAATAAGTCCTAGGAGGGAAAAACCCTTGGGAGAACGGAAATGGAGATTTAGCGGAGATTAAGCGGTTCTGCCGGTGATCGTTGGTCAGGTATCAGCTGGGCATAACGTTGAAGGACAGCCAGTAGATCAGAGGTGTGCCGACTTTCACATCTACCGGGACTGGGTCTGTTTGTCTCGTCCTCGGGTCGAGGACGAGACAGGGAGAGAAAAACAAAATCGTATTAGCGTAGCGGCCGTTCATATGTATTGAAGTGTCACACAGTGATGTGGTTTAACTCAGCTTAGTTCCAGACAGACTAAATATTGCGGCATAATTATGTTATCCACAGTTGAGGATTTAGCAAATTGGGGGCCCAATGCGAGGGTATATATGGTAAATAAGGGTCACCTTCCGATCTTTAAGAGAAAATGAAACCTGACGACCCGTTTGACTAAGGCCTAAAGCCCCACTGTCGTCGTTAATGCAGGTTCAGTGGCAAACGGGTCTATATTGTATACCATTTACAGGACCAGGAGAAAACGCCAAAAACATCGCAACCCGACCATACTTGTTAACCCGTTTGACTAAGGCCGGAAGCCCCACTGTCGTCGTTAATGCAGGTTCAGTGGCAAACGGGTCTGTATGGCATACTATTCACAAGACACACGAAAGCGCGAAAAACGCAACCCGACCATACATACCAACCCGTTTGACTAAGGCTGGAGGCCCCACTGTCGTCGTTAATGCAGGTTCAGTGGCAAACGGGTCTGTATGGCCTACTATTCATAAGACTTACGATAGCGCCAAAATCGCAACCCGACCATACGTGCCAACCCGTTTGACTAAGGCTGGAGGCCCCACTGTTGTCGTTAATGCAGGTTCAGTGGCAAACGGGTATGTATGGCATACTATTCACAAGACACACGAAAGCACGAAAAACGCAACCCGACCATACATACCAACCCGTTTGACTAAGGCTGGAGGCCCCACTGTCGTCGTTAATGCAGGTTCAGTGGCAAACGGGTCTGTATGGCATACTATTCACAAGACACACGAAAGCACCAAAATCGCAACCCGACCATACGTGCCAAACCGTTTGACTAAGGCCGGAAGCCCCACTGTCGTCGTTAATGCAGGTTCAGTGGCAAACGGTGGCAAACTATTTAATGCAATTCATTTTAAGTGTTCATGCAGAAAAGGTTTTTATTTATTTATTTGGTTGGTCTGTGTTATGACCGTGAGTGCTTTGTTCCGTGAAAATAACTATTGCGAGTTAAGAACCTTTACTAGACAAATTATGCGAATGCTTTGTTGAAGAGAAAAGTTTTAAGTCTAGATTTAAAATGATCGACTGTGTCTGATTCTCGGACATCGGTTGGTAAATCATTCCAGAGCTTAGGGGCTAAGTAGGAAAAGGATCTTCCACTTTTAGACACTTTTGATAGTCTAGGGATAATCAATAGGCCAGAATTTTGCGACCGTAGTGTGCGTGATGGATTGTATTCTGATAGTAATTCTCTAAGATATGAGGGTGCTAAGCCTTTTAAAGCTTTGTAGGTGATTAGTGATATTTTAAATTGGATGCGATATTTAACTGGTAGCCAGTGTAAAGATGCCAGAATTGGGCTTATGTGGTTGACCTGATTTGAATGGCATCCCCCGAGTAGCGAGTTACAACAGTCTATTCTAGAGGTCATAAAAGCATGAATAAGCTTCTCTGCGTCAGATGTAGACAGTATATGGCGTATTTTTGAGATATTTCTAAGATGGAAGAATGCTGTGCGGCAGACGTTGGCGATATGACTATCAAAGGATTAGTTGCTGTCGAACATCACACCTAAGTTCCTAACCGTGGAAGATGGCACCACAGTACAGCCATCTATGTGCAATTTGTAATCTGACATATTATGTTTGTAGCGATTTGGTTCAATAATAAGTACCTCTGTCTTACTGGAGTTGAGCTTAAGAAAGTTATGTGCCATCCAGTCACTAACATCGCTAATGCAGTCTTTAAGCTTAGAAAACGTGTGTGTTTCGCTGGGATGCGAGGAGATGTAAAGCTGGGTATCATCCGCATAGCAGTGAAAACTTATGTTATGTTTCCTGATAATGTCTCCTAGGGGTAACATGTATAACGAGAACAGGATAGGACCTAAAACTGATCCCTGCGGTACACCGTATTTAACCAGGGAGTGATATGACTCTTCCTCATTTACATAAACAAAGTGATAGCGATTGGTTAGATATGACCTAAACCAGGCTAGCGCCTGACCACTGATACCAACATAGTTTTCTAGTCTATTGAGTAGGATTCTGTGGTCTATTGTGTCAAATGCTGCACTAAGGTCTAGTAATATAAGAATTGAGATTTCACCACGATCGGATGTTAATAGGAGGTCATTTGTAACTCTAAGCAACGCTGTCTCTGTGCTATGGTGGGGCCTGAATCCTGATTGGAACTTTTCATATGTACTATTATTTGTCAAGAATGTGCGTAACTGGCTTGCCACTACCTTTTCTAATATTTTCGAAAGAAAAGGGAGATTTGAGATTGGTCTAAAGTTATTAAGTTCTCCTTGGTCAAGCTGTGGTTTTTTAATCAGCGGTTTAATAACTGCTAGTTTGAAAGCTGTTGGAACGTATCCTATTTCTAGCGATGAGTTAAAGATATTTAGAACCGGGGTTGACACTACAGGGAATACTTCTTTAAGTAGTTTTGTGGGAACGGGGTCTAATATACAGGACGATGATTTGGATGATGTGACTAGTTTAGAGATCTCATCTATTGTAGTAGGTTTAAATGAATCAAGATGTTCGTATGGTAGTCTAGTGTTAAGTGAACTAATGGGTAGAGTGGTGGCTGCCTGGGTAGCTACGATGTTTTCCCTAATAGCCGAAATTTTGTTAGAAAAGAAGTTCATGAAGTCGTTACTATTGTGTTGAAGTTTACTATTGGTTTCTGTTTGTTCTTTGTTTCTAGTCAGTTTCGCAACTGTGCTAAAGAGGAAACGAGGGTTATTATGATTCTCATTTATAAGCTTGCTAAGATATGTAGATCTGGCGGTTTTAATAGCCTGTCTGTAGTGTTTAACACTCTGTTTCCATGCTGCGCGCCATACTTCTAACTTTGTGCTTCTATAATTTCTTTCCATTTTTCTAGCTGCCTTTTTAAGGGCTGCGGTGTGATGGTCATACCATGGAGCTGGCGGTTTTTCTTTGAATCTCTTTTTTCGAATGGGAGCAACGGCATCCAATGTGTTAGAACAGACATTGTTTAGGTTTTCTATTTCAATATCTAGATCGTCACAGTTATCTGCTACAAGTTTCATTTGGGACAGGTCTGGAAGAGTGCTAATAAAGCTATCTTTAGTGGTGGAAATTATTGTTCTGGCTAGTCGGTAGCATGTTGTAGATTGAGTGATCCTATCTAGAAGTACAGTGTATGACACAAGGTAATGGTCAGAAACTGCATCACTCTGAGGTGATATTTCGACGTCATTAATATTGAGTCCGAGTGACAGAATTAAGTCTAATGTGTGATTACGAGTATGCGTTGGCCCTGTCACGTTTTGTGTAAATTGAGATAATTTAGAACATCTATAAACGCACGTCCTAATGCGTCTTTTGGGTTGTCCACATGGACATTAAAATCACCAACAATAAGAGCTTTATCTACAGTGACTACAAGCTCAGATAGGAAATCTGCTATTTCATTAAGGAAATCTGCATGGTGGCCCGGTGGTCTATAGATTGTCGCTAAAGCAAAAAAAAGCTGTTTGGGGTTACGATCAGTTATTTCCATATTTAACAACATTACTTCAAATGATTTAAATTTTAGATCAGATTTTTGGTTTACTTTAAACATTGTGTTGTATATTGTAGCTACACCACCCCCTCTCCCCTTTAATCGAGGTTCGTGTTTATAATAATAGTCTTGTGGGGTGGATTCATTTAAACTAATGTAGTCGTCTGCTTTAAGCCAGGTTTCTGTTAAACAGAGTACATCTAAGTTTTGGTCTGTAATTATTTCATTGACAATAGGTTCTTTATTGGTAAGCGATCTAATGTTAAGAAAGGCCGAATTTTAAGATTCGAGATTCATCTGTTAATGTATTGTTTTCTAATTTTATTTGAATCAGATTTGTACCAGATGTAACAAGCGGTGCCCTGTATTTATTTGTTCGGGGAACAGATACAGTTGAAATGTGCTGATATTTCGGTAAGATTGACTCGAAGTGCTGGGATATAAGTGGTCTTGACATATCACGGCAGCTAACAGATGGACGGTTAAGCCGATCCGTCTGTTTCCTGACCTGGGCCCTGGATAGTCAGACTATATCAGAATTAAGACTATTGATCAGATTTTTAGTGAGTATAGCACTTCCTTCCGATGACGGATGAAGGCCATCTCGGGTTAGGAGAAATGGTCTTCCCCAGAAATGCTTCCAATTGTCTATAAACCCTACGTTATGCTGAGGGCACCACTTTGACATCCATCCATTGAGAGACACTAATCTACTATGTGTTTCATCTCCCCGGTAGGCGGGGAGGGGACCAGAGCATATTACATTGTCTGACATTGTTTTTGCAATTTCACACATCTCCTTAATATTATCTTTGGTGATTTCCGACTGGCGGAGCCTAGTGTCATTCGTGCCGGCGTGAATAACAATCTTAGAAAACTTCCGCTTAGCATTAGCCAGCACGTTAAGTTTGGATCTAATGTCAGACGTTCTGGCTCCCGGTATACAGTCGACTATGGTGTTTGGTGCCTCAATGTTAGTGTTCCTGAGAATAGAATCTCCAATGACCAGGGCACTTTTAAAAGGTGTTTCAGCTGGTATACTCCTTAGGGGATCGAATCTGTTAGAAATTGTCGTTACGTTATGGGTCTTAGAAGGACGCCTTATATGACTATGCCGCCTAACAGTCACCCTGTTTGACCGCCGACTTGACTCTGATGACGGAACCGAGCCATGTGTATTTTGATGAACACTATGCGCGCTCGATACAGTATTTGTAATATTTATATTAGCATCTGATGTCGGAACCGAGCCATTAGTCTTTTCGCTCGATAGATTATTTGCAACAGTAACATTAGCGGTTTTGCTATCCTCAACTAGCGTTCGGATGCGCGATTCTAGTTCAGCAACCTTCTCAGTTAACCTTAATACTTCAATACACTTAGTGCATGTAAACCCCTCTATGCTAACAGCAGAAGCTAAACTATACATGTGGCAAGTAGTACATGTTACAATAACAAGCGGAGTCTTACCGCTTTCATGCTGGGCGATGGCGTCTTCGTTTACCCAAACGCGGTCCCCGGAGCTGCATCGCGTGGGGTGTTCGGTTGTGACACGCCTCGGTCGCCTGCGAACGTCTGGGGCCAGGGTGATGTTTGGCTTGCCGAATCTGCGAAGGCCGGGCAGCGGTTCCTCCACAGCTTCCCGATCGCTTTCATGTCGTTCACGGTCCGTGAAGCTGCATCATGTGGAATGCATGTTTGTTGCTCGCTTGTGGACGTCGGAAGGCAGGGTGAAGTGGGCGCTGTACCTCGCGTTGGATCTGCTAAAACCGGGAAACAACTCCTCCACAGCTTCCCGCTCAGGTGAGGATAGGTCAGAAAAGCATATATCAGATGAATCCGCCATTAGATCGGAAAATGCTAGCTTCAGCCTCCACCGTGTGGATGCTAGCGGGCTATTTGCTAACACTGGGTGTTTATTAGTGATAAATAGTTTCACGTGGTAGTACTGCTCAATAATCGTCACGGTAAAGTATTCCTATGTAAAACTAATAAGTTATATTATATAAATAGGAATAGATGGTAAAAAAAAGCTTTTAGATGATGAAATCGATGGAGCTACGATGCACGATCTGTTCAGCGTGACGTCACAAACCGGATGTGACATAAACCGGATGTGCAAGCACGTTGTGTCTCTCCCGTTGAGTGTGTGTTCACGTGCTCTTTGTTTCTCAATGAATTGGGTGGGTAACACTTTAGAATACTGATCCATTGTTAACTCTTTCCCCGCCATTGACGAGATATCTCGTCAATTACGAGAAAACGCTTCCCCGCCAATGACGAGATTTTCCGTCTTTCCGCAATACCGCTATTATCCACCAGGTGGCGCCCTTCCGCAACTTTTTAAAACCGGAAGTATTGCCCTATGGCAAGCTGCTGCATGTCTGTGTCTGTTTTAAAGATCGCTCTGGATGGGATCTCTATGAAAAGTCTGTCTTATCTCTGCTTTTTGCTCAAAATATGGTGTTTTTGCAAAAACCTACCCATATTCAAAAGCTGATTGCAAAAGAACCACTAAAGGTAGGATGAAACGTTTTTTTTGTAGTTTGAAAAGCAGAGGGTCTGTTCTTTCATTTGGTATATTGTATGTTTATTTATTTAAAGAAGAACATTTTCTGGAAGGCATTAAACTTTGGTGAAAATCATGAAAAACGCTGGCGCTGGCTGGCAACTTTTTTTAAAAACGCTGGCGGTGAAAGAGTTAATAAATAACTGCACAGGAATGCAATATTAACAATCTAGTAACTACTGTTAACTAGGGATGGGTACCGAAACCCGGTATTAAACTGGCCCCGGGGCTAAATTATGAAAGACCGTAGTATCAGTAAGATCTGACGCTATCGGTTCTGCTTTCGGTCCTGGAGAAAAAAATAAAAATAAATGTACTATGTATTCTTGCTTAATAATGTTTTCGTGCACATTTTATCTCACCAAACATTTCTAATTTGCGATTAAGACGTTTGTCTGTGAGATCTGCGAGATCTCTCATGCGCGCCGCGGAGGCTGTCTGTCTGTCAAACACAACCACAACAACGAGCGCGGCGGACGCACACGCATAACAGCACGAAAACTACCGCTTAATACAAAGAGTGACGATGGCGGATAGAGCAAAACATTCAAAAGTGTGGTTATACTTCACTAGAGTTGATGCAGACAACGCTCGTTGTCATACAGGTAAGTGCAACAAGATGTTTGCATGTAAGGGCGGAAACACAAGCAATCTGTCAAAGCATCTTTCAAAAGTGTATTACGTGCAGAAAGAAGCTGTGTCCCAATTCAAGGGCTGCGACCTTCTAAGCATACAACCTTAAAAGGGGAGCACTCTGTCTTTCAAGGTGGCAGCCTCAGAAGTCCGCGAAGAGAACTGAAAACCTGTTGCACGCGCCCACCGTGCCTGTCAGCAGGACACAGCGGAGACGTTTCTGACTTATTTAAATAAATATGGAATCAGAAAAATAATCATCTATTTTAGAAAATATGACACGTTGATGTAGATTAAACTATTCAACAGTATATAAAATTAATCAACCTTAGAAATACGCAACATAAACAGAATAATATTAACACAAGTCACAGCCTCAAGTCGCGCTGCTGTGACGCAATCGGTCTTAAAATACGTACTTAGAAGGTCGCAGCCTGCAAAATTCAACCATCATCTCTGGTGGTTGCCGCATCAACGTCAGGCATGTATGCTAAAATCATGTTGAATCAACATTGTTCACGTCATTTAAAATAAATGTACAATCTCCCTAATTGGTTTGCTTACCTTACGTTGAAATTCTGTTGATTTCTTTTGGGAGAAATGCTGAACGTTATGCATTCAACATATTTTCTACTTCTTTTTAAAATCCCAAATAAAGAAAAATCAGCATGTACACATTTATTTAGCCTAAATATCCTATTTAGAGTATTTTTTCTGCAGCTTTCACGCTGGTGCATTAATAAATATATGTATAATATTTAGAAATGATATCCAGAAATTAATTTGTAATAATGAAATGCAGACACATAATTAACTTAATCATGTGAACATAGGTTTGTGATCAAATGTTAACATTGGCCAAAGTACCGATAAGAATACCGTTAAAGCACCGGACCGTTAAGCAGTACCTGTAATAGTAGTAATACCGTTAAAACCTTAACGATACCCATCCCTACTGTTAACTAACACGAAACTCTGATTAATTAACTCGTAAGTAATAGCCCACAGATGAGCATGGTAGTTCACTATTAACTAATCAATAACTACTATTTTTGCATACTTCCCAGAGAAAAGTTTCATAATTCATGCAAAATTAAACAATAACTTATATAGGATAAATGACTAGCACTATATTAACACGTTTCCTACTGTAAATACAGGTACACAAGACTGTTTGCATTATCAATAGATAATTGCACACTAGAGAGTCATTAAGGGACTACTGGAACATATAGATTCATTAACCATCTAAATGCCACACATACAGTGATTTTATTATTTAACCTAACTTACCTGTCAAAAAATATGTTTTTATGTATGGCTCCTATAGCTCATGTGAATAGCCTGTGAATGGTTAGAGGACTCTACACTTTAAGATTAGATTTCCATTAACTACTATCTGAATAACGGTAACCCACTAGTAATGACTCAAGTGTTACTACATCCTTCTAAAGTAATTACTAATTTTTTGGATCAGTATTCTAAAGTTGTACAAAGTTTCCTATATTACATGCCTTTACCAGTAGGTGGCAGTATTGCGAAGACATAGGTCAGAAGGACGCATTATATACTTGGTAAAAGATCTAGGTCATTCAGTTCTGCTGCAAGCACGCGTTGAATATGTGCCAAGCATCCCGTTGTGATTGTTGGTTATTTGAACACTGTTTTGAGTTATTGACCAAGTAAGTAACAATAATAATCAATGATTGAATTGCTATAATGCTCGTGAATGTTTATAGCAGAGTTTCTTGTTAAGTTTGTGTTCATTTAAATCGATGCATGACGCAGCAGTTTACCATAGCGATCGTTATTCAGTCGTGATATTGATACAGTTTATTTGTAAAATGAATATCATTGTATCTTACACTAAAACTACATTAATCTGTTTGGTAGATATTTAAAGGACTGTTTGACTTGTTTATTTAATTAGCTATCTTTACTGGTACATATAATGGGCGTTTGTCCGCCTTTTTGTGCTCTTTAATTAGGTCAGTAATGATTATTTAGACTGCAACTTAATTTTGATTCATAACAGCATGACTAAGGTTATATTTGTATTCATTGTACATTTATATCACCTCTTTATTTATAAGGAGTGTAATTGCCTGACATTTATATATGTTTATTTCTGTATTTTGTATAGAAAACTAAAACACTCATCAACATCACAATATTACATACTGGATTAAAGTTCTGTTTGCTACTCTGGATTTCTGCACCTCTTTTTAATGGAAGAGATTGGCCAGGGGCGATACCCAGTTAAACACAACATTGCTAACAAATGGTCCTTCGAGCCGGATCGCCAACTGCGTCATGGCAACATCTAGAGACTACTATGATGGTCAGCAACCACTCAGTCCTCGGCCAGCCCGCACACGGAGGGTACCAGCCTATCTGGAGGACTTTGTGTACAGCCATCTACCTCAACAGAACATCCCTCCTGAAATGATGGAATCCAGTCAAGGTAGAACAGAGCATCATATTCCATATCAAGTAATGCGTGCATCCTCCACACCAGCAATAGCTGTCCACAGTGAAAGTGAATTAGGATTGCAGCATCTAGAGACACGGTGGAGGAAACTGGCTGATGATATGAGAGATTTGCAAATAGAGATGGACAGTGTGAGACGTATTTCATGTACAAAGAGTCCTCCTATGCACTATGAGAGTCCCTCTCCGTTGCCTTTTCACCCAGCTAGTCATCTTAAAGGTGAACTTACTCAATCACCAGTTTCAACTGTGCATCGCCTGAATCCTGATGTAGAAATGAAACATAATGAGCCATCTTATCTGCTTCAGCCTGCTGTACATGCAAAGACTGTTCAAAACTCGGTGATTCCTAGTGCCTTACCACCCAACCAGCTTGCACACGCTGTGCTGCCGCGGCAAATTTCCCGGTCACAATCAGTGCCTCAGCTGCCATCTCAGGGTGTAACTCGACTGCAATCACAGTTACATGCAACACAATCATTACTTTGGCCATCGGCAGTTCCAGCTACTCTGCAACCTCCCGTACAGCATATGCAACAAACTGTACAGATGCCAGGCTCTCAAAGTCATCCCATGACTCAAAGTACTTATTACTCTCCTCCACCTCAGACTTCTTTTGCCCCATCGCAACCAAACTATTCTTCTCATTTTCTTCCTCCTTATGCTTCAGCTCAAGCTGCTAGCTATCCACCTCCCATGCAAGCAGCTATACCTACTAACTACACAAACCATTATGTAGCACCAGGTCTTATGGAGATGGCCATCGCTGCTTCTTATGGCATACCAAAACCTAGGCTGTTGCCTTTCACTTCAGGGAAAGAAAGTGATTTTCTCATACTGAGAAAGGGCCTTGATAGCATACTTGGTCCACACCCTCATTTAACTGAAGATTACAAATACCATGTTCTTTTGGATCATCTTAAATTTCCGACGGCCTATCAGGTTGCAAAACGATTTGTTAACAGTCCAATGCCATACACCTATGCAATGCAAGCCTTGCAGCAACGTTATGGTCAACCCAGACTGTTGGTTCAAAGTGAACTTAAGGAGATACTTAATGCTTCAAACATTAAACCAGGTGACGCTCAAGGGTTTGAAGATTTTGCCGCTGCAGTGAACACTTTAGTCGGTATGTTAAGCACACTAGATGGCCCTGCTAGAGCTGAACTACAGAGTGGGTCTCATGTCGACACTTTACTCACTAAGTTGCCTGTTAATTACAGAGACTCATTTATTGAACATTGTCTTGCTCAGGGAATTCTACTAAGTGGTACTACTCGTACCTACACACTGTGTCACTTAGCTCAATGGCTAGATAAGAAATCTCAAGCTATCCAGATTTCTCGTAGAGTTTCAGAGACAACACATGTAGAGCCCACACGCCGAGAAATAAGACAGCCAAAGCCTCAAAGATTCAAGACCACCACTATTCTTCTTGGAAACAAGCACGAAACTAGTGATGCATCAAACCCTTCTCTCACACCTCCTGGCCCTACAGTTCCAGTAACCACGAAAAGAAGGGAGCGATTCAAGCCATTTTGTCCTTACTGTAGTAATCAGGACCATTATCTGAATGCTTGTACTGAATTTGCTAAATTGAACCGATCAGAAAAGACAAACTGGATAAAGGAGAAGGAAAGGTGTTGGCGGTGTGGTCGCGGGCACAAACCTGAAAAGTGCACACTTAAGAAACCTTGCTCTGCTTGTGGCGGGCAACATCTTGATGTTCTACATGAGATTGCAACAGCAGAAACCCCCAGTGTTCTCACACTTAGTACATCCTCCCGTAACATCTACATGGATAAAGTCAGCCATTCAGGAAAGGTCATGCTAAAGGTAGTACCTGTTCAGCTACGAAATGGCAAGATAACACTTAACACATATGCAGTATTGGATGATGGATCCGAGAGGACAATCTTACTGGAAGCAGCTGCTAAGCATCTCGGTCTGAACGGTACAGATGAGATCTTGACACTAAGAACAATTAGACAGGACATTGTGCAACTAAAAGGGACTGCCGTTTCATTTGAAGTGTCTGCTATCTCCAACCCAAGGCTGAAACACCAGATACTACATGCTTTCACAGCAAGTGAGTTTAACCTGGCTCAACAGTCATGCCCAGCATATACCCTACAACAAAGGTATGACCATCTGAAAGGAATCCCATTGAATACTTTCAGTAAAGTCCAGCCCATGGTTCTTATCGGATCTGATCATCCGCATCTGATAACTCCTATCAGCCCTGTTCGTTTGGGTCCATCAGGGACTCCTGTTGCTGCCCATACAATGTTAGGATGGACAGTTCAAGGTCCTACTAGCTTCCTAAACCATCCAATAAGTCCAAGTTCTTGTCTGCACACCACGTTTCTTTCTCCTGCTCAAACTCTGCGTCAGCACATTGAGAAACTCTGGCAGCTTGACACATTACCATTTCAGAATACCAAGGATGTGACTCGTTCTAAACAGGACCAAATGGCTCTGGAAATTCTGGAAGAGAAACCATTACCAGTTTTGGTGGATGGAGTAGAGCGGTATGCTACACCTCTTCTCCGCCGCAAGAATGCTGTACCTCTCCAGGCTCATCCGACTGCTGTGATGTCTCTCCTCAGATCTACGGAACGCAGGTTGAGTTGTGATCCTGAGAAAGCGACACTATACAATGCTGAAATTGATAAATTAGAGAAGGCTGGTTACGCTATAAAAATCTCTACCGATGATGCCAACCAATCCTCTGAGTCGTGGTATATACCACATCACATGGTATATCACAATGGAAAGGCCAGAGTTGTTTTTAATTGCTCGTATCAATATCAGCAAGAATGTCTGAATAACAACCTGCTACCAGGACCTACTCTTGGGCCTTCATTACTTGGTGTACTCCTACGATTCAGAGAACATGCAGTAGCTATTAGTGGAGACATTAAAGCCATGTTTCATCAGGTGAGACTTCTACCTGAAGACCAACCCCTGCTTCGTTTCGTGTGGAGAAACATGGAAAGAGAGCGCAGCCCAGACATATATGAATGGAGAGTTTTACCCTTCGGAACAACTTGCAGCCCGTGCTGTGCTGTCTATGCTCTCCAGCGGTACGTTCGAGATCATTTAACTGGCAATGAGGATGTGATGGAGTCCATACTACACTCTTTCTATGTAGACAATTGTTTGCAGTCATTCCATTCTCCAAACCAAGCCAAAGAATTCATCAGTAAGCTCAGGAATTTACTCGCTACTGGAGGCTTCGAGATACGGCAATGGGCGAGCAACGTCCCAGATGTTATAGCTCATCTTCCAACTGAAGCAAGATCACCTGAGTGTGAACTTTGGCTAATGGATGACAAAGATGACCCCCAAGAATCTACATTAGGGCTGAAGTGGCATTGTCTCTCTGACACTATTGGTTATAAACACCGAACCCTGCCTGACATGAAACCCACCATGAGAAATGTGTACAAAACACTGGCAAGCCAATACGACCCTCTTGGGTTCCTTATTCCATATACGACTCGTGCCAAAGTTCTCATTCAGTCTCTTTGGAAAAAGGATAGAGGATGGGATAATCCTATTGAGGATGGTCTTCTCTCAGTATGGCAAACATGGCAAAACGAACTGCCCACTCTACAGAAAATATCTCTGCCAAGATGTTATTTTCCCATATGTGCTGACTCACCATCCATTGTTGCTGATCTTCACATCTTTTGTGATGCATCAGAAAGGGCATACGGGTCTGTAGCATACCTTCGTTTAGAGGATGAGCAGAGTCATATACATGTGTCTTTCGTAATGGCCAGGTCCAGAGTTGCCCCAAAGAAACAGTTATCTATGCCTCGTTTAGAACTTTGTGCTGCATTGACGGGAGCTCAACTAGCCAAAGTACTGCACACAGAACTCAACATTCATCTCAAGCAAACAACCATGTGGTCAGACTCTACAATAGTACTGAGTTGGATAAAATCAGAGTCCTGTCAGTATAAAGTCTTTGTAGGCACCCGAATCTCAGAGATTCAAGATCTTGTAGCAGCTGAGAACTGGAGATACGTTGATTCTAACAATAATCCAGCAGATGACATAACGAGAGGAAGGACATTGTTGGAGTTGTCTGTTCCCTGCCGTTGGGGAAATGGTCCTCCTTTCTTGCTTCAACCTCCAAATCAGTGGCCCATTTGCCCTTCACTTAACTTGGCAGGAAAAGAGGAGTTACGTAAGACTACCTTCTGTGGTAACCTCTCCGTTAGTGATGACCCAAAATTTGATCTAACAAAGTATGAAACATGGGATGAGTTAGTTGATGCTATGTACCAGCACATTTATGGAGTAGCTGCACCATCCATGTCCGCAGAAGCACGCATAAAGACTGAAACTGCCCTCTTGCGTATAGTTCAAGCAGATAGTTTTCCTGACGAACTCAAAGCCCTTCAAAATCACAAACTAGTCTCTACCAACAGTCGCCTGAGACCCCTGTCTCCAGTTTATGATCAGTCCCTTGGTGTAATTCGTGTTGGTGGCCGGCTTCGTAAAGCGGAGATACTAGAGGAGGATGAAATCCACCCTATGGTACTTGAACCCAGTCATCCAGTCACAAAACTAATAATCAAGGACTTTGACAATCGCCTTCTTCATGCTGGTCCTGATAGGGTATTTTCTGAATTAAGAAGGACCTACTGGATTCTAAGAGGAAGACAGGCTGTCAAGAAACACCAACGCAGTTGTGTAGACTGTGTCAAATGGCGCAACAAGCCCACTGTGCCTAAAATGGCTGATCTGCCTACTGCACGATTACGTCTGTTCAAACCCCCCTTCTGGTCAACTGGCGTGGACTGTTTTGGTCCATACAATGTGAAGATTGGGAGACGACATGAAAAACGATGGGGAATCGTTTTCAAGTGCCTAACTACGAGATGTGTACATTTGGACCTTCTTTGTAGTATGGATACTGACTCCTTCTTATTAGCACTCCGACGATTTGTGGCAAGGCGAGGGAAACCTTATGAACTCCTTTGTGATCAGGGTACTAACTTTCGGGGAGGAAAGAGAGAACTACATGAGGCATTTGCCGATCTAGAGCCTGCATTGCAAGAACAACTAGCAAAGCAAAATATTAATTTCAAGTTCAATCCACCACTTGCTCCTCACTTTGGTGGGACATGGGAAAGGGAGATAAAATCCATCAAAAAAGTGAAGATCATGGTAACCCACTAGTAATGACTCAAGTGTTACTACATCCTTCTAAAGTAATTTCTAATTTTTTGGATCAGTATTCTAAAGTGAAGATCATGGTAACCCACTAGTAATTCCCTAATAAGGGGAGATATGAATTAATAAAGACACAAGACACAGAGCGGCTGCTTCACCATCAGAGTCTCTGTATTGTCTGAAAATTATTTAAATTGTTTAATCACATTATGTTTTGATTTTGTGTGCCATTAAACTTGGATGACAGAAAACCACTTTAAAAAAAACTAAAACACAAATGATAAAAATGTACTTAACGTTACATACAGCTTTACACTGTCCAAGTTAAACATATCACATTTATCATGAGTTTTTAGTAAAACATACATATTTTATATGCTAGACGGTATAAACAATTAACATGCTCATTAGCATGCTCTCATTGTCATTTACAGTGAACAGACTCAGAAAATGTGAACATATCAAAAGTGAATGTCCCATTTTTACTAATTTTACAACTCGTAAAAACAAGGTATCATCTTTCAAAACAGTCAACTGCAACTTATAACTCGTAATTACAGTATTGCATAATCTATCAAAATACGAATTAAATTGGTAGATTCACTGCATTTTACACAATTTCTCCCACCGTGTGGTCCCAATGATCAGCATGGAAAACGCATGCACTATGGATTGAACTGGGAGCAAAGTTTTTAATATATGATAACAAGAGCTTTTTGAACACATTTAATGATGACATTTATATCTTTCAGAAGTATAACACATAACCAATGATTGCGTAATAAAATAACACGCATTTTGTACCTGATGAGGGGAGATATTAATTAATGAAGACACGAGATACTGCGGCTGCTTCACCATCAGATTCTCTGTATTCTAGTCTGAGCAGCGTGCGTCCGCGTCACCCCTCCCCCGCGGGTAAACACTTCCCCAGGAAAAGCAATCTAACACTCGATTTATCATTCAAGTCTGAGCAAGGAATATCAATTGTCAGACAATTTTAAAGACATAATATTAAGCATATTCAAGAAATGCATTCTTTCATATTTAGTCAGTATTAATAAAAAATTTTGACAGGTAGGTTAAATAATGAAATCACAGTATGGCATTTTGATGGTTGATGAATCTATATGTTCCAGTAGTCTCTTAATTACTCTGATTCAATGAGAACAAGTCTGCTATTATCTATTGAAAATGTAAAGAGTCTTGTCTATTTGTTTACAGTAGTAAACATGTTAATATAGTCATTTATCCTATATTAGTTATTGTTTAGTTTTGCATGAATTATGAAACTTCTCAGTAGTTCGCTGGAAAGTATGAAAAAAATTTTAGTTATTGATTAGTTAATAGTGAACTACCACGCTAATCTGTGTGCTATTACTTACCAGTTAATTAATCAGAGTTTCGTGTTAGTTAACACTAGTTTTTAGATTGGTAATATTGCATTACTTATTTGTTCCTGTGTAGTTATTCATTAACAATGGATCAGTATTCTAAAGTGTTACCATTGGGTGCGACGCGAAGCTAGCTCAGTGTCACATTGTATCCTTTCATGTTTCTGAACTTGAGCAGAGTTTTACCATTAGAGGTCTTTCTTCACTAAGAGGACCCGTACGGTTCCAGGTTTATATTTGAAATGGTCCGAGTCGGTCCTAGTTTATTACTTTGGGTCCCAAGTATGATTAATATTGTGTGTAAAACCAGAGTCGATCGGAGAACGGCCGTGAGCGCTACCGCGCTAAAGCTTGAGTGCAGTTTCAGCGTGCCTCCGATTTCTATGATGATTGCGACCACGCGCTGCATTTTCTTTATCCATTTTTTTAATAATCTTACTATTAATAGACCATATCTTTTCTAAAAAGTTTGCACAGAGATTGTAGCAAAAAGCAGTGCTAATATCAAGCCCATTGCACTGAACGAGCAAAGCTCAAGCTGACTCAGGATATAAAAAACGAAAAGCTGTAATGTAAAGCCTGTCATCGGGACAGCAAGTAGACTTTTAAATCTGAAATAATGAGTGGATTAAGCTTTTTTTAATCGGCAAATGAGAAATAGAAAGCAGAAGCAGTAAAAGTGCCTATCTAATAGAAATTATTACCATTATAACATCAGTCACATTTATAATCTATAAACCTGTACTGTCTGTTAATATACTGTACATAGTATTGTATTATATTGAGTTTGATAAAAGGGGTCTAATTGCTTCATATATCAGTGCAAAAACAGTAAGTGTTTGTCATGGGCTTGCCAGAGCTTTTGTACTAGACTCAGGTCTGAGTGTATCTGGCAAGACCATGACAGTACTATGTTCTGTGTGGGAGCATGTGGAGGTATACAGTTGTGTGGCTTCCACATGTTCCCAGTGTTTTGTGGCTGTCATGGTCTTGCCTGACCCTGGTTATTATCCAGGTGGGATGTTAGTGGGCAAGACTATGGCAGCATTGTGTTTATGTGGGAACACGTGTGTTTTCACATCATGTATTTGTGACACGTGTTCCCAGTGTCTTGTCACTTTTACCCTACTCCCTTACGTACTCGTGTCTTAAGTGATTAATTATGTTCACCTGTTCCCCATTGATGTGGTGTCTATATAATGCCCTCGTGTTCTCTGTGTGGTGTGCGTGAGTTGTTTGGAATACTCTGTAGAAGTGTTTGATGTCAAGATCTGTTCCTGTTTCCCAGTTTTGAGTTTGTGTTCATTTCAGTGTTTGGTTTACTTTCTGTTTTACCCCCACGTGGGTGTTTCTGTTCTTATTTGTAAATAAATTCATAGTTATATTTTTGTACATCCTTGCGTTTGGGTTCGTCTTTTACTTTCCATTATTCGGTGTTAACACGCCGTGACAGTGTTTTTGTGGTGCTTTGACAAACAGTGTCAGCTTTGTTTATGGCAAAGAAAGTTTGGGGTGGTTAGATTAATGAACTATAATGTGAAATTAATATTAATGTTCAATAATTCAAAGTATTGTGTTGTGTCACACATTATTAGTTCTGTGTCACATGTATAGTAGACCATTTTTTGTCGGTGGATTATAATGATTGCCCTTTTCACCAGCTACCACCATTTCAGATTTCAGATCTGTGGGAAACACTGACATACATTTTGCATTCGCCAAATCTTCCTTCCTAACCCTTCCTCCAATTTTTTGTTGATGCATTTTAATTAAATATAATAAATATATATTTTAAAAATTAAAACAGTTTGCAATTATTTTGTTTTAAATGGGGGCAGGGAAAAAGAATCGTAAATCGAGTTTTTTATAAAAAAATCTCACATTTTTTTATCTTAGATTTTTTTATGGGGACGAATCGCCCAGCCCTAGCTCAGCCTCAGGTCACATGTTTTTACCCTTTTTACTAACCTACATAGACACTCATTAGGGGTGCGCCCCAGACACACAAACATGACACACACAAAACGAACTCAGTTTTGATTATTTATTTTTTAAATAAATGATAACAAGACTAACAGTGAAATAGTACCACTAAACGGTTTTATTTTGTATTAATTTGCATTATATATTTATCTTTTTTAGTGGGAGGTAGAAAAACAAACACCCGAAAATTCTCGGAGCAGAATATGACAGATATGTCGAAATTTCAGTCAAAACCGTTCTATTTCATCATAAACAATATGAAAACAGGGATTTAAATGTAAAATACTGAACTTGTCCTTTAACACAAATCACACCAAGGCAAAATATGATAAGATAATTTGTAGAACAATTCAAGATGTCGAAAGGGGGGAATTGGCCCAAAATCAGCCAGATTAACTTTTGGTGTGTACCGAGGATAACAGTCCTGTCTTGTGTTTCCCCAGTCCATGTCTCTTATTCTGAAGTTCTGGTTATGTCTGTTATTTTGTTCATTGGTCGGTGTGTTAATTGTTCCCAGGTGCATCCTATTGTCCCTGATTTTTGTGTATATATAGCCAGATGATGCGTCTGAAACCACCTACTTCCATACTGCTTGGTAGGCAAAGTAGGCGCAGCGCTACTGTAAGACCACATGTTAAACAATTAACTTTGGGTTTGTTTATGGAGAGACATTGAAAAACAATAAAACAACTTGCACTGACAAATCTTAAAATACACCAGCACCCTTTGTAAGGCATGTTTGTTAAAACTAGTTATATTTCCTAATTAAACTAAGGTCTAGTCCTGGACTAAGCTAATCCATGTTTGGGAAACCATCCATCAGAGCATAATCTGCACTCCTGCTAGAGGTGAACTGACTAACCAAATTCTGATTTGGGACTTGTATGGTTCTTTGTCTCATCTGGGTGGCCTGGCAATAGTCTGGAAAGTATGAATCTTCCCCCCACTTTTTGTGTGTATTAAAACATAATGGAGCATTCTTTAGCAAGAGGCTCCCACACAGTCTCTGGGTTATTCAAACACTATGGAAGCATCTGTATTCAGAACTTCCCACACTGCTCTGTGTCTTGGATTGCCAGGTATGACTTTTACTTTGTGACTTTTTATTTTCTATGCTGATCTTTATGTTTGATATTAATGTTAATATTTTTGATTGATGAATTTACAGAACCAAATGATTGATATAAGTGTAATCTTACCTGCCTGGCAAAATAAATTGTTAACGTTTATTCATTTTAAAACTAGTCAAGTCTTTTATTATATTTTCAGTGTTTAAGATAAATATATTGGAGGGGGCATAGATTAGTTGAAAATATGCTCGCCTCCACGTTTTAGGTTGAATGTAGCATCGCCACTAGCTTACCACTTGGATGAGATTCCTAAAAGTTCCATAAAGCGTATCATGATCGTTGCCATAAACAAGACCTGAGGAGGAGAAGTCACCTAGGTTTTAAATAAAAAGCTGCTAGTGTAACGGTGTGTTAAAGTTAAATTGATGCATAAATGGGGACAGCGCCATCTGTCTGCTGAGTGATGGCATTTAGCATGTGAAATGGGGACCGCCCACAGCAGAGATAATGAGACATGTTTGGGCGAGTTCCACGTCTTCCTATTGATGTGATGTTCCAAGATGTACTCAGCAATGATACCGTTGTGAAATACTCAGAGTTTGTGTCCAGACTCAAATGTGATTTCGGCGAAGCTGCGAAAATTGCACAGAAGCACACTTCTACTGAACAAGCTCGGCATGCAAGGATCTACAATCGGAAAGTGAAAGGATCACCGTTGACCATTGGTGACAGAGTCCTCCTGGCGAATCGTGGTGAGCGTGGCAAACGGAAAATTGCGGACAAGTGGGAGTCCAACCTTTACGAAGTGATGTCTGTGAGATCACCCATTAATGTCTATCGGATAAGAGACACTGAAACAGGCAGAGAAAAGACTGTGCACAGGAATCTCTTACTCCCTGTTAACTTTCTGTACAAAGACGAAGTTAACTTACCTTCTAAGTCCAATTCAAGTGATTCGACTATGGACTTACCTGATCATCCTGAGAGTGATGAGAGAACAGCTGTCTGGGTTATGCAGTCTGATCAGCACAGCTACCCTGATAATGACAGTGACTCAGTTGTTTCGTCTGGAAATCAGGATTCTTTGGATGTGCACAATCCCAATTCAAAAGCAAACTCTGATACTCATAGTTGTTCTGTATGTACTGGACAAAGAAGTGACATCTCACATTTGTTGAATGAAGGACTGCCTCCTGATAATGAGAGAAATCAAAGTTCCCCTCAGCACTCCTTGACCCCGCCAGTTTCTCCACATTCACATGTAGCCAATAGCCCTGTTCTGGATACAGTTAAACCTGTAATTTGTACTCAACCAAAACCCATTCATAAAGATGCAGTTAGTACTAGGGCTGGTAGAACCATTAAACCTCCACAAAGATTGATCTGTGAGATGAATAGTCAGTCAGTGCAGGATTCTCCACCTTCAGTGATTTCTCTTTTTGATGTTGTGAAAGGCCTTTTTCATGGGTAGCTTAAAAGTTGATTTGTTATTTTGAGTTGAGATTGCCTTTTCAGAAGTAATTTCTTTCCTTGAATTGTGTATGTAAAGAGGGGTGTACAGGGCATCTCTTTAAGTCTATGTTAAGTGTGGATTTTGGTACCAATCCACACTTGCATACTTCCTATGGAGGGATTTCGTAATTGACATTTATACTGAAATGTGTCAAGGATATTCACAATGTCATCTTTATTGATTTGTTTTTTTACTTACCTTTTCTGGTTCTTGTGTTAAGTTTTCTACAATATAGGCGCTTCCCCAGTTTAGCATAATTTAAGGGGGGTGCATGTAACGGTGTGTTAAAGTTAAATTGATGCATAAATGGGGACAGCGCCATCTGTCTGCTGAGTGATGGCATTTAGCACGTGAAATGGGGACCGCCCACAGCAGAGATAATGAGACATGCTGTGGGTAAGTTGCACGTTTTCAGCAGCTGGAGAATTAAACGTTAAAATGATTAAAAACACATAACTAACTGCTTTATTGCTGATTTATCCTGCAATGAACTAATTGTAGAACTGTTGATATGTATTTGGCATCGAATGCGGTGTTTTATATCAAGTTATTTTTAGTTTGTACTACGGGGCCTAATCGTAATTGATTTGTGCATTGTCTTTGTTTATGCAGAAGTGATTTTTATTCTCCATGCTGTTTCCCTTATTTCAATGTGTTCTCCATTGTGCAGGTATGTTGTAAGATGTATTGTTTTAATGTGTTTAATTGTTTAAATGGAATTGCATATTTTCACCACTAGGTGGGGATGTTTACCCTCCAATCCAATTTGATCTAATTGAATTGTTACTTTTTTTATTGATTTGTTATCAATTCATTGAAGATGTCTATTGAAATTGTCAAATTGCAACATTCTATACACTATACGATCACAGTGCATAAAGATTTAATTGGCTTTAAAAGATAACAAAAGAAAGAACTGTTACAATAAACAGCAGAGATAATGAGACATGCTGTGGAAGCAGGGCCGGTTTTTGCTATGGGCAATGTGGGCGAACGCCCAGGGCGCAATCTACGTGAGGGCGCACGAGCGCATTCAAAAAAAAATAAATAAAAAACATCAAAGCGGTTTTTTAGACTAACGCTCATTTCCATGTCAAGTTAGTGCTGAGAGTCATACACAGGTTGTGTGCGTGTCAGAAGAGGCACGGGAGAAAGGGGCGGGCCAACTTGCAACTCCAAACCGCTCGCCTTATAGGGGGGGAGCGAGGGATAGACTGATCCCAGGCCAGAGGCCACACAACACAAACTGCTGCGTCTGCTTCCACATAAATTGTATTTTTCATTCCTAAAATTAACATAGACCCATATACCTACGAACATGTTATCAATTGGATTTTGTGAAAAAAAAATCTGTAGAGTCATCTACGTGACTCACGTCACGTGACACCGGTTGATTGACGGGCGAACGGATGTTGTTGGCAAAATGTAATGCATCTTCATCATCATCATTCCATGGATCGAATTAAAAGACCAAAGAAGCCATAAGTTGCCCAGATCAGAAAAAGAAGAAAAGAAGATGAGGAAAAATTATAAAGATAAAGGTATGCCGATTTATGAGTGACGACGTGAGTGAAAGTAGGAAATAGGCTAACGTTATTTATATTAGCCTCGCCGGCTCGCCCTCTTGCTAATATGTTGCTATTAGCCACAGAACACGACTGTTTTTTTTTGGTTTTAGTTTTGCTGAACTAGCAACTATTAGAATTGAGGCACCATGTCATGCAACTAAATTCACCCATAGGCAACACACAGTCTAGTTTGTGTTTGCAACACAACAAGTGCAAACTCACACAGACCTCCTGACTGTGTCCTTTTTTATTGCTATATACGCTATATGTGAACTTAAATAACTTCTAATATAAATTGACATGCCATTTTGTAAGCTACACAGTGATAGCATTTTAAATAATTTGTAGTGTATGCTTAGCATTTGTTAACATCCTATAAACTAATAAAATATGTGTTATGGTCATTTTAATTGGGTAACTGATGCGTGATGTAAGTGTATCTAACTTACATATTGTATATTAATTGTAAATTCAGGGGCACTTCTGAAATATTTTGGAGTTAGAGCACCCACTGGCAAAAATGAGGAGTCAGATACTTCCACAGCAGCCATGGCCAACAGACATGTGTGTTTGTGTGTGTGTGTGTGTGTGTGTGTGTGTGTGTGTGTACCTGGTAATTATCACGTTGTGGGGACCAATTGTCCCCACAAAGATAGGAATACCAGTGTTTTTGTGACCTTGTGGGGACATTTTGATGTCCCCATGAGGAAACAAGCTTATAAATCAAACAAGATGATGTTTATTGAAAATCTAAGGTACAAGAAAGGTTTTTGTGATGGTTGGGGTTAGGGAATGGGGCAGGTAAGGGGAATAGAATATACAGTTTGTGCGGTATAAAATGCATTATGTCTAAGGAATGTCCCCACAAAACATGGAAACCAGAATGTGTGTGTGTGTGTGTGTGTGTGTGTGTGTGTGTGTGTGTGTGTGTGTGTGTGTGTGTGTGTGTGTGTGTGTGTGTGTGTGTGTGTGTGTGTGTGTGTGTGTGTGTGTGTACTGTATTACATTTATTTATCTTGTTTTTCTCTGTTCTTGTTACCTTTTTGTATTTAAGATTATATATAATAAAATAATACATGTTGGTGGCCGGATTTGGGGGCAAAAAATTTTTCTGGGGGCGGCGAAGGGATGGTTCGCCCAGGGCGTAAATCTAGCCAGGACCGCCACTGTGTGGAAGTGATTTTTATTCTCCATGCTGTTTCCCTTATTTCAATGTGTTCTCCATTGTGCAGCTCAGCAGAAAGGACAGCCCAGGCAAAACCGTCACACTAGCAAATGTAAATATTTAAAAAGAAATCATAATAAATGTGTCATAATCTTAATTCCTTTAAAACCTCTTCTCCTGAAGTGATGTGAAGTGCTTGCTCTGGCAAGATAATCTTAATAGTATCTTGTAGTGTGTGACGCACTAGGATTTTTAAATCCTGTAGTGTGAGCATATTTAAGATTTGAGAGAAGAATATCTGACAAGATTCTCCTTATGTGTGTGCTGCAACTAGATTTCATAATCTGCCAGGATTTTAAAAATTCTGTAGTGTGAGCCAGGCATGAGGAAACTAATCAAGGTCTTCATGATCACTAGAAAATCACAGGTGGGTAAGTTTGATTAAGGTTGGAGCTAAACTCTGTAGTGCTCCGGCCCTCCAGGGTAAGATTTGGGGAACCCTGCTTCACATCATCAGCCCGGACCTAAAGTTCGATTTGTAAACCCATGAGGAAACATGGGTTTGTGACGTCACGCTGAACAGATCGTGCATCGTAGCTCCGTCGAGTTCATCATCTAAAAGCTTTTTTTTTTACCATCTTATTCCTATTTATATAATATAACTTATTAGTTTTACATAGGAATACTTTACCGTGACGATTATTGAGCAGTACTACCACGTGAAACTATTTATCACTAATAAACACCCAGTGTTGTTAGCATATAGCCAGCTAGCATCCACACGGTGGAGGCTGAAGCTAGCATTTTCCGATCTAATGGCGGATTCATCTGATATATGCTTTTCTGACCTATCCTCACCTGAGCGGGAAGCTGTGGAGGAGTTGTTTCCCGGTTTTAGCAGATCCAAGGCGAGGTACAGCGCCCACTTCACCCTGCCTTCCGACGTCCACAAGCGAGCAACAAACATGCATTCCACGCGATGCAGCTTCACGGACCGTGAACGACATGAAAGCGATCGGGAAGCTGTGGAGGAACCGCTGCCCGGCCTTCGCAGATTCGGCAAGCCAAACATCACCCTAGCCCCAGACGTTCGCAGGCGACCGAGGGGTGTCACAACCGAACACCCCACGCGATGCAGCTCCGGGGACCGCGTTCGGGTAAACGAAGACGCCATCGCCCAGCATGAAAGCGGTAAGACTCCGCTTGTTATTGTAACATGTACTACTTGCCACATGTATAGTTTAGCTTCTGCTGTTAGCTTAGAGGGGTTTACATGCACTAAGTGTATTGAAGTATTAAGGTTAACTGAGAAGGTTGCTGAACTAGAATCGCGCATCCGAACGCTAGTTGAGGATAGCAAAACCGCTAATGTTACTGTCGCAAATAATCTATCGAGCGAAAAGACTAATGGCTCGGTTCCGACATCAGATGCTAATATAAATATTACAAATACTGTATCGAGCGCGCATAGTGTTTATAAAAATACACATGGCTCGGTTCCGTCATCAGAGTCAAGTCGGCGGTCAAACTGGGTGACTGTTAGGCGGCATAGTCATATAAGGCGTCCTTCTAAGACCCATAACGTAACGACAATTTCTAACAGATTCGATCCCTTAAGGAGTATACCAGCTGAAACACCTTTTAAAAGTGCCCTGGTCATTGGAGATTCTATACTCAGGAACGCTAACATTGAGGCTCCAAACACCATAGTCGACTGTATACCGGGAGCCAGAACGTCTGACATTAGATCCAAACTTAAAGTGCTGGCTAATGCTAAGCGGAAGTTTTCTAAGATTGTTATTCACGCCGGCACGAATGACACTAGGCTCCGCCAGTCGGAAATCACCAAAGATAATATTAAGGAGATGTGTGAAATTGCAAAAACAATGTCAGACAATGTAATATGCTCTGGTCCCCTCCCCGCCTACCGGGGAGATGAAACACATAGTAGATTAGTGTCTCTCAATGGATGGATGTTAAAGTGGTGCCCTCAGCATAATGTAGGGTTTATAGACAATTGGAAGCATTTCTGGGGAAGACCATTTCTCCTAACCCGAGATGGCCTTCATCCGTCATCGGAAGGAAGTGCTATACTCACTAAAAATCTGATCAGTAGTCTTAATTCTGATATAGTATGACTATCCAGGGCCCAGGTCAGGAAACAGACGGATCGGCTTAACCGTCCATCTGTTAGCTGCCGTGATATGTCAAGACCACTTATATCCCAGCACTTCGAGTCAATCTTACCGAAATATCAGCACATTTCAACTGTATCTGTTCCCCGAACAAATAAATACAGGGCACCGCTTGTTACATCTGGTACAAATCTGATTCAAATAAAATTAGAAAACAATACATTAACAGATGAATCTCGAATCTTAAAATTCGGCCTTCTTAACATTAGATCGCTTACCAATAAAGAACCTATTGTCAATGAAATAATTACAGACCAAAACTTAGATGTACTCTGTTTAACAGAAACCTGGCTTAAAGCAGACGACTACATTAGTTTAAATGAATCCACCCCACAAGACTATTATTATAAACACGAACCTCGATTAAAGGGGAGAGGGGGTGGTGTAGCTACAATATACAACACAATGTTTAAAGTAAACCAAAAATCTGAGCTAAAATTTAAATCATTTGAAGTAATGTTGTTAAATATGGAAATAACTGATCGTAACCACAAACAGCTTTCTTTTGCTTTAGCGACAATCTATAGACCACCGGGCCACCATGCAGATTTCCTTAATGAAATAGCAGATTTCCTATCTGAGCTTGTAGTCACTGTAGATAAAGCTCTTATTGTTGGTGATTTTAATGTCCATGTGGACAACCCAAAAGACGCATTAGGACGTGCGTTTATAGATGTTCTAAATTCTCTCAATATTAGACAAAACGTGACAGGGCCAACGCATACTCGTAATCACACATTAGACTTAATTCTGTCACTCGGACTCAATATTAATGACGTCGAAATATCACCTCAGAGTGATGCAGTTTCTGACCATTACCTTGTGTCATACACTGTACTTCTAGATAGGATCACTCAATCTACAACATGCTACCGACTAGCCAGAACAATAATTTCCACCACTAAAGATAGCTTTAATAGCACTCTTCCAGACCTGTCCCAAATGAAACATGTAGCAGATAACTGTGACGATCTAGATATTGAAATAGAAAACCTAAACAATGTCTGTTCTAACACATTGGATGCCGTTGCTCCCATTCGAAAAAAGAGATTCAAAGAAAAACCGCCAGCCCCATGGTAGGATCATCACACAGCAGCCCTTAAAAAGGCAGCTAGAAAAATGGAAAGAAATTATAGAAGCACAAAGTTAGAAGTATGGCGCGCAGCATGGAAACAGAGTGTTAAACACTACAGACAGGCTATTAAAACCGCCAGATCTACATATCTTAGCAAGCTTATAAATGAGAATCATAATAACCCTCGTTTCCTCTTTAGCACAGTTGCGAAACTGACTAGAAACAAAGAACAAACAGAAACCAATAGTAAACTTCAACACAATAGTAACGACTTCATGAACTTCTTTTCTAACAAAATTTCGGCTATTAGGGAAAACATCGTAGCTACCCAGGCAGCCACCACTCTACCCATTAGTTCACTTAACACTAGACTACCATACGAACATCTTGATTCATTTAAACCTACTACAATAGATGAGCTCTCTAAACTAGTCACATCATCCAAATCATCGTCCTGTATATTAGACCCCGTTCCCACAAAACTACTTAAAGAAGTATTCCCTGTAGTGTCAACCCCGGTTCTAAATATCTTTAACTCATCGCTAGAAATAGGATACGTTCCAACAGCTTTCAAACTAGCAGTTATTAAACCGCTGATTAAAAAACCACAGCTTGACCAAGGAGAACTTAATAACTTTAGACCAATCTCAAATCTCCCTTTTCTTTCAAAAATATTAGAAAAGGTAGTGGCAAGCCAGTTACGCACATTCTTGACAAATAATAGTACATATGAAAAGTTCCAATCAGGATTCAGGCCCCACCATAGCACAGAGACAGCGTTGCTTAGAGTTACAAATGACCTCCTATTAACATCCGATCGTGGTGAAATCTCAATTCTTATATTACTAGACCTTAGTGCAGCATTTGACACAATAGACCACAGAATCCTACTCAATAGACTAGAAAACTATGTTGGTATCAGTGGTCAGGCGCTAGCCTGGTTTAGGTCATATCTAACCAATCGCTATCACTTTGTTTATGTAAATGAGGAAGAGTCATATCACTCCCTGGTTAAATACGGTGTACCGCAGGGATCAGTTTTAGGTCCTATCCTGTTCTCGTTATACATGTTACCCCTAGGAGACATTATCAGGAAACATAACATAAGTTTTCACTGCTATGCGGATGATACCCAGCTTTACATCTCCTCGCATCCCAGCGAAACACACACGTTTTCTAAGCTAAAAGACTGCATTAGCGATGTTAGTGACTGGATGGCACATAACTTTCTTAAGCTCAACTCCAATAAGACAGAGGTACTTATTATTGAACCAAATCGCTACAAACATAATATGTCAGATTACAAATTGCACATAGATGGCTGTACTGTGGTGCCATCTTCCACGGTTAGGAACTTAGGTGTGATGTTCGACAGCAACTTATCCTTTGATAGTCATATCGCCAACGTCTGCCGCACAGCATTCTTCCATCTTAGAAATATCTCAAAAATACGCCATATACTGTCTACATCTGACGCAGAGAAGCTTATTCATGCTTTTATGACCTCTAGAATAGACTATTGTAACTCGCTACTCGGGGGATGCCATTCAAATCAGGTCAACAAGCTTCAGCTAGTTCAAAACGCTTCTGCAAGGGTACTTACTCGATCTAAGAAGTATGACCACATAAGCCCAATTCTGGCATCTTTACACTGGCTACCAGTTAAATATCGCATCCAATTTAAAATATCATTAATCACCTACAAAGCTTTAAATGGCTTAGCACCCTCATATCTTAGAGAATTACTATCAGAATACAATCCATCACGCACACTACGGTCGCAAAATTCTGGCCTATTGATTATCCCTAGACTATCAAAAGTGTCTAAAAGTGGAAGATCCTTTTCCTACTTAGCCCCTAAGCTCTGGAATGATTTACCAACCGATGTCCGAGAATCAGACACAGTCGATCATTTTAAATCTAGACTTAAAACTTTTCTCTTCAACAAAGCATTCGCATAATTTGTCTAGTAAAGGTTCTTAACTCGCAATAGTTATTTTCACGGAACAAAGCACTCACGGTCATAACACAGACCAACCAAATAAATAAATAAAAACCTTTTCTACATGAACACTTAAAATGAATTGCATTAAATAGTTTGCCACCGTTTGCCACTGAACCTGCATTAATGACGACAGTGGGGCTTTCGGCCTTAGTCAAACGGTTTGGCACGTATGGTCGGGTTGCGAGTTTGGTGCTTTCGTGTGTCTTGTGAATAGTATGCCATACAGACCCGTTTGCCACTGAACCTGCATTAACGACGACAGTGGGGCCTCCAGCCTTAGTCAAACGGGTTGGTATGTATGGTCGGGTTGCGTTTTTCGCGCTTTCGTGTGTCTTGTGAATAGTATGCCATACATACCCGTTTGCCACTGAACCTGCATTAACGACGACAGTGGGGCCTCCAGCCTTAGTCAAACGGGTTGGCACGTATGGTCGGGTTGCGATTTTGCCGCTATCGTAAGTCTTATGAATAGTATGCCATACAGACCCGTTTGCCACTGAACCTGCATTAACGACGACAGTGGGGCCTCCAGCCTTAGTCAAACGGGTTGGTATGTATGGTCGGGTTGCGTTTTTCGCGCTTTCGTGTGTCTTGTGAATAGTATGCCATACAGACCCGTTTGCCACTGAACCTGCATTAACGACGACAGTGGGGCCTCCAGCCTTAGTCAAACGGGTTGGCACGTATGGTCGGGTTGCGATTTTGGCGCTATCGTAAGTCTTATGAATAGTATGCCATACAGACCCGTTTGCCACTGAACCTGCATTAACGACGACAGTGGGGCTTCTGGCCTTAGTCAAACGGGTTAACACGTATGGTCGGGTTGCGATGTTTTTTTTGGCGTCTTCTCCTGGTCCTGTAAATGGTATACAATATAGACCCGTTTGCCACTGAACCTGCATTAACGACGACAGTGGGGCTTTAGGCCTTAGTCAAACGGGTCGTCAGGTTTCATTTTCTCTTAAAGATCGGAAGGTGACCCTTGTTTACCATATATACCCTCGCATTGGGCCCCCAATTTGCTAAATCCTCAACTGTGGATAACATAAGTATCCCGCAATATTTAGTCTGTCTGGAACTAAGCTGAGTTAAACCACATCACTGTGTGACACTTCAATACATATGAACGGCTGCTACGCTAATACGATTTTGTTTTTCTCTCCCTGTCTCGTCCTCGACCCGAGGACGAGACAAACAGACCCAGTCCCGGTAGATGTGAAAGTCGGCACACCTCTGATCTACTGGCCGTCCTTCAACGTTATGCCCAGCTGATACCTGACCAACGATCACCGGCAGAACCGCTTAATCTCCGCTTAATCTCCATTTCCGTTCTCCCAAGGGTTTTTCCCTCCTAGGACTTATTTTTCCTCGGATAAAAGCCCGGGGTTTTTTTTTCTCCTAGGGGGTTTTTCACCCCGGGGAGGCAGCCTTTTTGGGCTTTACCTAGCTTCCTCTTCAATACGTTGCTTTAGTAATACGTGCAATTATAATATTGAGTCATAGCCGCAGCAAATTTAACTGCTCATGCTATCATGTATTCTGTTGTGCTATCAGTCGTTTTCTGTGCTTTTCACTGCTTCTATTTATGTAAAGCTGCTTTGAAACAATTGACTTTTGTGAAAAGCGCTATATAAATAAAATTGAATAAACCGGCTCGACTGGTTACTTCCTGAAAACCACAATTCATTCAAGAACCGAACATCACTACTTCCTACCAACGTAACAGATAGACTGACCAAACATGGATTCAGCTGCTTTTTAGTCTCCAGCAATGAGACTACTCATGCTCTGCCAGGGCTCCGGCCCCCTTGAGGACCACACTCAGGACTTTTTTTGACCTTGTTCCAGATACCCACTTCCCAGATAAGTCACTTATTGTTTTTTACTGTGCCAATTTAAAAGATCCACTACGTTCACAACTTACCTGATATATTCCTCAGGGAGTTTTTATGATATTTGTGTAGCTAGCCCTGCTGTTTACATTTACATTTAGTCATTTAGCAGACGCTTTTGTCCAAAGTGACTTAGAAGTGAGGTAAACAATAGAAGCAATTCATAGACAGTATACATAGACAAGGGTTGGTTGGTACATTTTTTTAAAGAAATGTACAGATAAAGATAAAGGGAAATAGAGAAAGATAGTTAGTCCTTTATTAGGAAGTGTGGTAGTGTTAAGCGAATCTCCCTTAACTGTGGGCGAGGTAGAGACTGATGCTTGCCTAAACAGTTTTTTGGGGGCGGCAGTAGGCAACGGGCTCTGTGTGCCGTAGAGTCAGATCAGTCAAAAAATGCTGTGTGCACCACACTCATGGTGGCAAGCCCGAGACTCATGCTTGAACCAGTTCTCAAGATGGCCGCCAAGCCATAACCTATTCCCAAGATGTCCACCATGCCTGAACCTGTTTCCAAGCCATCACGCCTGAACCTGTTTCCAAGATGGCCGCTGCGTCAGAATCTCTTTCCAAGATGCCCCGGCGCCCGAGGCTGTTTTTAAGATGGCCCCGACACCATGTATTGTTTTGAGTTCTTTTAAATAAAGAATATTAATAATTAATCAAAATGAAGAATCAAATTTAAATGCTGAAGAGAGCTTGTATTACTGGTATAAGAGAGGATCCAAATTCAAAGATCAGCCAATCACCATACAATTGGGTGGGAACCTACCCCCTAGTGCCCCCAAATGATGGGCCTGCACCTACCTCATCACCTTCCTTCAGCTTTCTGACACAGGTCACTGGTACCAAAGATACTGATGTGTGAATGATATATTACTGATGAAATGCATAACAATGATGTGTTTGTGAACAGCACATTTTTGTATTTACTTTTGTGTCACTGAATCATCTCATGTTTGGAGAAACCAGTGAAGGCCTTTAAATGTGTATATACTGCATAACACAAGGAAAAAAGGAAAACTCACTAAGATGTTAAAATGAGGAAGGAACTTTGGACATACTTGTAAACCAGAACCCCTTTAACCACATGACAGGATAGAAACTTTAACAAGAGTGTATATGAGTGTCTCACTCCTCGAACACAAACTGGATTTCTTCAAGTGGGGATCACAAGTCAGATATGAAGATGTTTTGTAGTCAACTGTTTGTTTTGATTTGTTTGTATGCTGCAGTACAGCCGTCCAGTCAAACAGGTACATTGGTTTATTTTCAACATTTATTTTGTATGTTATAATTACTGGGAGATATTATCAATGTATTAGACAAAGAAGATATTTAATATATTTAATATCTTTTTTTACGTTTAATTACAGTAACATAAAAAATGACATCTGTCTATGTATCTGTCTCATGGGATTTCAACCACGGGCCACAGGGCGTCCGCGATTAAACCAGTTAGAATCAGTGCATCTCATTTTTGACCATCAAACACAGACAGGGTGAATATCAGAGCCAGTGAATCCCTGTCAGAGATGAAGCCCAGATAGGGCGGTGGTCAGCGGGGCGAGTGAACCCTGACGTCCGCTCATTGCTCTGGATCTCGAGTACCAAATCTTGCTAAGCAGACGTTCAAACTGGCGTTATCTTTACTTAACGACTGCAAATTTGAATATAATACATATATATATTCTCGACTTAACTAATCTTAAAACTACACTTTGTGACCAAGAAATTGTAATATTTAAAAACAGCGAATCCGTCCATTGAGTTATTATGAGATTCAAAACAGCCGAAAGTGTTACCTGTCATTCTGGTCTTCAAATCCGTGGCAGAAGAAGTAGTTCCCAAACAAAGAGGTTTTTAAAAATAACTCCGTTGTTGTTTTCCTGTTTTCGTTTTTTTTAAACGTGTGCCGTTGAACTGTTGTATAAAAGCAATATCACTCTCGGAGTCGTGTGATACAGCTCTATATCATCATGACTGTGATTAGGCCAGAGGCACGAGGCCGTAGGCCGAGCTATATCACAGTCCTACTCGAGCGATATTGTTTAACTCTTTCCCCGCCATTGACGAGATATCTCGTCAATTAAGAGAAAACGCTTCCCCGCCAATGACGAGATTTTTCGTCTTTCCGCAATACCGTTATTATCCACCAGGTGGCGCCCTTCCGCAACTTTTTAAAACCGGAAGTATTGCCCTATGGCAAGCTGCTGCATGTCCGTGTCTGTTTTAAAGATCGCTCTGAATGGGATCTTTATGAAAAGTCCGTCATAAAAATTGAATTATCTCTGCTTTTTGCTCAAAATATGGTGTTTTTATATATGGTAAATATGGTAAATTAAAATTGAATTGAATTGTTTTTGCAAAAACCTACCCATATTCAAAAGCTGATTGCAAAAAAACTACTAAAGGTAGGATGAAACGTTTTTTTTTTTTTTTTTTGAAAGCAGAGGGTCTGTTCTTTCATTTGGTATATTGTGTGTTTATATATTTAAAGAAGAACATTTTCTGGAAGGCATTAAACTTTGGTGAAAATCATGAAAAACGCTGGCGCTGGCTGGCAACTTTTTTTAAAAACGCTGGCGGTGAAAGAGTTAAGTATGTGTTGACAGCATTTAATTGCAATAATTGATCTTATTTTGTACAGAGGTGGCTCATTAAGTGGCTTGTGCATCTGAACTCAACGATATTATTATTTTTATTAATAACTGCCAATAAATGTTTTGCAGCTATAGATCACATTAAATTAAGGATCATTGTCCTTTTTCCTCTCCCTATAGAATATAACGAAACATCTGATGGCTGGATTCAGTACAATGGCAATCAGTATTTCATTAATCTTGATCTGCACCCTATGGAAGATGCTCGTGCCTTCTGTAAGAAGAATCATGCTGATCTTGTTGTCATTAATTGTCAGACTGAGAGAAGGTTTTTATGGAAGCAGGTAAAATTAAATAAATAAAATACTTCGTTATAGAATGTAACAAAACATCTGATGGCTGGTTTCAGTACAATGGCAGTACCATACAATGTGAATACAAGTACATTTTTTAATTTTCTGGATAACCATTTTCATCACTGGATTATTTGCATTTTCTCTCATTTTCTTAATTTTACTTTTATTAAACTGTAATTTAAGAAATGAAAATTTAAAACAAATGAAAACTAGGGAATTTATTTTTGTTATTCTGTTTGCGCTGTGGGACGTACATTACCAGGGGGTATGACACACACTCTTTCAGTGAAATTTTACTGTAATGATAGTAATAATCGCACGTCCATGTCCAGTCAGTATTGCGATTGATCCAGATCACTCTTTTAAAACATGTCCAGTAACATATACGTATTAATATATACGTATTACACATTTGACATGATGCATGCTTTCTATCTCACATTCTTCAGTCAAAATATCAGCCAAGGTACGTGATAAAATACATCATAGCAAAATAATTGCATGTGATTTGTCTTTCTGTTGGTACTGCGATACATTGTTCTGATGAATCAACACTGTTTTTGCACACGTTTTAAAAGAGTAAAATCGCAATACTGCCCAGAAGTGGACAATTCATACGTGCGATTATTACTATAATTACGGTTAAATATCACTGAAAGAGTGTGCTACATACCCCCGCTAATGTACGACCCACAGCGCAAACAGAATAACCAAAAAAAAAGAAGATCGCCTAGTTTTCATTTGTTAAAATTTTAATTTAATATTTATAAATATTAATACGTACAAATCTGTACATATATAAAGCTGTTAATAGGTAAATAATTTACATATTATTCCTGTCAACATGTTTATATTATATGTTTCAATGTGTATAAAACATAAGTAAATGTATGTGTGGTACAATCACACTTTACATAAAAATACACACGTGTTCTTGTGCTGTTTTCTAGATATCCAAAAGTAAAGGGTCACAAACTCAGTACTACATCGGGATGACCTTAGAGTTGGACAAAACATTTAGGTGAGTTTGAAAGACAACAACACAGGGTGGATGCTAAACTAATACCAAATAAGCATACAATATGAACTATATAATAAATAAATGTTAAGCAAAACCAGTTGGTATCACAGAATAAAACACAAAAGAGTGATCAGGATCACATTCAAGGTATTTATTTGTGATTATAATCATCTGGATGTACGTACAGCTAATTGGCAGCACATGAGTAAATATCTGGACATGAGATATAGATAATTTGTAAGAAAATCATATATTTGATTATTTATGCATATTTCATTAAATTTATTATTTGAAACTATTAAACTGCATTTATTAAGACTCTCAGTACGCAGATGAGGTTTTGTTATTATTGATATCTGTGAAACACTAACATGTCTCCACTGACCAATCAGAATAAAGCATCCCAGACAATAGAAGTGTGGGTATTGTGAATAGGAAAAGAGTATGACCTGAGATTATGGGAGAGAGTTTAACTCTTTGCCCGCCAGCGTTTTAAAAAAAGTTGCCAGCCAGCGCCAGCATTTTTCATGATTTTCACAAAAGTTTAATGCCTTCTATAAAATTTTCTTCCTTAAATATATAAACAAACGATATATCAAATGAAAGAACAGACCCTCTGCTTTCGAAAAAAAGTTTCATCCTACCTTTATTAGTTCTCTTTTTAACACCTTTTTTGTAAAACCTTTATGGTTTTTTTTTGGGATAACTGTGTTGTGTATTCACATAAAAAAACAAGAGCACACCCAGTGGCAAACAGGTCTCTTTACTCTAAATTCTCAGCATGCACAAAAACAACTTCCTCCTTGCCTGCCTACTTTCATATCTAACATAATAGCTCCATCTAGTGAACATTTATCAATTAGCAACATATAAAAGAACACAACAAATTGGAAATCAAAAAAGAGTTTATATAATAGTCTATGTGGAGGTTGGTGAGGCAAAAATAAGAGTATGTTACATACAGCAATTTAAAAACTTCAAAGAGAAATTCTAGTTCTGGAAAATACCTGTATTAATAGAAGCAATTGCGATAATGTACAGAAGGAACAAAAAGCTGGAAAAAAAACAAGGAACTTGGATCAAGTTAAGGGTGCATTAATAAGGGCAAGAGTTTGCTCCATAAAGGACATGGATGCTCCTTCTTTTATTAATTTTTTTTTTTAAGAAAAAAAAACTAATCTGCAGAAGCAGCTGTACCATCTTCTTGGTCTTTGGTCCATCTTCTTCTTTAACTTTTATACAGATCTGTATGCCACCGATAATTGTGAGTATATGTCAGACTTGCTGAGTGACTTACAAAAAAAAAAAATTGGATAAACTAATCACCTTTCATGAAGTCACAAAGGCAATGAGACAATTATCTAGCGATCGTTCTCCAGGAATAGATGGACTACCCGCTGAATTCTATCAGTCTTTCTGGAACATAATAGGATATGACCTATATGAAGTATTGTTGGAAAGTATACTTCCAATGAGCTGTCGAAGAGCTGTCCTTTCACTGCTTCCAAAAAAGGGAGATTTGTGTCTTCTTAAAAATTGGAGACCAGTCTCTTTGTTGTGCATGGACTACAAAATACTTTCAAAGTGCTGGCTAACAGGTTGAAATGTTGTTTGGATCTATTGATTCACACTGACCAAACATATTGGGGTGGTTTCCCGGACATGGATGATCTTAAGACCGGACTAGACCTTAGTTTAATTAGGAAATATAATTTTAACAAACATCTCTTTCTAAAAACATTACTTGTGTGCATTTTGAGGCAAACAAAGGGCACTGCTGTATTTCAAGATGTCAGTGCAAGATGTTTTCAGCTTGGACCGCTCTTACATTTATTTTGGTCCAAGACTAGTCTAATCCCTGTCCGGGAAACTGCCCCATTGTGTACCGGATAGGACAATCATGGACACATTTTTTTGTTAAGAGATGTCATTGAGTTTAACCAATGTAATAATTCTGATCTGGGTGTTCTATCACTTGACCAGGAGAAGGCCTTTTATAGAGTTAATCACATATATCTCTTTAAGACATTTAAAGCGGTCTTGAAAGGGATAAAACCAGGCTGACAATTCCATTGTCTGGCCAATTATATAGTCTTGCCATTGAACCGTTATTATGCAGGTTACGTAGAGACCTCCATGGAATTTTATTTTCTAGTGAAATTAGAAAAATATCTGTGTCAGCGTATGCAGATGATGTTACTTTTTTGTTACTGGGAATGAGGATGTAGAGGTTTTAAAAAGAAGTATTGAAAAATATGAGAAAGCATCATCAGCAACAGTCAAATGGGGAAAAAGCGAAAGGCTCTTTATTGGTAACTGTAGGGATGGATTAGGGCCCCCAAAACTACCAGGTGGATTGTTGTGGAGTCAAGAAGGGTTAAAAATGTCTTTTTAGGAAATAAACTTTTCCAAATGAAAAATTGGGAGGGGATGCTGGATAAGGTGTCTGCCTGATTGTTTAAATGGAAAATTGCTATTACCACTGATATCGTACAGAGGAAAAGTTCTGGTTCTAAACAAACTGGCCGCCTCTACTTTATGGCACAGATTTGCTGTAATGGAACCGCCAGAGGAATTAATCTCCAGAATACAAAAGACATTTGTGGATTTTTTTGGAGCGGCGAACATTGGATTCAAGCTGCCACACTGTACCTTCCTGTGAGCGAGGGAGGTCAGGGTTTGGTTGAGCAGGATCCACTGTTTTAGACTACAAGCAATACTTCTGTATCATTAAGATGCGGCATGGGTTCAAACTGCAAAACGGATTTTACAGCAAGTTGATGGTCTTGGGTATGACAGACATTTGTTCTTAACCCTTGTGCATTGTTCAAATTTACTACCCTTTCGTGTTGTTAGTGGATGAAAACATCCACTAAATTCAACGGCTATAAAAATGTATCGGATGAATATTTTTTCCAAATTTTTTTACATAAATCTGTTAATCAACCTCAGTACTGATCAAAACTACCAAATCTTCACAAAAATTCAATGAATTTAACTCTTTAATTGCCAAGTTTATAAGTGGTGTCACTGATTTGGGGAAAAAACACACACAAAATGACCGATTTTCAATATAAAATGTGATTGTAAACTGGATTTTTTAAAACCTTTTTCACAGTCTTGGGCATGCCAAAGATTGGTAAAAACATTGGCTTTGAAGCATTTTTAGTTTTTGTGCAGCATCAGTTAAAAAAAATTTCTCCCTCATTTATTGTTATTGGCTGTTTTTGCCCCATTGACTTCCATTATAACCACATTTTTTGATTGCAGAGCTATGACACCTTTTTATCATGCATTTTTGAATGTTGTTGTTTTTTCCTTTTGCTAAGAGGTCAAATTAGTCATTTTTACTGTTGATCACCATGTGGCACTATTAACCCTTTAGTAGCCCTGTGCAAAAACAAAGCTTAATTTCTGGCTTGTACATTGTGTTTTATGGAGTATAACTCCATAATAAAAGCATATTTGTGTGTGTGTGTGTGTGTGTGTGTGTGTGTGTGTGTGTGTGTGTGTGTGTGTGTGTGTGTGTGTGTGTGTGTGTGTGTGTGTGTGTGTGTGTGTGTGTGTGTGTGTGTGTGTGTGTGTGTGTGTGTGCGCGTATGTGTGCGTGTGTGTGTGTGTGTGTGTGTGTGTGTGTGTGTGTGTGTGTGTGTGTGTGTGTGTGTGCGCGTATGTGTGCATGTGTGTGTGTGTGTGTGTGTGTGTGTGTGTGTGTGTGTGTGTGTGTGTGTGTGTGTGTGCGTGCGTATGTGTGCGTATGTGTGTGTATGTGCATGAAAAAAAGATATTCTGTAAAAATCTTCTCTGCATTAGACATTAGATTTATGAACATCATTATTATGAACACATAAGTGTTTAGTCATTCCAACAGGACTTGCAGCATATCACTTGGTGCTCTCTGCAAGTTTGTCTGGAGGGACAGCAACTCATGCACGAGGGAGGTGAAAAGCTGTTTAGGAGAAGTCTTTGCTAGAAGACCTGGGAAAATCTCTGCAGCAATATTGAGGAGAGAGCATCACCCTCGCACACCAGTTGCTTCTGCACTGGTGAGAGAGATTCAGTCTCCTGCAGCTGTCTCTTCAGACACAAATCCACAGACACCAGCAGGCACCAGCAGGTCAGGAGTGAAGAGGGGAACATGCAATTGGTGCAAAGAACAAACATGTCAGCACTTGCATCTGTTGTGGTGGACACACTTTCAGAGAGCACCAAGTGATATGCTGCAAGTCCTGCTGGAAATACTGAACACACACACCTGCACACATACACACTAAAAGTTAGTTTGATTGTTTAGTTCTCCATCCATCCTCTACTCTTGCTTCATTGTTCAATTTATTTGAAGTTGTTTTTGTGTTCATAATAAATGATGTTCATAAATACGATGCAGAGAAGATTTTTACAGAAAATTTCCCTAACCATCACAAAAACCCTTCTCCTACTTCACATTTTCAGGAAACATCATTTTGTTTGATTTATAAACTTGTTTCCTCATGGGGACATCAAAATGTCCCCACAAGGTCACAAAGACACTGGTATTCCTATCTTTGTGGGGACAATTGGTCCCCACAACGTGATAATTACCAGGTACACACACACACACACACACACACACACACACACACACACACACACGCACACACACAATAATATGCTTTTATTATGGAGTTATACTCCATATAACTCAATGTACAAGTCAGAAATTAAGCTTTGTTTTTGCACAGGGCTACTAAAGGGTTAATAGTGCCACATGGTGATAAACTGTAAAAATTACAAATTTGACCTCTTAGCAAAAGGAAAAAAATCCAACATTCAAAAATGCATGATAAAAAGGTGTCATAGCTCTGCAATCAAAAAATGTGGTTATAATGGAAGTCAATGGGGCAAAAACAGCCACTAACAATAAATGAGGGAGAAAAAAATTAAAACTGATGCTACACAAAAACTAAAAATGTTTCAAAGCCAATGTTTTTACCAATCTTAGACATGTTCAAGACTCTGAAAAAGGTAAACAAAAATCCAGTTTACAATCACTTTTTATATTGAAAATCTGTCATTTTGTGTGTGTTTTTTCCCCAAATCAGTGACACACCTTATAAACTTGGCAATTAAAGGGTTAAAATCATGGAATTTTTGTGAAGATTTGGTAGTTTTGATCAGTACTGAGGTTGATTAACAGATTTATGAAAAAAAATTTGGAAAAAATATTCATCTGATAAATTTTTACAGCCGTTGAATTTAGTGGATGTTTTCATCCACTAACAACACGAAAGGGTAGTAAATTTGCCCACGGTATATCGTTGAGTTTTAAAAAAAATTCAAAGCATTTTCTTAAAATATATGTAAATATAAGATTTGTCACCAAAAATCATTCAATTTGCTAAAACAGAGAGAAAGTTACGGCCAAATTAAGAGTAAAAAAAACTGTGTAGTGGATGAAAACATCCCCAACAACACATGAGGGTTAATGGACTTGAAAAATATTAACTTATCTGGACCTACAATATTTTATCAATCATTGATTCATGCTTGGAGAACTGTTTTCAAAGTAGAAAGAGTCTTTGGTGAACCTGGGATTTGGTTGCAAGAAGAACCGTTGTTCTCTAATTCACTGTTGCAGACAAGGTTGTTGTCATCAGACTGCTTGAAGAAAAATGGAATCAAGACACTGGGTCAGCTCCTGAATAAGGACCGGTGGATACTTATAGAGACCCTCAAGGAAGTAACCGGTTTAAAGTCTCTACGATTAACAGAAAAATTGATGGAAGAGATCCTTGTGCCATTACAAGGTAGCTACAAGAAGAACATTACTGAAGGTTTTCAGTTGGAAAATTAACCAGATTTCCCAAGCATCAATGTATCTGCATCGATTGGTGAAGAACCAGAAGAGGATTTGAAAAGATCAGTTTTGTCATTTGGTACTCCGGAATTCGACTTATTTAAAACAACATAAAAAAGCATTATACAATGTAAAATTTTAAGTGATGCATAAAGGCTCTTTAAAAACAAAACGCTTCAAGGTGGCCAGGTATGTTGGACTCAGACTTTCTCGTGAGGGACAGGTGGAGGACCATGTATAAACCTCCAGTAGAGAAGCGAACAGCAGATCTACAATGGAGGATTATTCATAGCCACAAACAAACATGTGTCACACCTAAATCCAGCAGTTAAATGTGGATGTTGGTTTTGTGGGAAAGATGAGGATTTTGAACACTTGTTTCTTTGATTGAAGTGATTGAAAGGTTTTTTTTTTTGGGGGGGGGGGGGTAATTTGAAGCGTTTAATAAAAATGTCTCAGAACAAATTTTTATAGGTGGAGTCAAGTACAAAAAAACTGGCAATTTGGAAGACCAGGAAAAATCAAGGTTGAAGTCTGTCTAGTACTGATGCTGGAATGATGTTTAAGAAATTGGTAATTAGTAGATTGAAGATTACATTTGCATATTACAAATCTTGTTAAAAATTAAATGGGTTTTAGTGAGTTATGGTGTGTTGATGATGTTGTATGTGTTGTTGATGAAGGACAGCTGTTTTTGAATTTCTAAAATCAATTTTAATATGAATTGTTTATGATTTTTTAAAAGTTGTAAGGTGTTTTGTTCTAAAAAAAAAAAATGGTCAGACCCCCCCCTCTCTCTCTCTCTCTCTCTCTCTCTCTCTCTCTCTCTCTCTCTCCCCCCCTCTGAGCGCATGTGCGGAGTGATGGGGGAAGCGCGTGAGTGTTTGTAGCGGCTTTCTGAGTGAGTTTTTCTCTTTTCTTCTTTCATATTTCTTTAATAATTTAGTTTAGTTTGTAGTAATCCTAATTAGCTGTTAGGGGGTGAGAGAATGTCGGCTGATTCTGAGGGATTTGCTACTTTAACCTCCCAGAACGGCTGTAAATGTTTACCAGATGAATCTATTACAGTTGAAGACTGTTTAACTGCTATTAGCAGTTAAATAGGTGCTCGAAACATGCTGTCAGCATCTAGAATGAATAAAGCTGTAGTTGTGTTTGTGAAAGAAGAGTCTATGGTTCATCATCTAGTAGAATTGGGCTTATCTGTTGGCGACACGTTTTTGCCTGTTTTACCGTTGTCCAGTCCTTCTAAAAAGGTAACTCTTTCCAATGTGCCTCCTTTTTATTTCTAATGAATCGCTTGAGCGTTTACTTGGTCGCTATGGAAAAATACTGATGCCGATTAAAATGATTCCCCTTGGTGTTAAAAATCCTGATTTGAAACACGTCATGTCTTTTAGACGGCAAACCTTCATAATTTTGAATGTTGAATTTCAAACCTTGGATGTTTCTGTGAAATTAAATTTATCAGGTAAAGATCACACAATTTTTATCAGCACAGATTCAATGAAATGCTTTTCTTGTGGGGGTTTTGGTCACACAAAACAAAAATGTCCTAAGATGGCTAAACAAAAAGAAACGGAACTTAATGTATCCGCGGAGCCAATAGCTTCTACTTCGGAAAATGTCAATGAAGATGTTGGTAATAAAACCGATCAGCAGGCTGATTCTTTGTCTAAAGGTGAAGAATATTCAAAAGAGCACACAAAAAACAGACATGCTGAGGGGTTAGAAAAACGTTCAGAGATCGCAAGTGAATGTGATGATGTCATCAGTGAGGCTTGCGGTGATGCGGAGACCGTCGCTGCGGGAACCAGCAACGCAGAGCACCCAGTGGATCTGGGTGAGCTCGCGGGAGCCGGTGAGCCACAGGACTCGCACACAGCTGCTGACCTGTCACAGGGTGACGTGGAGCAGCTCACAGAGAGAAGTGAGACTCAGTCTCTAGATGCGATAGTGAGGGATCTGATATTGGAGATTATTTCACAAATGTTAGTTCTCAAGGAAGCTCTGCAGGAATAACAACTCTCTAATGAAGGTACTTTATTATACAGTAAAACAAATTAATGATTTTCTTGACATTACTTTTAATCAGCGAAGGCCAAAGTTGGAGAAATATTTCTCTAATTTGCAACTTTTTGTTGATTCTTGTGTTATGGTTATGAGAAAGGCCTCAATTGAGGAGCTTTCTCAGCCAAAACGGTATAGACTCAAGAAACACATGAGTGCTGTTAAAAAAAGAAAAAAAAACTGTCATAAGTAATATTAATAGGCAATGATTAAAAATAGGGTGATTTTAGGAGTTGTTGTTTGCCTTTTCCTTTCTTTCCCTATGTCAACCTTAAACATAGGTACATTTAATATTAACGGTTGTCGGGATGCAGAAAAGAGATCTGCTTTATTTGATTACTTGCGGTTTAAGAAAGCAGATGTGATTTTATTACAGTAAACGCATACAGATCAGCAAAATCAGGCACAATGGATTAGTGATTGGAAAGGCAGGGTTTTGTTAGCCTGGCTCCGCCCTCCTACGTGCTTCCGCTTAATTTTCATTTCCCTTCAGCAGTACGTCTGGGATTTCTCTATAGAGTTTCATTTTCTCCTGCAAAAATCTGCAGGACCAATCAGCGAACAGATGGGGGTGGCTAAGAACGATGACGTTGAGGTCGCGCGTCAGTTTGAGTTGTAGTTCAGTAATAGCAGCGGAGAAAGACGTGAGAAAAGCTATTCGGTCCGTTGTTGCAAAACTGCTGAATATACAGAAGTTAAAGCCGGAGCAAGAACCAGGTTTGCTAAGTTTTGTTTGTCTGATTATTCTGACTTGTTGTTTCCGTCCGGTTTCGGTGCATGATATACGTCACGACCACACGTTAGCGATTGGCTTTGGCAGATCCTGAGTGCCTCTGGGCAGATCCAATAGTTTTAAACTTCAACAATGGACCCTCCTTAATGGAAGTAACGCTTTCCAGTGGACCGTGGCCAGACTCTCTGTACAAATGAAATGAATGTACGAGAGTCTGGTTGGACCAGGCTAGGGTTTTGTTAAGTCATGGAACAAACCTCAGTGCAGGGGCCGGTTGCATAAAACTTAGTCATGAATTTTTTTCTTCAAGACTGATCATAACTGTTTTAAGCATGTTACATAGAAAGGTAGATTGGTCTAATTTAAATCCAAATAATAAGACTTATTAGCCCTAACTAATTGCTAGTTAGTCAGAATCATTCTTAAGACGCAGTCTTAAAGTCATGGCTATGTTTATGCAACCGGCCACAGGTGTTGCCATCCTTTCTTCCCCATGTATCAATAATCAACCAGATTTGATGGAGGTGATGCCTGGTCGCATTATGAGATTTGAAATTGCCTTGGGTGATGGACATTTTTCCTTTTTTAATGTGTATGCTCCAAATGTTGGTCAGGAACGTATTGAGTTTATTGGAATACTTTCTGATGCTTTATCTCAGTGTCCTCATGGAAAATCCCTGTGCTTGGTGGTGATTTCAATTGTACTGTTAATACGGATTTGGATAGGAATCATGATGAGCCTCAGCCATCTTCTGCTGAGAGTTTAAAATATGAAAGTTTAATAAATGACCATAATTTAGTAGATTTGTGGAGAGAGGCCTTTCCTGGGGTTAAACAGTACACGTGGTTAAAAGCCAATTCTAATCATTTGTCAGGGGCCAGGCTTGATCATTTTTATGTTGAGAAAGGCAATAGGAGTAGATTTTTTAAAAGCTTGATTTCGCCATCGTTTCTGTCGGATCATCACTATTTGTCTTTGTAGTTTCTGTCTCTTTTCCTAGAATTTTAAAATCACATTGGCACTTTAACAATAGGTTATTGCAAGACTGCACCTTTATTCACTCTTTTAATCTTTTCTGGAAAGCTTGGAGAAGAGGAGAGATGTAAATTTCAGTTTTTAAATCAACGGTGGGACATCGGTAAAGTGCAAATTAAGTCCTTTTGCCAACAATACACTGCACATAGTACTAGAGTCCTTAAAGAAAAAATGAAATCTCTTGAACAAGCTATTCTTGGACAAAGCAGTGACTGTACCCACAATAATTCAACTTCTATTGACTCTTATTGAGCTTCTTTTAAAGAACTTACTGGAGGAACGAGGGAAAATTGCCCTGCTAAGGACCAGGTTTGCCCAGCTGAATGACATGGATGCTCCTACAGTTTTCTTTTTTGGACTTGAAAAAAAAGTCAAGGGAACAGAAGATGTTTCATCAATTGAAAATTCCTGGTGGTGGAGTTACAACTGACCAAAAGGAAATTCAACGTTATGCTTTTCCTTTTATGAGGATTTATACTGTTCTGAAGAATGTGACATAGCAATTGCGGATTACTTTTTATGTGATCTACCTAAACTATCTAAAGAGGAGAGAGATGGCTTAGACAGTCCTTTATCATTCAACGAGCTTTCACAAGCTGTTCAGGAGATGTGTTCAGGGAAATCACCTGGGCTGGATGGTCTTTCTGCAGAATTTTTCAAGTCCTTCTGGAAACTAATTGGACAAGACATATATTATGTTTTTCGTGAATGCATTGATATAAAGGAACTCTCCCTTTGAGTTGTTGAAGGGCAATTCTGACACTGATCCCGAAAAAGGGTGATCTTAGGTGTCTAAACAATTGGCGCCCGGTATCATTAATCTGTGCCGATTTTAAGATCTTATCGAAAGTATTGACTAATGGACTAAAAAAATATATGGAATCTGTTATTCATAAAGACCAAACATTCTGTGTTCCCAAAAGGTCCATTTTTGATAATCTCTTTTTGTTGAGAGATATTATTACGGTTGCAAAAATGCACAATTTGGACATTGGATTTTTATCACTGGATCAGGAAAAGGCGTTTGACAGGGTGGACCATCAGTATTTATTTAAGACCCTGGAAGCCTTTGGTTTTGGTCCTTATTTTGTTTCTCTCATTAAATTGTTATACAAGGAAATTTACAGCATGTTAAGCCTTAATGGCTCCTTAACTAGGCCTTTCTCTGTAAGCAGGGGAATAAGGCAAGGGTGCCCTCTTTCAGGTCTTTTGTATGCAATTTCTATTGAGCCTCTCTTAGTTTTACTCAGAAGGCAATTATGTGGCATTAATGTCCCCAGTTTCCCCAGTCTTGATCCAGTTACACTTACAGCATACGCAGATGATGTAACAGTAGTTATAAATGGTTCTGAAGACATTAGAAGCTTGATCTCTTCTTAAGATCAATTTCGGAACTTCATCTGCGAGAATTAACTGGCAAAAATGTGCATCTTTGCTTTTGGGAGACTGGCAGGGTATAGAACCTCCTCAGTTGCCGCAGCAATGTAGATGGACCAGAGATGGCTTTAAAGTCCTTGGTCTTTACTTTGGGACTAAAAGCTATACAGATAAGAACTGGGAAGGGCTTTTTGATCGAGTGATTTGTAGAATCCAGAAGTGGAGATGGATTCTTCCACAACTATCGTATAGAGGGAGATGTTCGGTCATTAACAACTTGGCAGATTCGATGATATGGCACAAATGTACTGTTTTAGTTCATCCTAAAGAATTACTAATTGGAGTTCAAAAAGCATTAGTTTTTTTGGATGGTTGCCATTGGCTTCCTCCAGGTGTCCTCTATTTTCCTCTTGCAGAGGGAGGGCAGGGGTTAATACATCTGGAATCCAAAATTTTGTCAATGAGGTTGCATACACTGCAAAAACTTCTATATTGTTCAGATGAAGTGCCTTGGGTTGATTTTGGGATACATATACTTAAGAATATTGGAGGGATTGGTCTTGATAAGCAGTTGTTCTTAATGCAGAAATCCTTTGTGGAGAAGATTCATTGTTTGCCCTTCAGTTCTTATATATCAGTGATTAAATCATGGGATTGTTTTAAACTGTTAAGGCAAGAGGATGAGCATTATGGTATTGCAGAACCTCTTTTTTTTAATCCCCTTTTTGAAATGTCTAAAATATCTAATGTGTCACCATCTTTAATTAACAAATTTCTGAATGCTGGTATCACCAAAGTTGTGGATTTAATTGATTTAAAGAAAGGCCAATGGAGAACTATACATGAACTTGTGGAAAAAGTTGGGGTAACTTCAGTCAGAATTATGGAGAGATTAATTGGGGATTTTAAGGCCTCTTTCCCTCCGATGCTGACTTCTTTCATTAATAATGGTTTTCGGAATGGTTTTGTTCCTCAGACTGAGTTTCCTGAGTTTAAGGTGGTTTTAAAAGATTGTGAATATGAGGATGATACAAGTCAGATAAACTTGCTTAAAGGTTATGGGGATTTGGTGTTTTATTGCATTGGGGGAAAAAAATGTTATATCATATTTGTGTCAAATCTATACATCTGGGACAATTAAAGCAAAGACCAGATACTAAATTGAGTTCTTTTTTATCTATTCCTGATGGGATATGTCCATCTTGAAGTCTGTTGTATAAACCTCCTATCTCTAAGAGAAGTGGGGACCTTCAGCGGAGGTTACTGAACTGTATTGTTGCCTCAAACTCTTTTATTTCAAAGTTTAATGAGACTGTTTTACCAATATGTCCCTTTTGTAATTTACATGACACTATTTTCCATATGTTTTGTGAGTGTTCTCGACTTTGCTCATTGTTTGAATTGTTAGGGAATATTATTGTAAAATTGGGTATCCCTTATACCAATACACTATTTATAATGGGTTGCCGGTATAAGAGGTCTCAGCAGCAACAGTGTACACCTGCCAACTTTTTGATAGGGCAAGCTAAGCTTGCAATTTATAAGACATCAGTGTAAAAATTCTGGTGATGATGTAAATTTGGTAACCCTATTTAAGTCTTTGGTGAAGTCAAGAGTGATCATTGAATTACTATTAGTATTGGCATACAAATAATATTCTGTATTTTGAATGAAGATGGGGCTTTGGAGAAGCATTGGTGATTATAAGTGAATCAGGGAATCTGGAATTTAATTGGTAATAGATTGTAATAATTTGTTTTTTTGTTGTTTTTTAATGTTTATTAATTTATTAAAGAGTTTTTAAAAGTCAAAAGTCTCTCTCCCTCTCCCCCTCTCTATCTCGCTCTCTCTCTCACAAGGGAGCCAAATTTCTAGTACCTATTTTTCACATGCTTGCAGAGAATGGTTTACTAAAACTGTTAATGTTTACTAGTTACTGTCTTTATTTCACATTTTCTTGGTTGATAGAAGCACTGGGGACCCAATTATAACACATAAACATAAAAATGTCAGATTTTCTTGATATGTCCCCTTTACAATCATTATGATGGATAAAAGCTATTCTGGTGATAATATTAGTTATTGGGTAACAGTGACCACCCATGGAATTTGTAAGAGGAGAAGTTAATTTAATAAAACACTTGTGTGTTTTTTTTTGTGTGTCTGTTTGTAGTTGGGTGGACGGTTCACCTGTTGTATTCACTGCATGGCTGCCAAATGAACCAAATTTCTCCAACAATGATGAGAACTGTGTGACCATTTTGAAAAGCACAGGTAAGGATTTCTCATTACAGCTGTATATTATATAGCAAATACATAAAGAACAACATCCACTAAACATTCAAACTTGCTTCAGAGACATCACATCTAGATTATAATCTGTTGATTCCGATTAAATTAAGGTTGACCTTGGAGGAAGTTTTCAAATTTGCATTAATGAATTCATTTTTACCATTAGGTTCGAAATTTCAGAAGCTTGTTATAGTACAGCAAGATTATATGACACATACAGTCTTGTTCAAAATAATAGCAGTACAATGTGACTAACCAGAATAATCAAGGTTTTTAGTATATTTTTTTATTGCTACGTGGCAAACAAGTTACCAGTAGGTTCAGTAGATTCTCAGAAAACAAATGAGACCCAGCATTCATGATATGCACGCTCTTAAGGCTGTGCAATTGGGCAATTAGTTGAATTAGTTGAAAGGGGTGTGTTCAAAAAAATAGCAGTGTGGCATTCAATCACTGAGGTCATCAATTTTGTGAAGAAACAGGTGTGAATCAGGTGGCCCCTATTTAAGGATGAAGCCAACACTTGTTGAACATGCATTTGAAAGCTGAGGAAAATGGGACGGTCAAGACATTGTTCAGAAGAACAGCGTACTTTGATTAAAAAGTTGATTGGAGAGGGGAAAACCTATAAAGAGGTGCAAAAAATGATAGGCTGTTCAGCTAAAATGATCTCCAATGCCTTAAAATGGAGAGCAAAACCAGAGAGACGTGGAAGAAAACGGAAGACAACCATCAAAATGGATAGAAGAATAACCAGAATGGCAAAGGCTCAGCCAATGATCACCTCCAGGATGATCAAAGACAGTCTGGAGTTACCTGTAAGTACTGTGACAGTTAGAAGACGTCTGTGTGAAGCTAATCTATTTTCAAGAATCCCCGCAAAGTCCCTCTGTTAAATAAAGGCATGTGCAGAAGAGGTTACAATTTGCCAAAGAACACATCAACTGGCCTAAAGAGAAATGGAGGAACATTTTGTGGACTGATGAGAGTAAAATTGTTCTTTTTGGGTCCAAGGGCCACAGGCAGTTTGTGAGACGACCCCCAAACTCTGAATTCAAGCCACAGTACACAGTGAAGACAATGAAGCATGGAGCATGATATGGGCATGTTTCTCCTACTATGGTGTTGGGCCTATTTATCGCATACCAGGGATCATGGATCAGTTTGCATATGTTAAAATACTTGAAGAGGTCATGTTGCCCTATGCTGAAGAGGACATGCCCTTGAAATGGTTGTTTCAACAAGACAATGACCCAAAACACACTAGTAAACGGGCAAAGTCTTGGTTCCAAACCAACAAAATTAATGTTATGGAGTGGCCAGCCCAATCTCCAGACCTTAATCCAATTGAGAACTTGTGGGGTGATATCAAAAATGCTGTTTCTGAAGCAAAACCAAGAAATGTGAATGAATTGTGGAATGTTGTTAAAGAATCATGGAGTGGAATAACAGCTGAGAGGTGCCACAAGTTGGTTGACTCCATGCCACACAGATGTCAAGCAGTTTTAAAAAACTGTGGTCATACAACTAAATATTAGTTTAGTGATTCACAGGATTGCTAAATCCCAGAAAAAAAAAATGTTTGTACAAAATAGTTTTGAGTTTGTACAGTCAAAGGTAGACACAGCTATTTTTTTGAACACACCCCTTTCAACTAATTGCCCAATTGCACAGCCTTAAGAGCGTGCATATCATGAATGCTGGGTCTTGTTTGTTTTCTGAGAATCTACTGAACCTACTGGAAAATTGTTTGCCACGTAGCAATAAAAAATATACTAAAAACCTTGATTATTCTGGTTAGTCACATTGTACTGCTATTATTTTGAACGAGACTGTATATAGTATACTGTATGTCTTGTCTAATGTCTTTGTAAAAGAACACATGATCTGTTGGATAACATGTATATTTCTGTAGGACACTGGAATGATGTTAATTGTGGTCATTCGTTAGCCTCGATCTGTAAAAGAAGTGCAAATTTTGTCAACACCACCATGTCTCCAACCACTGTGCCAGCGGGTGGTTGTGCTCCTGAATGGACTCTGTTCAGAGGAAAAGTAAGAACCATTACTGTCCAAAAATATCTGCTTTGAACCAGTGTTTGAATTTTGTCCTGGAAAACTTAAAAGTTATAGTGGCCGTGCCCCCCCTGGCCACCATGTAGCTCGGCGCCTGCTTAAAGTACAGCATACATGCCATCACTAGCTCATCCCATAAGGCAAAATATTTAATATTTTTAAATATCATTTTAAATATATTTTTAAAGAAAACAAAAATGAAGAAAACAAAAATGGCAAAAAATATGTGTGCTGAAATCTATTTTTAAATAGTTACGAAAAAGTATTGCTCCCCAATATATTTTTTATACGTTTTGAAATATATTTTAAAATAAATATATTTTAAAGCATTTATATTCACGTCGCATTGAAAGAAAAAAGTTTAAGTTATAAAATTTAAAAAAGGTTACACTTAAAATTAAATATATTTTCAACAGCAGAAATATGCTAATATTTTTATATTTTATACATACATTTTATATTTATTCTAAATTTTATACAAAATTTGTATTTTTTTGGTCAGGAAAAACGTATTTTTTGCCATATGGGTTGTAAAATTAGAAATGTATTTGTTGCCCCTAAAATAATTTTTTAATATACGTTGATATATGAAGGTTAAAACTAAATATATTTTTAATTTTTAAAAATATATTTATTTAAGCTTTACTCTTTTTACAAAATGTATTTGGCATATATTACAAATAAATGTTTGGCGAGAGAAATTTATTTTTTGCTGTATGAAAGAAAACATTTGCAGCACTTTTGTCAAATCAACCTATACTTTTATGTTACTTTAACTTAAAAATTAAAGTTACAATTAAGTTGTCAACTTGAATATTATTTATACGGTTTGCCCAAACCTAAAATAATAGGTTGAATTAACTGGCAAAAACAAGTTGTTTTAACTTTGTGGTGCATTTCTTTACATTGTCTGAATTGTCAGAATGTATAACGGATGTGAAAAAGGCAGACAACTGAACAAAATCTAGTCTTTTTTATGACTGATGAAAGTTTCAAAGGCAGTTTGTTAACCTGATTGATGCAATGGGAAATTGTGTTTATCTTTTAACATGCAAAGTTTTCAGACAGAAATTTCTGACTACAGTTGTTGGTGGATCAGGCATGTAAATGCGTCAATGGGTCTACTTTGCAGACATGCTTCAAAGTTAATTTATTGCAGCTGTTTTTACTAGTAATTATTAATAAAAAAAACACTCATAGGTCCACTGTGTAAATTTTTAGCGGCATCTAGTGGTGAGCTTGTAAATTGTAACCAACAGCCTAGTCCAGAGCTCAGTCCTTTATTTCGAAAATGCTATGTCGCCACAGGACAAACATGTTGTTGTCTGAGATAATCCAGTGATTAAGCATGCTCTCTAGAGTAGTTTGTCCGTTTAGAGCTACTGTAGAAACATGACGGCGACTTCCATTTAAGGGGACTCGCGGTGTTTGGAGATAAAAACGGTTCATTCTGAGGTAATAAAAACAATAAAGTTAATTGTGTAAGGTCCTTATAAACCAATAAAATATATTGCATTTCGGTCAAGAGATCCAATTTGCACAGTGCACCTTTAACAATAATATAATTTAGTAGTATATGTTAACAAGCAGGAAGATTTCACTTTAATTTCTATCTTAATAACATTTAAAATCTAAAGACAAAGTGTGATCTCTTGAGTATATCACCAATAATAACATTAATATTAAAATGTGTTCAGTGACTAACATGATGTATTGCAAGATTTATAGAAATGACGACATAAATATAATAGAAAATAGAAAAAACCCAACCTATTTGACAATATTTAATCCATCCTTTCTGGAAATAAGCACAGAAAATGAGAAGAATTATTTGAATAATTTTGAGTGTTTGTGTTTCCAAATAGTGTTACAAGTTTTTCGATAATAAGATGAAGTGGCATAAATCACGAGATCACTGCATTTCACATGGAGGCAATCTGGTGTCCATTCGGAGTCACACAGAGCAATGTGAGAATGACACTAATACTGTTATCTGTTCATTTCAATTTATTGTTTAGATAAGAAATTAAACCTGCTTGTATCATTGTGGTGCTTAAGTTTCAATTACTAATATGTATTCTCTAGTAAAACAAGTCACTGTAGATATTTTAATTGTAAAAATGTTAAAGCAACACTATATAGTTTTTTTTTACCTTTAAATAATGTCTCTAAAATTATTTCAGTGATAGAACAACTTTTAACTGGACAAATTGTACTGTTGCTGCAACCTGAGCAGCGTCCTAGCTGCTACAAGCACACTCTGAAAGTGGCGGTGGAGGGTAGGAAACACAGACCCGCCCCGCCCCTCCCCCTGCCTGCAGAAGAGTGTCTGATACCAGGCACTCTTGCGCTTTTTAACCACATGGGGGAGCTGTAAGTCATTTTTACATGGAAACTACATAGTGTTGCTTTAACTACTTTAAATATGTGACCTACAGTATAGTGCTAAACCAGCACAGACAGTGGCTGTACTTTAACTGGAGTGTGAGTGGTTTGTAAATAAAATACAAAAAGTTTCACGGATGATAAATGAATATAGCTGGTGCCTTGTGTTAAAAAAATCCCTTTGTTTGCATTCCCAGTTTTTCTCACAACTTTAATGCTAAGTGCTGTTGATGACATGTGGATCGGTTTAAATGACATTGTCTCAGAAAGAAAGTTTGTCTGGACTGACAATCGAGCTTTCAAATACACAAACTGGCTCAAAGGTCAACCTTCGTCAAGTTTACAGTCAAGATACTACACTATGATGGAGGTAAATGTGCATGAGTTTATTATAAATAATAAAAATTAAGTACATTCATCAAAGCTTCTATTTTGTTTGTTGTGTATTTGTTTCAGCAGTCAGATTTCTGTGTAATCTTACACTAAAAGCTTTGGGTTTGATCACAGCAGTTAATATAAGCATCTCATTATATGTTCTTCTCACTGGAAGCATGTTAGGGTTTAACTTCTGGGTGACTTTAGGGTTCTGATCCTAGTTGTTAATTTTAATGTTTTACCATTTTATTAACTCAGTGGATCCTTAAGTCTTTTTGGCTTATTGTATCTTGGTATCATCAGAGTATACAAAATAGAATCTTGCACAGTTAAAGCATCTGATCGCGATTCTTGTTTATGCAGGAAAAACTGCTTTGTCATTCATACAGTTGGTGCTAAAATGTAGTTCATTATCATAACATTTTGTCCAGTTTTGATCACTCATAAAACTTTACCAATTACGGTATATATAAATTTATGTACTTAACATGAGTCTATCATTTAAAACACTTCCATTTGTTACAATTTTGATATTGAAGTAAATCTTTAACAGTGTCTCCATCGGACACGAGCGATGCAAGGATTGACAAGACTCAAAGATTATTGATGCACTGTATCTCTTTAAGATTAAGAGACACCACTTCTACTTATAACAAAAACATTTATCAGCACAAAAACCAAAAAAGAGGGTAGTGGATGGATGCACATCTTTACACATTCCCCGCCACCCTTTTTTTATGTCGCCAGCATTTTTTTTTTGATTTTCACAAAAGTTTCAAAAAATACCTTCCAGGAAAATGTTCTTCTAAAAATATATACACACACAAATATATTAAATGAAAAAACAGACCCTCAAAATGGGGAAAAAAAACCGTTTCATCCTATCTATATTTTCTACTCTGCTTATAAACTCTTTAAATATGGGTATTTTTCTTCAAAAAAAAAAAAAAAAAAAAAAACAACAAGAAATTATTGCATTTTTTTTTGGCAGAAATGTTGCTAGAGTTCAGATTCAGAATGCTTATCATAAACATCCATGTAGTGTAAAATTAATTAATAATTTTGTGCGTCAGTCATTTTATAAATTGGGTGGATAAACGCAGTATTACAGATTATCATAAAAACTCATCAGGAACACATTTTTATTTCAAATGTTTTCTCTTATTTGACGAGATAACTTGTCAATGGCAGGGAATGAGTTAAAGAAGGTGGCTATACCTGTACCATCATTTCCAAGTGAATTCCTGCAAGATGATTGTTGTTAAATTGGCTTATTCTGGACCTTCTGGACCTCGCACATGTTAAGATTTATTTTTGAGAAAGCCGAGGTTGGGGATCTTGGGCATAAAAAAAGGCTGGTGACCACTGATCTAGACTAAATATGTTGTCCTTGTTCAACTCAGTGCATCCTTATAGTATCTTCATCAGAAGAGTCTTCTTCAAGATTTTGTCATTTTATAATAAACACTTTGGGTTTGTTCATTTCTAATGACAAATCTTTATTAAAACTGCAAGCAGTGATGGAAGGGCCCTCGCACACATGACACCACCACGCCGTGGCATAAGAATTAAAGGGAACAGTAGTAAATAGACATTTAAGCATGTAAACATAGGTGAACTATTTGTGTAGTACTATAAGTGTAGTATAATGTGCCACATTTCCTGTTGCTAATTACAAATTACAGCGAGGTAGCATCATGTAAGATAGCATGAGAGAGGGAGAGAAAGAGAGAGAGAGAGAGAGAGAGAGAGAGAGAGAGAGAGAGTGAGCAAGTGTGTGTGTGTGTGTGAGTATTAGTGACTACATGTAAATATTGGCACATAGATGTGTTCAGTCCAGGACTCTTATTGATCATGTAAAATTTAGGGCAGATCTGACTTTGAATAATCAGTGTAAAACATGTTACTTCTTGTTGCCAGCAGGTGGCGCTATGGCCATAAGTGACTATTGGCATGTAGATGTGTTCAGTCCTGGACTCTTGTCAATTATGTAAAGTTTGGGACAGATCAGACATTGCATAATCATTGTAAACATGTCACTTCCTGTTTCCAGCTGGTGGCGCTATAACTATAAGTGACTATTGGCGTGTAGATGTGTTCAGTCCAGGACTCTTATCAATCATGTGGAGTTTGTGACTGATCAGACATTGCATAATTAGTGTAAACATGTCACTTCCTGTTGCCAGCTGGTGGCGCTATGACCATAAGTGACTATTGACATGAAGATGTGTTCAGTTCAGGACTCTTATCACTCATGTGAAGTTTGGAACAAATCCGACATTGCATAATCATTGTAAACATGTCACTTCCTGTTGCCAGCTGGTGGCGCTATAACTATAAGTGACTATTGACATGAAGATGTGTTCAGTTCAGGACTCTTAGCAATCATGTGAAGTTTGGGACAAATTCGACATTGCATTATCATTGTAAACATGTTACTTCCTGTTACCAGCTGGTGGCGCTATGACCATAACTGACTATTGACATGTAGATGTGTTCAGTCCAGGACTCTTATTAATCATGTGAAGTTAGGGAAAGATCGGACATTGCATAATCAGTGTAAACATGTCACTTCCTGTTGCCAGCTGGTGGCACTATGACCATAAGTGACTATTGACATTTAGATGTGTTCAGGTCAGGACTCTTATCAATCATGTGAAGTTCGGGACAGATCAGACATTGCATAATCATTGTAAACATGTCACTTCCTGTTGCCAGCTGGTGGCGCTATAACCATAAGTGACTATTGACATGTAAATGTGTTCAGTCCAGGACTCTTATTAATCATGTGAAGTTTGGGACAGATCAGACATTGCATAATCATTGTAAACATGTCACTTCCTGTTGCCAGCTGGTGGCGCTATAACCATAAGTGACTATTGACATGAAGATGCGTTCAGTTCAGGACTCTTATTAATCATGTGAAGTTTGGGACAGATCAGACATTGCATAATCATTGTAAACATGTCACTTCCTGTTGCCAGCTGGTGGCGCTATAACCGTAAGTGACTATTGACATGTAGATGTGTTCAGTCCAGGACTCTTATTAATCATGTGAAGTTTGGGACAGATCAGACATTGCATAATCATTGTAAACATGTCACTTCCTGTTGCCAGCTGGTGGCGCTATAACCGTAAGTGACTATTGACATGTAGATGTGTTAAGGTCAGGACTCTTAGCAATCATGTGAAGTTTGGGACAGATCGGACACTGTATGCCTGAGTTCCAGCAACCTGTTTCATAGCGAAACATCAAACTTTGGCTGGCCGAAACCGACACAAATTTTAATATAGAATCAAATCCTTCGCAATTTAGCATCACAAAGGCCTTAAGATGAGACTCGCCAAATATGATGATGATCCGACGAAAACTGTAGGAGGAGTTAGTTAAAGTATGACGCCTGGAAATGAGAAAAACTGAGCCAAAATCTGAGAAATAATTCAAAATAGCTGACTTCCTGTTTGGTGTAGGGCGTTGCTCCAAGAGACTTTTTTGTAGGGCTTGTAATAATACACGAGTATACCGAAATTCGTACATGTAAGTTAAACACAGTCCAAGGGCTGCTTAATTCAATATTTGAAAGTGGCGCTAAAACATGCTCCTTCAGGTTGCCAGCTGGTGGCGCTATGGCTATAAATGAAAATTGTTATGTAGATGTGTTCAGGTCAGGACTCTTAGCAATCATGTGAAATTTGGGACAGATCGGACACTGTATGCATGAGTTCCAGCAACTTCCTGTTTCATTGGAAAACATCAAACTTTGTTGGGCCAGAACCGACACAAATTTTTACGTAGAGTCAAATCCTTCGCAATTTGGCATCACAAAGGCCTTAAGATGACACTCACCAAATATGAAGATGATCCGACGAAAACTCTAGGAGGAGTTAGTTAAAGTATGACGCCTGGAAATGACAAAAACTGCGCCCAAATCACAAAAATAACTCAGAATAGCTGACTTCCTGTTTGGTTTACGGCTTCGCTCCAAGAGACTTTTTTGTAGGTCTGGTCATACTACAGAAGCGTACCGAATTTCGTAATTGTACGTCAAACACAGTCCGAGGGCTGCTTCGTTGAAAATTTGTAGGTGGCGCTATAGAGCCATTTTCCCACACCTAATTCTAAAGCATACACCACATGTAAATTTTCATCACTCTTGACATCTGTGCAAAATTTCATGAGTTTTCGAGTATGTTTAGGCCCTCTAAAGTCCCGCTGAAGTCGGAGAAGAAAAAGAAAAATAATAATAATAATAATAACTCCTTGAAGAACAATAGGGTCCTCACACCCCGGTGTGCTCGGGCCCTAATAAGATATTATAAGAAAACTATTCATTTTGATCTTAACTGTATACATGAATATTTAAATGTTGAATGTTAAAAACCTGGGCCTGGTTGCATAAAGCACCTTAAGTGCTAATTTTCCCTTAAGTTCACCCTTATGTTTCTCTTAAACTTAAGGGTGTTGCAGAAAAACCCTTAAGTTTTTTCTGTTGCGTCTCCATGGCAACAATAGTATTTTATAACAACAAACTGGGGTCGCTGTCAGTGGCGGCTCGTGACTCCTCATCCGAGGGGCGCGAATTCAAAATAAGTGTTCGGAGTATCATGTGTGTGGTTCCCTTTTCCAAAATATGTGTCCTGCGTGTTGAGAGATCCTGTGTGCATCACGTGTTTTGTCAAAATAAGTGCCTGCTGCACACGCATCAAAACCGTTTATGATAAAAGAGACGCTCATGTTCCAAAAGACACTCCCTTAACATTAAACTCTGATTACGCATGAGATTATGCGAGTATCTGGCAAACGCGAGCGTCTCTTTTATCATAAACCCTTTGACGCGTCTGCAGCAGACACTTATTTTGGCAGGACACGTGATGTACATACGATCTCTCAAAGAGCAGAACACATATTTTGAAATTACGTACCACACACATGACGGGCTACATACATGTTGTGATGAACTTCGCATCGTGCGCCCTCAGAAAAAGAAGTCACCAGCCGCCACTGGTTGCTGTCATGAAACACTTAACGATTACCCTTACCTAAGAGAACCGTTTAAGGGATTATATGCAAAAATCTTTAATTATTATCTTACAGTAGTAAAGGGGAATTTACCCCTTAAGTGTCATACTTAAGGGAAAAACTTAAGGTGCTTTATGCTGTTCCTAAAATGCAATTTTTGTGTCTTCTAGGAATTACTGAGAAGGAGATCTTTGTACCATTATTTTGCTATATCTTATATGTCCAATATAAAAGAGATTATTAGACTTTAACCTGGATTTCAAAATTTACCACTTAACCTCTATAAACATTGTCCTTAGGCGAGGAGGGGCATATAACATGTAGATGTTTCGTTAACTCTAACTGGCATTGTGTCAGCAATTTACATAAAAACACTGTGGAATTTATTATGAATTTCACAAATGTGACCCTGGACCACAAAACCTCATAAGTTGCACAGGTATATTTGCAGCCATAGCCAAAAATAAATGTTATGAATCAAAATTATGGATTATTTTATGCCAAAAATCATTAGGATATTAAGTAATGCTCATGTTCCATGAAGATATTTGTAAATTTCTTACTTTGAATATTTAACGAATTGATTTATCATTAGTAATATGTGTTGCCAAGGACTTTGGTGATTTTCTCAATATTTTGATTTTTTGCACCCTCAGATTTCGGTTTATTTATTTTAGCTGGTTTATACCAAACAAGTTCATTTGTTCAGCTGTAAAATGATGTAAAAATGACCCTGTATGGTTTTGTGGTCCCAGGTACCAAATAATCTGAACTCTTTTCCATGTAGAACTATGACTGTGTTGTGATGGTTAAACACCCAGAGAAGTCCACTGGTATGTGGAAAGTTGAAGACTGTAAAGATGAGAGAGGTTTCATCTGCAAGAGGAACACAGGTTAGATGAAGAAAAGAGATATTTGTCTCTATCATACACCCAGCAAAATGCAGGACAGTGCACAACGCAAGTGTTTTTTGCCAGTTTCAGCCTAACAAAGTTATAATTTTCACGTCCAGCTAAATTATAGAGCATTTGTCTTTTGGATACAAATGAGGTCAGATTCAACCCCACCGGTTTATTGTATATGATGACTTTGTACCTCTGGATATGGTGAGATGAGAACCATAGCAATATTTTTCAAAAAAACTCATGGCTCTGTACCAATGATGAAACTGCTTTCCACATGTTTGTAAATTATTCACCTCCTGTTTGTTACAAATATAAAGTATTTTTACTCATGGAAACCTTTTTGAAAATGTAATAATATTTGTAAATTATTATTATAAAAACATTTGAGATTATAGTGATAATGCGTCATACTTTATCAGCAATTAAAACACTGCTTGTTCTACTTATTACGCCATTACTGAACAACTTTTAAAGAAAATCAAAGCTTTATAACATATAACGTTATAAACACAAATAGCGTTTCAATAGATAAAAAGATGCAATATTTTTAACATCAATCTTAAACTGGTGTTCTTCTTCCTATGTTTACAGTTTTTCGCATACAAACTCTGCCAGGTAAATCGGGAAACCACCTTGGCATAAGCACAACTGTGGATGGGAAATTAGACTCTTATTGGCTTATTGCACGTTACACCCAAAACACACCCATTTCTCATTACAAGAATAGGAAAAACCTTATTAGACTTTGCACCAGCCACATAGACCATTTTTCCCATTGTTAATCTAGCACAAGTGGATTCAGACACACCTTAAGTGCTCTTGTGCTATGCGCTTTGACCATGCAATCGCTTAGAACGTTAAAATAGGGTCCTTTATACGTAAAATATTTTCCAACAATTAGTGAAGAAAAGACATGAGTTTATGGGTCACTTGTTGATCTCTTGCTGTAGATAATCTGTAAGTATTTTGTGTGTATTTTAGACTCTCAGCTGTCTGCTCCCGTGACCACAGCAGTACCACAGAAATACTTCAGTCTGGGCAATGATTCATATAAGGTCCAGCTGGAGAAGATGAGCTGGGATGAAGCGAGAAGACAGTGTAAAGCTGATGATGCTGATCTTGCAAGTGTACTGGACTCCATCAGTCAGGCGTACACCAGCCTACAAGTCGACAAACTCAAAGAACCTTTGTGGATCAGACTCAACAGTAACCTGGTAATAAATTAATCTCTCTTCACAATAAACACATTCATGTAATATCATATACTGTATACACACTGCAGAAATGATTTTACTAACATATGAGTGTGGTAATGTGGTTTCTTCAGACAGGTGGACGCTATCGCTGGGTGGATAACTGGTTTCTGAGCTACAGTAAATGGGCAACAGGAGAACCCAAAAACAATTTAGCTTGTGTTTATATTGACACGGATGGAGACTGGAAAACTGCAGTGTGTAACAACACATATTATTCCCTCTGTAAACGATCAACAAGTATTTCATTCTACATATAATCATTTATATTTAGATAATGTTTAGTTGCTTTGCTTCCAGAAATATTTCCCCATTCATTTTTACCATTTGAGTAAAAAAAAAAAAAATCCTTACAAGTTCGATACAATCTGGATTGTTCAAAGATGAACCTAGACACTAACTTTGCCTTTTTTGATCATTTAAAGATTTTAAAATCAGAGATATTTTAACTCTTTCCCCGCCATTGATGAGTTATCCCGTCAATTAGGAGAAAACATTTGCTTGAAAAAGTGTTCTTGATAAGTTTTTATGGTTATTTGTAATACCACGATTACCCAATTTATAAAGACCTGAAGCAAAAATATTTTTTTATTTCATAATATAAATAGGATGAAAAAAAATTCTCTTTTTTTGTCTGTTTGTTTTGTTTATTGTTTGTTTGGAAGCAGAGGGTTTGTTTTTTTATTTGATAGATTTGTATGTTTATATATATTTTTTGAAAAAAAAATTCCTCGAAGGAATTTTGTGAAACTTTTGTGATAATCACAAAAATGCTGGCAGGCAGGCAACTTTTCTAAAAAAACAAAAAAAAATGGTGGCTGGGAATGAGTTAATGATATAAATTTCATGATATAGCAGGAAAACGTTTTCTCTTAATTGATCAGATAACTCGTCAATGGTGGGGAAAGAGCTAAGAGAGAGATTTGATATACTAACCCCTCACACGGTCCACAGTTTTTGCCCCTACAGATCCTCCTCAGCTGCCGGGTAACTGCCCCGAATCAGATCAGACGAAAAGTTGGATACCGTGTAGAGGACACTGCTATACGTTCATAACCTCAACGAGAGACAGCTGGGCTAAAGCCACAGTAGAATGTATAAGAATGGGTGAGACGCTTCATCCTCCTCCCAATGAGATTATTAAAGGTGCTGAAGAATGTAAAATTGTATAGATGAATAATAATATTGTGAGCCTTAAACGCGATTGTTTCATCCTTCTTATGTAAATCTTGTGCATGCAAAAGACCGCTAAGTGTAGCACGCACTTATTTTTATATGACACATGATGCACATAAGTTCACATGACACACATTTTAAATTTGTGACTGCTGAGTTATGCTAGTTAATGCTATATGCTAGCGTTTTTGGAATTAAGCTACTATTGACGTTGCAGTTTCGTTTTGCAGGAATATAGGGGAGGGGGGTGAGTTGTGCCAGTTTTTACTCAAAGTGACTTTAAAGTGAGGCCATGACAGTAATGCCTTCAACTTAAGGATGTAAATATATTTCAGGATGTTGTGCATCCCTAAGAACAATAACTGAAATAAATTGCTTCAGAAATATAACTTTTGGCAAAAAGTGGTCTTGTGGCACAACTTGCCCCTGGTGTGGGGTAAGTTGTGCCTTTAGGGAAAATAAGTTGTGCCGGTGATTTCTGAAGTTTCACAGAACATTTTAATGTTATGAACTGTAATGCTATATTAAAACAAATTCAATACACAAGACAAATTCAACACACAATTACTCATTTAAGGTTAATTTAGATATTGTCACTCTATTAAACTTTTGGAATAAGTCATATTTTTTATAGTTAAATAATATATTATATATTATAATAATATAATAATATATTAAGTTAAAATATTTTAACTTAAATACACAAAATATGATATTTCTGAATAATTTCAGGCAAAGTGGCTTTGGCAATAGATGCCTGTTGACATACACAGAAAGCTGTCTTTCAATTATGTAATATATAAGAATTACTAATTTCTGTAACGCCTGACCGGTCGTCTCCAATAGTCTGGATCATTAACTTAATTCACGCTGTGAATTTAGTTCGAGTTTAGCACCTGGCCCCAACATAATGCTTTGATCAGAAGATCTGCTCTTCTTCTGAGTCCTCTCTGTCTGCCTTTTTGGTGACAATCTAATTAAAATGCAATCTTTACAAATGCAAACTTCAAACAAAAGCCCAGAGAAAACGTGAGACCTAAAGACTTTAAGTGACCATTTGTTTGAGACAATCAGCTGGATAAACACAGTGGGTTGCTCAGACTATGTGCCTACAGCAGTGGTCACCAATCCCGGTCCTGGAGGGCCGGTGTGTCTGCAGAGTTTAGCTCCAACCCTAATCAAACACACCTGAAGCAGCTAATTAAGGTGCTTCAGGTGTGTTTGATTAGGGTTGGAGCTAAACTCTGCAGACACACCGGCCCTCCAGGACCAGGATTGGTGACCACTGGCCTACAGCATGACACAGAAATGTGTCTGCTTCTAAAGATCACAACTAAAGATCACAATAAGCGGTTTCAATTGTATATATTATATAGCCTTGTATTGCATGTTTGTATCTGTAATGTACCTCTTTCTTGTAACACTATATGGAGGCTTTGTTCATCTTAGCATTTCTCATAATTCACATTTATGAGATTACTATTTGATGTGTGTTTCAAACCATACCTTGTTTACACTCTTAATAATCCCCTTCTCCTTTCCTGATCAATGATGTGCATCATCTTACCATAACTGATATCAAACTTGTTCAATATCAATCCAAATTATTATTGTAACAAAATCTTTAGCATAGTCCATCTATGCAAATGAGTCTGGTGAAACAAAGACAAAGTCTCCCTACTCTATCAACACCCTTTCAAGATTGGTAATCTGAACTTCAAGGGGTTGGTCTAAACTCAGATTAAGAGGCCTGCACCCCAATTTATCATTGCTCACAGCTCACAGTTGGCCAACAGCTTTCAACGACACGCCGGTCACGGCGTGCAGCTGAGCTCCCAGCTCAGCTTCCGGTTGTGGGACCCCTATCCCTCTAGTTTCAGGCACCCTGGCACTTGGACTTAAACTTCAACTCCTACAGACACCTCCAAGGACTCCGTCACGTGACCACAAACTCAGGAACTCTCTTCCTCGCATACGCGCCCATACAGCTGGACGTACACACCCGCCTCACAAAAGCCAAAGTATCGCTTGTTCATTCGCTGTAAAAAATTATTGTCCCTTTTAATTAAGGTGATTCTCAGAGTTCTGATAGTTTGTGTAGAAGTTATAGTCTATAGTGATATTGCCCTTCTTTTACTCTCTCTCTCTCTCTCTCTCTCTCTCTCTCTCTCTCTCTCTCTCTCTTAATTTTCCATTCTTTCTCTATCATATATGTTTCTCATTTGTTTGTTTATATGTGTAGTTAGTATCGTATGTTTTTGTAGTGTAACTTAGTTTAATAAACCGGTTTTGCATTTCACAATGTGTTCAATGGTCATGAAATAAATGTCACTTAATCTGCCTTTAAGATCTTAAAGCTACATGCTTAACAATACCTTATAGCAGTAAGAATGTTGTTTTCTAAAGGCCACGGAATTAACTTCTTAATGTACAATTATGAGTATTTGCTGGACAAATACATTTATTAATTGATATTATTATTCTGCTAAATCACTTAAAATCTTTATAATTGGTATAATTAATTACAGTTAATTGTACTTATTCCCTTTGAGCTAAATCTGGGAATTTACCCAAATTCCCTTAAATTCCCGGAGTGTTTCGGAGGGAGGATTATAGTGTTTTAAATAACGCCGTTCTCCTCCCCCCGCTGAATCACTACATTTCTAAACATCCTATTGTGACTTGGCCACTTAAAACTTAATAAAACTTCTATTTAATAACATAGTGCAAACTCAAAACTGAAATCAATGTTAACTAATCAAAACAAATGGCAGGTTAGGCCTTATTCAAACACTGATGAGGCATGTCCATCTCCTCACTTCTCCAGATTATCCCCTGTGAGTATGTAGGTCTAGGTGGTCTGGATCTGGCCTACTATTTAACATCCCACTGGTCAATACTGCAGGGGAATATAAACTTATGCCGTCTTATGGCTGTTTCACCATTTTTTTGGGGTGTGTGTAGTTTCTGAGGACATCACCTCTGGTACAACTTAACCCAGGCCCTTTGGCAGAAATCACTCAAGACCTACAAGTCTGAACAATAAGCATGATCCAGCAGTTAAGAGCTAACATTATAATAACTGTATAGACTCATTGTGTAGCCTGCTAAAGCACTAAAACATGTGTAAAATATTTTCAAACCTATATATAATTGTTTAGACACTACAATAAAAAAACCTTAATCATAGAAATTTTACTTTGAAAGGAAAAAACAGTCTTTGGAGCTAAAATGTGCTCACCTCTCATGCTATGTATCTCTCTTTTTTTTTGAGGATAAGTAAAATTGATGGCTTTTCAAAATGATGTGGTCACACAACCAATTTCTTCTATGGTTTTGCATAAACAAGGGGTGGAACAACTCCCCCCCTGGCACAAATCACCACACTCTCCCCTACTAAAGAAACACAAATAACTTAAAACTCAAAAACGTTCATTTCCAATCTAATAGCAATTGTGTGTTTCTCAAAATCTGTAATCAGAACAGAGCTTAACATTATTATTCATGACCCTTCCAAATAAGGTAATTACCGCCCATTTAATTCTAAGAAAAATCCTAGGGTTTTAACCGTCTTTAGATCATTTTTGCACATAATAAAGTCACAAACCTTCTGTGTAGATATCAGAGAACAATTAACAGATATTATAATGCATTCTTTGGCACCTTTAAAAATATCAGTTTTCCAAATATTCACAGCATTTACATACATTTAAATCTGACAAACACAGATGGAATTCACTCATTTTGAGACCAAACTTTACTCCTCACATCTGAATGTATAGTACAGTAAATGGACAAATGGTTTAATGTTACTGTTTTGTTGTTTCATCTTTGGCAGCTGTAACATTCAGAACGTTAGTTTAACAGCTAAATGATTGTTTTTAAAAGCAGATACAGTGAGTTATCGGTCATTTCAGGTGCACATTTATTGAGTATTGAGGATCCAATAGAATCACAGTTTATCCGACAAAACCTGGAGATCCTGCATGATGAAGTCGAGTCAGTCTGGATTGGACTTCACCGCAGTCATAAGGGTCAGAACGAGCCTTCATCTAAACCAATACAACACATTTAAAATCACAGAGATATTGAACTGATGTTTGTGTGTGACAGGTGATTGGATGTGGATTGATAATACGGTTGTGGATTACACAAACTGGAAACCGGAGATGCGGGGTGATGGTGAAAAATGTGTTGAAGTTCAGTCAGACACTGGGATGTGGAGCACCATCAACTGTGATGATCGCAGAGGTTATATCTGCAAGACTGCTAAAGGTCTGACAAATACACTTACAAATAATCTCCATTAATATCACATCACCTTACTGTATGTTAATATCTACATGTGTCTTTATTAACAGTTATACCACCAACAGAGAAGCCATCAGTCTCAGGTATGATGAACAAAATCTGGAGGGTTTAATTTTAACACTCTGGGGTCGCCGCAAACTCTTTATTTTTCAATCACTCCGCAAAGAGACTTAGATAACTCTGCTGATTTTGGACATACATATATGATTTATACATCATTTAAAACGTTAAAGTGTTTTTTCTGTCCACTCCCAATAAAAACAGAATGTTGTGCTTTTCGCAAAATTAAGAAAATAAACATGATGCGCGTTTTGTTCTCTCTCCCTCAGTGAAGTGTAACTTAATGAATACTTGTCATAGAAACAAAAGATAAATGTCTACATAATGCTTGGAATGTCTGCTTTTAAAGGGGTCATAGCGTTAAAATTAGACTTTTTTCATGTTTAAGTGCTATAATTGGGTCCCCAGTGCTTCTATCAACCTAGAAAATGTGATAAAGATCAACCCAGTAACTTAATTTGAGTAAGCCATTTTCTGCAAGCATGTGAAAAATTAGGTCGTTCAGATTTCGCCTGTTTTGTGAGGTAGGTAGCAAGGCGAATTACAATAATACTGCCCTCTTTATCCGCACTATCCAACCACAGCACTGCCATTTAGTTCAGAGAGAAAGAGGGAGAAAAGAAGGACTTGACAGCACAATTGAGTTTCAATTACAACAAACCACCATCATTGTGATCAGTGTTTGCATTTCATCCGCTCATTTGCATTTTAAATGACACACCCAAAAACGAAACACTTTTGCTAAGGCCTACAAATTTGCGATTTTAACATGTTATAATAAACTATCTATATAGTATTTTGAGCTAAAACTTCACATACACACTCTGGGGACAGCAAAGATTTATTTTACATCTTAAAAATATCTCATAATATGACCCCTTTAAATGATGTAAGTGAGATTGAAAACAGATATTGTCATTCGGTGTAAACTGTATGAGAAGGAGATGAGATCGCCACACCCCCGCACCATTGAAGTGAACGAGCAGAGACATCCATATGCATAACTCGTGCCTCCTGCAGTCAACGGATCCGCTCTGAAGCCGGCAGCTCCGGTTTGGAGCCGGCAGCTCCGGTTTGGAGCCGGCAGCTCCGGTTTGGATCCGTTGCGGATCCGCCCCGGAGAAGATACACGCATTTCACCAGTTTACCCACTCACACCTTGTATTTCTAAGAGACTGATAACTTTTCCTGCTATATACAATTAATCGATGAGGCGCAGGGAAGTTATCTGTCGAGTTTAGCTGTCTCGAGTTTTTCTCGCGCTCCTATGATGTCAATCACTTGGATGCGCGGCGCGTTCACGCACAGAGTGAAAGTTAGAAGAGCAAGATCCGATAAATGCTGTTAATAACGCAGGTTTCTTGAATATTATGGAAGGTATTTTTGGACTTTTTTAAATTAATTAATTAAATTATAAAATAAAAATAAAATCGCAAAATATGTATGAAATTTGAAAATGAAATGCTAAAATTAAAATTAAAACATTATATTAAATTATTTCATTTTTAACGTGATGAAGCCAAAATTCCGGCCAAATTGAAAAATTAAATTAAATTGATGATTTGACATTTCATTTTCAATATAATCTTGAGTCAAGACTGACAATATTAAAATGAAAAGGCAAGCTTGAAAAGGAATCTGTAAATAAATTTTTTTTAAATGCTTTTTATTCTGAAAGATTGTATTTTCTGTTTATTGCCCGATAATAGCTTTGTTTACTTTGGATTTGTACTTTTATTATACCAATGATCCAAATAAGAAGTTTGACTTTCTTTAATGATTTGGTTTATTGTGGTTTGTTTGCGTTCAGTAGTGCTGGTCTGGAGTTTCAGAGCCAGTTGACAGATGGGAGTGGTTTTTGGTCTTTTCTAAAAGCTACTCGTATCTTCTTATTCAGTGTGTTTGTCCCTACTCCTGTATGCATCCTCAATGGCCTGGCTTTTTAAGGTTTTGCAGTAAACCATGGCTTATCATTGTCAGTGAGCTCATCCAGATCAGTGGATGCAGCTTCAAAAACACTTGAATCAGTGAAATTAAATTGTATATGATCGCCAACTAGAATGTCCAGTAAAATACAGAGTGCTCAAAAGTCCTCAAAAAATATTTTGGTGTGGTGTGGTCACTGCACTGCTATGAGAGAGAGAGAAAAAACAGTGTCAGCACAATTGAGTTTCAATTTTAAAAAATCCACCATTATGGTGATCAGTGTTTGCATTTCATTAGCTGATTTGCATTTAAATGTCATGGCCAAAAATGGCACTTTTGCTTACTCCTACAGAGTGATAATTTTAACATGCTATTTTAAATAATCTGTGGGGTATTTTGAGGCAAAACTTCACATACCCCCTCTGGGGACATTAAAGACTTATTTTACATCTTTTAAAAAGTATTATAATATGACCCTATTTAAACACAAATATGGGGTGGTTTCCTGGACAGGGATAAAACTATATCAAGACTGAAATAAATGTAAGAGCTGTCCAAACTAAAAACAACTTGAAGTATAATGTTTACTTCTTAAAGGGGGTGCCTTATGGTATCCTGGATCCCCCCCCATGAATTCAAGCACTGGTGTTTATTATCTTTGGTCAGTTTGTTTAGTTATAAATCAAATGATACTTGAACACTACATTTATTTGTACTTTTTTATTTTTCAGTTACACCTACAACAGCAAACTTATCAGTCTCAGGTATGATGAACTCAATCTCTGTCACAAGTAGTAAATGTACTAAAATGTTTTTTCTTTTGTGATTCATGTACACATGACAATGTTGTAAAAAATTATGCGTACACACAGATCAATAATAACAACTACAAATGCTTTATTAAAAATGTTGTCGTGTAAATGTGGCCCTAGATTTTACTGTGGTATGACCTAGGTAAAGTGTTGAGAGTTCATGAGATAACAGCGCTAAAATTTTTATTTCTTTTAATTTTGATGATTATAACTGACAACTAAGGAAAATGCAAAAATCAGTATCTCAGAAAATTAGAATATTGTAAAAGGTTTCAATATTAAAAATACCTGGTGCCACACTGTAATTAGCCTCTCAGTCTAGTTCTGTAGGCTACACAATCATGGGGGAGACTGCTGACTTGATCGTTGACACTTTGCACAAGGAGGGCAAGACACAAAAGGTCATTGCAATAGAGACTGGCTGTTGACAGAGCTCTGTGTCCAAGCACATTAATAGAGAGGCGAAGGGGAGGAAAAGATGTGGTAGAAAAAAGTGTACAAGCAATAGTGATAACCGCACTGTGGGGAGGATTGTGAAACAAAACCCATTCAAAAATATGAGGGAGATTCACAAGATTTCTAAAAATCCTTTCTTTGTATTAGTCTTAAGAAACAATCAAATTTTCTGAGATACTGAATTTGGAAATTTCCTTAGTTGTCAGTTATAATCATCAAAATTAAAAGAAATAAACATTTGAAATATATCATTCTGTGTGTAATGAATGAATATAATATTCAAGTTTCACTTTTTTAATGGAATAAGTAAAATAAATCAACTTTCTGATTATATTCTAATTATATGACCAGCACGTGTATATAGTTAAACAGAGTTAATTTATTAGTTTGATATCTGTTTTAATCTGTAATATGTGTTTAATGTGTATTGCAGATCTTCAGGTATATGAGAAGTCTCATGTATCGGCTGGCATCGCTGTAGGGGTCGTGTTGGTCATAATCGCTGTCGCAGGTCTTGCCTGGTTTCTGTTCTTTAAGAGAAATCCCAGGACTCTGATTGGTTCTTTTGACAGCAGAGTCTATAATAACCTTTCAGAGCCTCTAACAGTTTTTGATAGTAAAGAACCTGCTGCCAACACTGAACAGAATCAAGATGAATAACACATAAACACACACACACAGCCTTTAGTTTGAATGAAATGCTTAACTTCCACAATAATTATGTTTAGGGGTCTCATGCACCAAAATGTTTTACAGGGGGAACAGCTTAAAATATTTAAACTATTAAGTCTGTCATTTGTTGTGACTTGGAAGAATCAATACCATTGAGTGTCAATGATGTCACACTTAGCTGATAAACGAATGAGTGATGTTTGTAAATGCAGATGTAAATGGAATTTTGCCTGATTGACAAAGTCACATAAAGCAGTCATACAACTTCAGAAGATTATAGGGGATTTTCATTTTCTAACTTTCACTGAAGAACAACCAGATGTGGCTGTATAGGACTGCATAATTATTAATTGCAACTAATCAATTGCAGAATAAAAGTTTTTGTATACATCATATATGTTTGTTTACTGTGTAATATTTGTGTATATTGAATTAAATTGTATTTATATAGCATGATGATTGGGGAAACAAAGGCAAAGTCCTGGTTGACATTGAAAAGATTCAGGCAGTTGGTTACAGCATTATAAAACTAGCTTGCATTAACGAGATCACTGAGAACACTGAGTTACTGTTTATATTCTATGCCAAAATCTTCAAGTTTTTCGCAAGAAGATCAGTTTGTTAACATTTAAACACAAAAGGCAATGTCTGCTGTTTCTGTCTCACCTGTGATCGCGTGCTATCAACAACACCCTGGTGATGATGGCATAGAATGATGATGGCACAATAAGCGACTTGTCATATTAGATGTGTTGCTTTGAGCATACGGTACTCGCAAATTTTACAGTTTTGTCCACGTTTTCTTGAGCATCGCTGCTGCAGTAGACTTAAATAAAGCTGGCGGTGCCTCTCTTTTTCCCTCCGCTTGCCGCACTAAACTGTCCGTGCCCCACACACACATGTTAGGAGGAACTGTGAGGTTGGCAACTGATTTGTATACTTTGAGTTGATTGGACAGGTACTCTCACCTAAACACAAGCAGAGCTTATTTAGAACCATACATTTTTTACAAATTTAAATTAAAAATGCGTGGTCGAATCAAACATGGTGCACCTTGGTGCACGTGCGTCCTGAACCAAAGGAGGATAACAGGACGATTTGATTCTTCACCAAGAACCGTTACACCCCTACTAGAAAGAGAATTTAGTAAACTCAGGAACGGCCATCTTGGACATGACAGAAAGTTCAGGAAACTCAGGAGCTCCCATAGCAGAGAGACTAGGAAACTCAGGAACTGCCATCTTGGCTAAGGCAGAGAGACTATGGAGCTGATCTACAGGCACAGGAAACTCCGGGGCAACCATCTCGGCTTTGACAGGATTCTCAGAAAACATGGATACAGGCCTTATGGTCAGGTAAGGGAATTTAGGGGGTTTTGGGGTTTTCAGACCATTCAAATGTGTTGCCATTGTCCTTCTCGGTGGTGTGAGGGATCATACCCCTTTTGTGTCCCTCCATAGACTGTCAATATTTTCTTATCAGAGTGCAACATTTTATCAAGCTTTTCTGGTCTGCTTAATTAAATAAACATTTTTACAGTTGGGTTAAAAGAAGTGTGATGATAGTAGCATTTTTAAGATTTTTAAAATAATTCCAAAAAAGCTTGGATTTTTAAATAAGAGAAGAAGAGAAAATAATTACACTTTAGAGATTACACGTATTCACTTCACACATACATTATTCGTGTTTCAAGGGGTTTAGAGTTAGAATTTTTTACTGTTATTGGGATGAATTCATTATTTGTTTTGAAGCCATTATCTGTGTTCTTAAAAATAACATATCTGGCTTTGGGCACATGTCTAGGAGACAGCCTATTTATCCCCCTGACAGCCTTTTCATCCTAATTTCGTCCAGGGAGTGCAATAACCTGACCCTGATTGCCTATCTTCACCATAGTCTTCCTCAGTCCCGCTGAGCATGTAAGTTGTCCACAGATCGCCTTCCCATTCCCCATTGATTCATTAACACCCAAATAGGCAGTAGACGGGATGATCAAGAATCTACACTGCCAGAGGTTGCAGGACCTTGAAATTCAGCATGCTCGACCTCCAAAGGCCCCCGGACAGGAGCCCTGAGTCCTGTGGCTCTGCAGACTTCCCCCGTAGGGCCCGAGGCTCGAATTGGGCATGCACGCCTTGGCCCAAGCTGGGATGGCTTTCAGAGTTCCATGTCCCCTTGGCCCTGTTAAGTGCTTAATTGCCCCTATAAAACACAACCTGCCTCTATATTTATGTGTCAGGTGGGATGCTCTACATTCTGGGGGTCAAAAGTAGCGGTGGGGCACGCTTGACCTCCAAGGGCCTTTAAATCCCACATGTATTTCTTGTCAGAGGCCCCTGATGCCATGTCCAAAGTTCCGTGGCCCCTGGACTTTGTTAAGCACTCGATTGGCCCCAAAAACACAAACACCCTATATTTTTGTTGGTAACTGGACGCATCATTAAAGGTTAAAGGTCCTGGGGGGCTGAAATTTGGTACAGTGACAGCCCAGGGCCCCCCGAAAGGATTATGTTAGACATGGTTTTCTGTGCAAGTACACTAAAAAAGTTATGCAGTTATGAATTATCAGCCATGTCAAATTGTAATGATACGAAATGCGCAGAAGCAAATGCAGGTGAAAATGTAACAATGTTTATTGATATAAACAAAGAGAGAGAAACAGAGTCAAATGCAGAGGCAGATATGTCCAGTAATGGTGGCAATGGTGGCGAAGACTACGGTGGTGAGTTGGTGAAGATGTTTATTGAGTGCGCCGTTGGTGGAGTGGTGAGCAGTGGTGAAGATCCGAACTGTACACAGGAACATCCACACGGAGACGACGACGACGACAATAAACAATCAAACTGAAAACACGTAATCCAAACAGCACACCACAGAGAACCACACGACACAGGAGCCGAACATAGAGTAATCATCTGGCAGAGAACAGAGAGTGAAGTGAGTATTTATGGAGTGGCAGTAATGATGATCAGCTGGAGCGAGACAATCAACACACAGGTAAGCGGCATCAGTCTAATAGGCACATGGCAGAGCAAACACACACACACACACACACACACACACACATGACACGGAGGAAACAATGGATTTCCTACCGTGACACAAATATATAACATTTTATGGGCTGTCCACACGGAGAGGCGTATCACTGCATACGTATAAATTTGTTATCGTATTGGCGTTTCATCCACACCGATCCGGCGTTTTGGGAGACTGAATCCGCTATTTTTTGAAACCGGGTCCTAAAGTGGATAAATCTGAAACCGACACACTTGCGGTTTCGTCTGTACAGCCAATCCGTATATACGAAAACGTCATCACGTCACGTGTCGGAAGCGTCACACGTAACAGCAACAACAATAACGGCGGACTACGTGATTGTGTTCGTGCTACAGAAGCTACTAAAGCCTACTAGCTTTATTACAGCAAAATCTATTGCTTCTATGCAATTGTGGTGACCAACAAGCGATAATGGACAACACCATACGTTGGTTATGCGCATGCTCAAAGTCTTCTTCTCCGTGTATAGTGTATATCTGTGGCAGAATTACAGCACCCCATACTGGTCCGGCATATATACTACACCGCTTTCAGTCGGTTTCAGTGGTTTCGTGTTTACGGATTATTTTTTAGAGCAAGGGAAAAAAATGATCGAATAGGGAATGCACCGGCTACGTGTGGACATAGCATTAGATGTACAATTGACTGCCTACAATTGCAGCAGCCACAAGGACAGTTAAAAGTGCAGGCAGTGACAGTCAGTCACGTGAAGGAGTCAGATTGGTCGAGGGCGAGGCACTGTGTTAAAAAATACTTCTATACGTATTATATAAAATTTACTTAAATTAATAAAAATATGATTGTTAATAAATAAAATAAATACAACTATTATTGGATGATCAAACTATTATTGTTTGAAATATAAAATAACCAGTGTTGGGAGTAACGCATTACAAAATATAATATATTACAGTAATATATTAGTTTTTGCTGTATTGCAGTAATATAACGCATTACTAATAAAATTTTGGTAATATTTTACTTGTTACAGTCTTAGTAACGCGCGTTACAACAATGCATTTCAAAATTAGACTGCGTGTTATTTTTATTTTTTATTTTTACAGTATAAGCATTGACTAAAGTGGTCGCAATCAGGTCCGGCAACGCCGCACACGCATAATTCTGCGAATGAGAGCACTAAGTAAAAGCAACAGAAAGTTTCTATTGGTCTCCCATGCTGCTTGAACATCAGAAGTAAAGAGACTTTTAGAAATCTTGCCAGTAAAATCCATATCACACCAGCAATGACAAGGTAAGCTAACGTTGCTATGGTTACAGTCCATATACATAATATATTGCTAGGCTATTGCTATGCTATCTACAGTTTTATTACAAGCAGCAACCTAACATAACATTAGTGTAGACTAACATGGTTATCTAAATAGAACATTTAAACATCACTGTTTAAAGTTTTTACCAGCCTCTGTATGGGAGCCTATATTCATTGTTGGCAAAAAGCAGTGTTTCTCTGTTTGTCTGCGTTTTATATGTTAGTCTATATGTAATCTTTATTGTACTGAAATGAGCTGTATTCCTTAAAGCCTAATCCTCCAATAACACTTTTTGATAAGTTGTGTCAACCCAGTGCATGCCAGGTTTGTGCTGTGAATCTGAATTAAAAGTGAATTAAAGAATAGAAATGAAAAGAGGTTGCGTCTCTTACCATGTTATTAGTCTATAGGTTGCATTATATTGGGCTCTAGCTCTATTGTGTTTGGTATGTGTACCATCATTTTCCAGTAATTATGTAGTAACGCAATTCCAGTAACGCAAAAGTAGTGTAACTCATTACAGTTCAGAGTCAGTAATATTGTAATGTAACTAATTACTTTCAAATGACAGTAATTTGTAATATATAATTTATTACACCTTGGAAGTAACTTGCCCAACACTGTTGACAACTGATCCATTAGATTGGGTAATAGGGTAATTGCAAGGGTGTTTTATACAGAACTGTTTAGAGCACAAAAGTGTGACATTGCAAGTATGGACTTTTTGCAAAAGGGCTGTACTTGTATCATTGTTATCTATTTAAAACACTTAAACTTCCAATAATGCCACCCAGGGCCGCCTTAACCTAATGTGAGGCCCTGGGACTGAGAGGTTTTGGAGGCCCCCATACCCTCAATTTATAGTCTCATTAAAAAAAGTGTAATATCTAGGTAATCTACATCACAAAATGCATTATTTTCTTTCAATACATACAAAAGTGAGTTTTCCCTCTTTGACCCAGAAAACACCATAATATCATTATTAACATATCACTGAGCCCACTTGAGCATAAACACAAGACACTTTATTTAACAACCACACACAGCAACTTGTGGTGAAAATAAAACCAAAATGTGTGAGAGTATATATGTTTATAAGCTTAATGTTTATATAGTTTTTGGAATATACAAATTTGCAGAAAATTGCCACTCACTAATTAAATGCTCAGCACAGTTTTAAAAATATAAGAAGTTAAAGTTAGTGAAATGCATTAATGTTAACAAAAGATAAGTCTTATAGACATAATCTTTTAATCAGTAATTTATTTTGTAGGCTATTGAAGATATAGTCTGCACTGTATTTAGTATTTATGCATACTACGCATGTAAAACGAACACATATGAATATGCACAAAACAGACAGGGAACATACATGTATATAAGATCTTTAGATAAGGAGATTATAAATATGAATGGTGCGATCAGGGGATGATCATTAGAGATGGTCATGTCGCGATTTGACTTGCACATTTACCGTTGCGTCGTCTTTCTAAACCAACAGATGTGTACTGTGAGCTGACATCGCATCAAACTACATCGCAACAGCTGCGCACGCGTCACTGATATAAACGCGAGTAAACTTAAACTTTATAACAACGAACAGCATTAATATGTTCGGAAACTCCTTTCTTTATTTGGCGGCACAGTATCTTGCGCACAGTTGGAGAGACTTCTGCATGCCAGAGAAGGCACAAGCACAGAGAGAGCGAGCGCACACGCGAAAGAGAGAGAGACATGCCCCGATCAGTGCTTATTATGAAATTTCAGAAATTACTCTTTCATTTGTTGGTGGATTATTTCCCGTTTCTCTGTCACACTCAGTCTAACATGTAGGAATGCCAAGTTGAAAATGCGCACATTACGCGGAATAGAAAAATCTGTTACGTCTGATATTTTATTTCACGGTAAGTTACCACGGACCAATCAGCAGCCATGTAACGTACAGTAAGAGTGATTGACAGATAACCTGACGAGTTACAAAACAATATGAACGTGAACTTGGGAGGCCCCTGAACTTGAGAGGCCCCTGGGCTTCAGCCCAGGTAAGCCCGTGCATTAAGGCGGCCTTGATGCCACCATCTTAGACTCCTCTGTATTCAGGAGAGAGTATCAGCTTAGTGTACACAGTTTTCTTAGTGATATATGACAAATGCGGAGGGCAGGGGCACAGAGCAGCAGCAGAGAACCCTCCGTAAACTGCGTACGCTCTCATCTTGAATGCAGACGCGACTAAGATGGCGGCATTATCCAGAGCCATACATTAACAGAGTAAATTTGAGTACAGTACTTAAGTACAATTTTGAGGGATCTGTACTTTACTCGAGTATCATTTTTGGGGAGTACTCGTGACTATACTCAAGTACATTTGAGAGGCAAATATAGTACTCTTTACTCTGTACTTGCTAACCAGCAGCCATATCACCCTGTATCCAAAGACAGCTTGCCCACTGAAGCTAACCAGGGCTGAGCCTGTTCAGTACTTGGATGGGAGACCACCTGGGAAAACCAGGTTACTGCTGGTAGATGTGTTAGTGAGACCAACAGGGGGTGCTCACCCTGTGGTCTGTGTGGGTCCTAACACCCCGTTATAGTGAAGGGGACACTATACTGTCAAAAAAGCACTGTCCTTCAGATGACATGTTAAACCGAGGTCCTGACTCTGTGTGGTCATTAAAAATCCCAGGTTGTCCTTCAAAAAGGGTAGGCTCCAAACTTACCTGTTGGCCTGCTAATCAACCCCTTCATCACTAAGCTAGTGTGTATTGGGGGTTCTGATGCAATATGGCTGCCGTCGCATCATCCAGGTGGATGCTGCACATTGGTGGTGGTTGAGGAGAATCCCCCTTTCATATGTAAAGCACTTTGAGTGCTGCAGAAAAGCGCTATATAAATGTAACAAAATATTAGCACATTTCTATTCATAACCCTAAGTACCCGTTAATCCTACTAAAAAAAGCTTTCCGCCATAGTCAACTTCATGGTCAGATTTAGATAAGAGATGAAACCATCCCAGGAATGTGCCAATCCGTTCCCCCACTTCGCCTGACTATTTCAATTTTCTGAAATATTTAAAATTCTGAAATTAATGATTGTTTTCACTTCAAGTGTTTGCTGTGTTTACCATAACAAAACTTCATCACCGCCTACAAAAATGTATCCTCCAAATTGCGGAAGCATGTCAAGGTACGTATATTGAAATAAATTTCCTTACATTTTTCAAAGCTAGATTCTAGCTACAGAAAAGTGCACTAAATGATTAGCTAGCTGTGATAATGCAGCTTTTTACATTCTTGGTTACGTTTGAGTAGTTGAAGCCACATGCACCCGCCAATTTGCCAGCTATAGCCATTCAAATGTATGGAATAATTTTGGAGCCAATATTAAAAAAGGAATTGCAAATTGTATTCAGTACTTTTACTTAAGTTGACATCTTACTGCAGTACTTTTAGTTGTACTTTAGTAAAATTAAGCAAGGGGTATCTGTACTTTTACTCAAGTAATGAAGCTGTGTACTCTGTCTGCCTCTGGCGTTATCGGAAGCTAGTTATTTTCGTTCATAAAGTTTTAAATATGGATATTTCTACAACAACACCACGCGGATTACCCTCAGATGGCCTTTGTTTATCTTCCTGCAGCCGTTTGGATTCTTTGGGGAAGGATAAATGCAATGTTTTTGCAATGTTTTTTTTTTTTGGAAAATGTATACTGCATGTTCAAATAGAATGATTTTGTAAAAAAGAGGTGAATAAAGTAGTGTAAAAACACCCCTTTCTCTCTCTCTCTCTCTCTCTCTCTCTCTCTCTCTCTCTCTCTCTCTCTCTCTCTCTCTCATAGCTACACTGTTATAAGCATTAATGCTTATGCTAAAGGTTTTTTTTATCATATCTTATATTACAGTATTAATTGTTGAGAATCCAACGATTTTGACATATCTGTTTCTATTCCTCTTTGTTTTAGAAATCAAGAACCAAAACTAATCATGTGCAGAATCATGCTGTTACTGTTACCAAGAATTTATTTTCTAGTTTATTAAAAAATAGCTGACTTATAAAAATCATTACATCCAGTATATTACATAAACGTTTCTGCAAACGCATTGCTTCATTTCTGTTTGTAACTGTAAACTTAGCTTTGTTTACTTTGCTTGCTGATGGCTCTAGTCTCTTAAAATGTTAAATGCTTGCTTATTTGTAAGTTGCTTTTCATAAAAGTGTCTGCCAAATTAATAAATGTAATGTAAATACTATACTAAATGATATTAAGAGAAATAGCAATCCCACCACACATCCAGATTTCTGATTTTAATATTTACAATTCGTGATCGGGGCAGCTCCGATGTTCTTCCGATCAGGTTCAGACACTCTTTACACACCGCACACCAAGGGAAAATATGATAAGATAATTTGTAGAACCATCAAGATGTCGAAAGGGGGAAATTGGCCCAAAATCAGCCAGATAATCTTTTGGTGTGTACCTGTCTTGTGTTTCCCCAGTCCATGTCTCTTATTCTGAAGTTCTGGTTATGTCTGTTATTTTGTTCATTGGTCGTTGTGTTAATTGTTCCAAGGTGCGTCCTATTGTCCCTGATTTCTGTGTATATATAGCCCGATGCTGCGTCCGAAACCACCTAGTTCCATACTACTTGGTAGGCAAAGTAGGCGGTTTTGGATGCAGCGCTATAAGACCACATGTTAAACAATTAACTTTGTGTTTGTTTATGGAGAGACATTGTAAAACAATAAAAATGATTGATTTAAGTGTAACCTTACCTGCCTGGCAAAATAATTTCTTAACGTTTATTCATTTTAAAACTAGTCAAGTCTTTTATTATATTTTCAGTGTTTAAGATAAATATATTGGAGGGGGCATAGATTAGTTGAAAATATGATCGCCTTCCCGTTTTAGGTTGAATGTAGCCTCGCCACTAGCTTACCACTTGGATAAGACTCCTAAAAGTTTGGCACCTACAGCACACATTACATTACATCATCAACCCAGAACTATAGTTCGATTTAGTTCGATTTGTAAACTGGCTCGACTGGTTACTTCCTGAAAACAGACTCAAAAGAACAATTAATTCAAGAACCGAACATCACTACTTCCTACCAACGTAACAGATAGACTGACCAAACATGGATTCAGCTGCTTTTTAAGCCCTTTTCATACAGATATTCCGGAAAATACAGGGACAATGCATCCTGGATTTTTCCGGGATCGTTTGTTTTTTTGTTAATTCACACTGCCAATGATTTGCTGATGATTTGACCTGTTGAAAGTCCTGCCCTATCTTCTACGCAGCATCTTAAGTTTGCATATTATTTATCATTTCTCTCTCCAGAAAACACTCGCATTTTTGTTTATGAAAAGACTATAAAAGGGAGCGTGTGACGCGCCGTTTTATGCTGGTGAATGATCTCAACTTCAGAGTGGATATTTGACAGCTCCCTGATCTCTGCTTTAATCCAGTTTTCAGTCATTTCTCATCATGATTGTTTATATGCATTTAAAGCAACACTATGTAGTTTCCATGTAAAAATGACTTACAGCTCCCCCATGTGGTTGAAAAGCGCAACAGTGCCTGGTATCAGACACTCTTCTGCAGGCAGGGGGAGGGGCGGGGCTGTGTTTCCTACCCTCCACCGCCACTTTCAGAGTGTGCTTGTAGCAGCTAGGAGGCTGCTCAGGTTGCAGCAACAGTACAATTTGTGTAGTTAAAAGTTGTTATATCACTGAAATAATTTTAGAGACATTATTTAAAGGTTAAAAAACTACATAGTGTTGCTTTAAAACCCCTTTTTGAGGAGCTGAACGATATATCTTGTTGGGATGAGTGCGGTAAGTTTTGTTTATTATAGCTCAAATGAGCATGTCACGCGATATTATTTTATGCTGCTGAATGAACTCCACTTCTGCCCAGTAAGTGACGAGCTAACTTACCTGATATCTGCTTCAGTCCAGTTCAGTGCTGACATTTCTTGTCGTGAATGTTGTATTGCATGTAAATCCCTCATTTTAAAAAGTTGAACCAACGCCATGTTGCAATGACACACGTGTCCTCACTACGGCACGCGCGTCATTGTTTATGCGTCTCATTTATTATTTCCTGATAACTGCTAACTTTTCCGTGTATCTGACTAGGTCCTCTTTCCGGAAACGATCTCAGAAGATTTACGGGATGAGTTCACACAGATGGTTGTCTAGCAATTGTAGGGGTATTTTCTGGGACCAAAGGTCTTTGTGAATGGAGTTTTAGTCTCCAGCAATGAAACTACTCATGCTTTGCCAGGGCTCCCGCTTCCTTGAGGACCACACTCAGGACTTTTTTCGACCTTGTTCCAGATACCCACTTGTGAGTACAACCCGCAAAGTATTGCATCCCCCTGTTGATGCTTCAAATATTGTTGAACCTATGCAAATGGGGTTTTCACCACTTACTATGGAGGAACGTCACCGCAGACGCACCATTAACCTGTGCTTCTACTGTGGAAAGCCTGGCCATCGCATCGATTCATGTCCAGCCAAGATGCCTCGCTACAGTAACTTGGTGAGCCAATTTAAAAATCTCCCTGCATGTCATGAGATGTGTTCGCAAGCCATCACTATCACCAACAATGATGAAACCCTGTCATTCACACCATTGATTGACTCTGGCTCCTCATTAAACCTCATTCATGAAGATGTTATTGCTAAATATTTTATCCCTGTTGTTCCATGTCAGCCACCACTAAAAATTTCTGCTGTAAATGATGTTCCCATTGGTAATGGTATTACCCATTGCATCATTCCCCTCACACTTCAATTTGGAACACTTCACCAGGAAACAATAACTCTGTATGTGATTTCTTCTCCTCGTTACGACATCATTTTAGGTCATCCCTGGCTCATGGCACATAATCCTAAGATTAACTGGAGGTCTGGAGAAATTTTACAGTGGTCTTCTCATTGCATGGAGGTTTGCATAAACCATCTCAAACCCAAAGCCTGTCTGTCTACCAGTGTTGAAAGCCCGTCGGGTAAGAACATTAAGATTCCTGATGTATACCATGAATATTCTGAAGCATTCAGTAAATCCAAAGCTACTGAGTTACCTCCCCACAGACCTTGGGACTGCGCGATAAAATACTCCCGAATGCTATGCCCCCCCAAGAGCAAAGTCTACCCGTTGTCCCAGCCTGAAATCTGTGCCATGGAGGATTATATTTCTGAAGCCTTGCAAAATGGGTTTATCCGATCATCCACCTCTCCTGCTGCAGCTGGTTTCTTTTTTGTGGAAAAGAAAGATGGAGGCCTGAGACCCTGCATTGATTATAGAGGTTTGAACAATATCATTGTGAAATTCCCGTATCCTTTACCTCTAGTCCCTTCTGCCCTTGAACAGCTCCGAGAGGCAAAAATCTATACCAAGCTTGACTTACGCAGTGCATACAACCTCATTCGAATCTGTGAAGGAGACAAATGGAAAACTGCTTTCCACACCACCAGGGGGCACTATGAATACCTTGTGATGCCGTATGGGCTATCTAACTCTCCTGCAGTATTCCAGTCCTTCATCAATGAAGTCTTCAGAGACCTCCTAAACCAGTATGTAATCGCTTACATTGACAATATCCTGATTTACTCCAACAGTATGGAGGACCATGTCAGCCATGTCAAAGAAGTCCTGTCTCGTCTTCTCCAGAACCAGTTCTACGTCAAAGCTGAAAAGTGTGAGTTCCATGTTTCGAAAACCAACTTTCTAGGTTATAATATTAGTTCACAGGGAGTCGAGATGGACAACTCTAAGGTCAAGGCAGTCACGGAATGGCCCACACCCTGTACAGTTAAGGATGTCCAAAGATTCCTGGGATTTGCTAACTTCTATAGAAGATTTATACGTAACTAGAGTATGGTAGCAGTACCCCTGACATCTCTCCTGAAAGGCAAACCCAAAAAGCTGACCTGGAACCCTCAAGCTGAACGGGCATTCCAAAAACTAAAAATCTATTTCATCACAGCTCCTGTCCTGAAGCACCCTGATCCAGAGAAACAGTTCATTGTAGAAGTAGACACCTCCGATACAGGAATAGAAGCTGTTCTTTCCCAACGTCAAGAACCATTGAATAAGGTATACCAATGTGCTTATTTCTCCAGGAAACTCACACAGGCAGAACACAACTATGATGTTGGTAATAAGGAACTCTTATCTAATAAGGCAGCTCTGGAGGAATAGAGGCACTGGCTCTAAGGAGCCGAGCATCATTTTGTGATCCTAACAGACCATAAGTGTCATGGTCTTGTCAGACCTTCTGTACTAGATTAAGGTCTGAGTACATCTGACAGGACCATGACAGTCTTATGTTCTGTGTGGGGACACGTGGAGTCATATTGTGTATGTGGCTTCCACGTGTTCCCACTGTCTTGTCGCTGTCATGGTCTTGCCAGACCTTGGTGTAATATTCAGGTCCAATTTCAGAGGGCAAGGTCATGGCAGCATTGTGTTTTGTGTGGGGACACGTGTGTTTCACATTATGTGTTTGTGTCACGTGTTCCCAGTGTCTCGTCACTTTTACCCTAGTCCCTTATGTGCTCGTGTCTTACGTAATTAATTATGTTCACCTGTTCCCCATTGATGTCGTGTCTTTATATTGCCCTCTCGTTCTCTGTCGTGTGCGCGTTCGTTCGTCTAACTTCAGTGTTTCATGTTCTCTGTGTTCCTGAGATCTGTTTCCTGAATTAGTGTTATTTTGTTCCAGTGTTTTGTGTTCCATCACTGTGTTTATTTATCATCAGTTTTACCCCCACGTGGGTTTTTGTGTTTGTTGTAATAAACCTTCAGTTTATTATTTACTTTGCGTCGTGTCTGCATTTGGGTTCTTCTTTGTTAAAACCAGTCGTGACAATAAGAACCTGGAGTATGTAAAAGGAGCAAAAAGACCTAACGCACGTCAAGCTCGATGGTTTCTGTTCTTTACCTGGTTCAATTTCTCCATCACATACAGACCTGGTAATAAAAACGGCAAGGCAGATGCACTTTCTCACTACCATGATCCTACACCATCTGACCGTTCACCTGCACCCATTATACGGTTTATGTGCTCTTAAACTGCATTGCTTGTATGTAAGTTTTTTAAGTGTTTTAACTTGTTTGTGAAGCACCTTGGGCAACTTCTGTTGTATTATGTGTGCTATATAAATAATAAAACAAAACAAAACAAAACAAACACTCTCCATAACCGCATAATGCAATGGGTCCACAGATCTCAAGCTCCAGCTTCCATCCAAGAAGCTGAGTCCGAGGTATGTAGGACCTTTCTGCATAGTCAGACAAATCAATGATTTAACATACCAATTAGAACTGCCCGTTAATTATCCTATTTCTCCCTCTTTCCATGTTTCCCTACTGAAACCCTATCATGCGGAGTACGCCCCCACGCAGAGCCTCAAGAGCCACCTCCTCCTCTCGACATTGCCGGGGAGCCGGCCTACGCCATGAGAGAGCTGCTTGACTCAAGGCGACGCGGGGGTCGTCCCCAATATCTGGTTGATTGGGAGGGCTATGGTCCTGGGTAGCCTCGGACGACATTCTGGACCCCAACCTCATCGAGGAGTTCCACAGAGCCAGACCCGACCGACTTGCACCACATCCTCGAGGAAGGCCCCCGTAGGCGCTCCTAGGAGGGGGGATTCTGTAACGTCCATACTGCCGTGCCACCCGAGGGAGCCCTCTCCGGAGTACTGACATAGCGCCGCCCCGTGCTTCTCTGATCATTTCCTGTTTTGCCTTACTTAAGCCTCAAGCTAGCCTAGGGCTAGCACAAAGTTTTGCCAGCTAATTCCTGCATACAAAGCGTTATTCTGAGTATTATTCTGACCAGGGCCGTGCACAGGGGGGTGGCCCGGTGGCTAGAGCAACTGCCCTTCTGCCCTAATCGGCTGAGGTGCCCCTCTCGCCAACCCCAGTCAAAGTGTTCTGTTACCGCTCGTCTAAAGATACACTGTTTCTGGTAATCCACTTCGTGATTTCCCGCCCGCTCCGCAGCATCTCTCACATTCTGTGTCCACTCTTTGAAGGGCGGAGACGACAGTTTGTTGTATTAACAGGTAGATTCATTACATTACCTCAGTTGTTGAGCTGCTCAATTAGTAATTTGGTAGTTTGAAGCCGAGAGAGGTCGTGTTCTATATTTATTTTTGCTTGCTTGTGTTCTCGTGATCACTACTTAATTCGTTATCTTTTAGCTTTAATCACATCACAAGACCACAAGCTGCTGTTTTCTCGTGATCTCGACATAACAAAAGTTGTATTCTTGTGATGTGATTAAAGCTTACGTGTACTCAATAGAACATCATTTTTAGACAGCAAAGGCATATTTAGCAAATTAGAATGGATGAACAAATGAGATTTTACTTTAGGGATTCGCTTAAGAGGAAACAGATTTGCCAATAATTGACCATTTGATAGCGCGGTGAATTTAGGGACCGTCTTTAAAGTACTCCATATACGTTTCTACTTTAAACAGCATTTAATTGAATAACTTAAAGTCAACAAACAGTCACAAAACCAACTGTAAAGTGTTCGTGGTTGTCAACTATAATGCACACTTTTTTAGATGTTTTATATTTATTCAAATAAACTGTTAAATACTATTGAAGATAGAAACGTGTACAGTACACTTTAGAGATGGTCCCTAAATTCACGAACATCAAACTTTATTTATTTATTAAGTCTATCGACAATGAGCTACGCGTGGTAACGGCGAAGACTCCATATGCATCAGCAGTCCACTTCAAAATAAATGAAATATTATGGACAGGAAATTACATTATGGCATTTGGATTATTATGTCTGGATAGCGAGAAAACAACTTTTGTTATCTCGAGATCATGAGAAAACAAGCAGCAAAAATAAAAATATGGATGACCTCTCTCGGCTTTCCTATGTTTTTGTATTTCTGTGGATGATTTGCTCTCTGTCTTCTTAAAGTGCTAACAACTTAGCAAACATTTTTAGAATTACAGTGATTGTCTAATGAGTAATGTACCCGATGAGATCTAATATAAATAGCACCAAATTTGCTGTTGTTGGCACACTTTGTCGACAAAAAAAAAAAAATGTAAAAAAAAAAAAAAAAAATCAGAGTTGGAACTTGGAAGGGAGGCTGCAAAAGCTGTTCAAAATTGCAAACATGGATTCAAAGGTTCAGCATGTAAATCATATAGAATATTAAGAAGTTTTGTCACACTCTAAATCTTGTTATAAAGTCTATTTTCCATTATAATCACTTATATTATTTGATAATCTATAACACATCATATTGTTAAAACCATATAAATTGTGCCCCCCTTGCCCCCTTTTTGGTTTGGGCCACTGCCCCTCAAAATGTCTGTGCACGGCCCTGATTCTGACTGCCTGTTTATGACCATTTGCCTGTTTACCTGTTGTCTGCCTTTGGATTATCCACTGATATTGTTTGCCTGGATTGGACTGCTTACTGTGTTTGACATGCCTGCCTGATACTGTTTACTGTTCTGCCTTACGTCTTGGATTTGTTTGCCAGATTGGTTTGTTTTAATAAACATCCGCAAAATGGATCACGCAGTGAATCATATAATTCTGATGAAAAAACGTAACAATGATATGTTTGTGATCAGCACATTTTTGTATTTACTGGCAAAGTCATTCTTGTGATTTGATGGTAATTTACTGAAATTACTGCATGACAAAGAGTGTGTCACTGAATCATCTCATGTTTGGAGATACCAGTGAAGGCCTTTAAATGTATATATATTGCTTAACACAAGCGAAAGGAAAAACTCACTAAGATGTTAAAATGAGGAAGAAACTTTGGACATACTTGTAAACCAGAACCCATCCAACCACATGACTGAATAGAAACTTTAACAAGAGTGTATATAAGTGTCTCACTCCTCGACACAAACTGGATTTCTTCAAGTGGGGATCACAAGTCAGATATGAAGATGTTTTGTAGTCAACTGTTTGTTTTGATTTGTTTGTATGCTGCAGTACAGCTGTCCAGTCAAACAGGTACATTGATTTATTTTCAACATTTATTTTGTATGTTATTATTACTGGGAGATATTATCAATGTATTGGACACTTAAATATTTAATATATTTAAAATCTTGTTTTACTTTTCATTACAGTAACATTAAAAATACCAAATATCTGTCTGTCTATCTATCTGTCTATCTCATGGGTCTTCAACCGGGGTTCCGCAGGCCACAGGGGGTCCGCGATGGAACTGCATGGGGTCCGCCAAATGATGTTTAATCACAAGTTTTGAGTTAAAAATGTAAAACAAGTTAAAGTTTTTGTGCACATGCGCAGCTGCATAGGCCTTATGAAGGCATGCGTTCAGTGCAAGTTTAGCCACCAGACAAAAAACTAAATATCTAAACATGTTAAATGTCCACTCGGGAAGCAGCAGTAGTGACAGATAAAGCATCTTAAAACAGGTAAATCATATAGGCACATGTGTCTTTCTTTTAGAATGTTATTTAGAATGTTGTCTTATCTGTCTTTCTGAACTTGGACGGCTGCTTCAAGCTGTTCAGTTAAGTTATTGCTAAAGCACTAATTCCACAGGCAAATGACACCACACCGCGCCTGCATTTTAAACTGTGACAAAACTATCGCACGCATTTAAAAATAAATGAAACGCGCGCCGTGATGATGCTTGGTGTAAGAT
>JAIFKI010000001.1:75453388-75703388 GCA_025389145.1 Misgurnus mizolepis | reverse complement strand
CAGGACATTATGTTTAATGAAGATCTACTGCATAACATCATTGAACACATTGAGAAGAACGATGTTTATACAGTTCTGTGTCAAGTGTTGAAACAATCAATCAGACCTAACAGAGAGAGGTACAGTAACATACAGTATACTTTATAAATACTGTAACCGTACACATTACACAAACATTATTGCTCTCTCCTGACAGAGGTTTATACAGAGAGCTTCTCTTTCTCTCTCGAGTTGCTCTTGGTGAAGGTAACATTGATGTTGGTGAGTTTGTGGTCAGTTTTATTTGTTAAATGAATCCTGGTTTAATACAAGCTCTGTATTTCAGTGCCGTCTTTATTTCTTCACCCTCAGATGCATTTGATCGAGAGTACAAATCAGCATACGATCGACTGAATCCAGAACAGATCAGATCGACTCATCATTGTGATCGACCGCCCAGCAGCGCTATCACAGAGTGCAGAAGGATTTTTGGAGATTCGTACCTGCGTCTATAAACCTGCATTCCTCTGTTTGTCTTTTATGAAACTACCTGAATGTCCTGCAATATAACAAACAATCTAGCGGGTGAAATACAAGCGGGTGAATTTGTTCTTGTCAGTTTTGCATTAAATTACAATCTAACACAACAGCAGATGAGCAAGAGTCTGGTCAATAAACTAAACTATTAGATTTTTTACTTTATGCTGACAATTGTAAACTTTAAAGTTGCAATTATGTTAATTGTTGACTATTGTCTGCAGTGAACAAAACATTTTTTTTTTATTTTGTTTACAATCCTTTGAATCATTTTCAGAAGTTGAGAATGAGGCAGAAATCTTTTAGCATTATTAATAAAGCACAAAGTGATGCCAGACAGCAGATGACACCGGGCCAGATCCGTGCCAAAGTCAGCAGCTCCGGTGCAGATCTGGCCCGCAATTGCCTGCTGTTTGGAAAAATTGTACAAAGATACAACGAATGGACAAATTTGTAGTTGAAATGAAAAGATTTGAATGAATATAATTATATGTGTGTATAATGATGTTTTATAATGGATTGCTTGTGTTGTTATAACTGAACAAACTGAATAAACTTAACGCTTTATGAGGGCGTGTCTGAAGCACGACAAACAGCCAATCACAGTACCCATAACACATGCTCCTCTGGTCTTTGCACTAGGTTATTTGCATAAGGCGATCTTATTGGCTGAGTCTGGATTGGCGCTTGAAAAGTTGAGAAATGTTTGACTTCTGCCGCGAGCAACACCAGTGACGACAATTTCAGTTCGGCAACGCATGCGGTCACCCATTCAAAGTAAATAAGAGGCGTTAACGCCGAATCCCCGTGTGAATGTATTGTAACAGGCTCAGATATTTATACCACAATTTTTTATTGCAGTAATACAATGATATAGTCACCCGTGTGATGTCACAAAATAAAAGTTTAGTTTTACATATCAAGTGTTTCATTTCAACTGTTTTAAGTTCTGATGTTACAGAACAAAACTACATAAACTCATGTGAAAGATCAGGGACATGAGAGAGTTTCATTAAAGAACATTGAGCACAAACTCATTCATACTAACATCACACTCAGAAACAGGAAGAGGAAATATGACATCAGCATAACACAACCCAAACGTTTGTTCATCCTCCAGTGAAAAGCAGCAACGCAGGAGACTCCAGAAATCAACGTGAAGATCATCAGAAGAATGATGAAGAAGATCCCATTGCTGTTTACCGTCACCACAGACTCTCTACTGAACACAGATAACATCAGCCACGACACCGGCAGTCTGAAGAAAAGCAAAGACATATTCATATATCTGAAACACATTATATCAAGAGTTTATGGAAACTACATTAACACAGGTAGTTTGTTTAGTTTGATCTCACCCGACAGTGACGTCAAACACGTTGGTACCCACAGAGTTAGACACAGCTGTGCCACCCAAACCGTTGTGTGCCATTATAACGGCAGTGAGGAGATTGGGTACCGAGACACCTGCTGCCAGGACGGTCAGAGCCATCGCGTCATCAGATAAACCAAGAGTTTCACACACCTTACAAACAGAGATGTTAGACTGTAAGTTCACGTCCTGAAAGCACGTTACGGCAAATGATTTTTCAAAATTCACAAAAGATGAAAAACAAACAAATGTAAATTCTGTGCGTTTCCATCAAGTTGTTTGAGCAAATGATAAATAAAATAAAACAAGGCATGCTAAGAAAATAGAGACAGGTCTGCATTTAGTTATTTATTTACTAGCAGTGCAGCTTGTAGTTGCCAAACTGAATGCTGTGCACAGAAGAAGGAATGCAGCATTTTTAAAGCAGGCACTAGCAGCAAGGGCATTGCAACGACTTTGAGCCCCATATATGATAAAGACAACGTCAGCCGATACAACTAGATGATCAGTCACGTGGGTTTAATGTTCGCCAAGTCAGAATTTATTCTGCAAATGCATTTCCATCTCCCATTATTCACATTTACTCTTTTTGGCAAAAGTTGAAAAAATCACAAGAGCGTAACAAGTTTTTGCTCATTTGTATTCAAAATTTTCCTTTTCCATCCCTCGTTTCTCATGCAATACTTCAAAGTGTGCAAAAAAAGTGTGATGGAGCTCCTTTGGTGTTGGAGATCTTACTGCAATGATTTGAACCTCTTCACAATTTGATTCCCAAATAATGGGATCAGTCTAAATGTTTGGTCTCATATCTATGTGTGCGTCAATGCAGTTAACTCATTCGTCGCCAGCCATTTTTTTAAAAGTTGCCCGCCGGCATTTTTTGTGATTTTCTTCTAAAAATGTATAAACATACATTTCATCCTATCTATATTTTTTCTCTGCTTATAAACTCTTAAATATGTTTTTTTCCTTCAAAAATATTTTTTTTTTAGCAAATAGCTGAAATAACTGCATTTTTGTAAAGGAAAGAGAGTTTTTTAATAAATTAGGGAAGTGAGCCATCTTCGTATTACAGATAACCCTAAAACCTCATCAGTAAGACGTTTTTTATACAAATGTTTTCTCATAAATGACGAGATATCTCGTCAATGGTGGGGAAAGAGTTAAGTTTTATAATATCTGATGGATAAACTCAATAATACAGACCCGATGAGACAAACACAGCAAGAAATAGGAGAACAGTCCAATCCACAGGAAAGATCCAAACAATGTGCCCATAAAATACTGCTTTGAAGCCTAAAAACAGAAGCACATACATAAAACAGTACGACTGCATCCTTCAGTGAAACTCAGGACTGGTTTTCCAAAAATTAATGAATGAATTTGCACTGCAGTTTTCAAAATGTTACATACTTTGTTTATTAACATGATTCTCATACTGAAGGGCAATAAAACATAATGCACAGTGTGTGTGTGTGTGTGTGTGTGAGAGAGAGACACAGACAGATTGATACTGCTGACCTGTCTGCGGGGATCAGGAAGGGTTAACCACAGACAGCCTGTGATGGGCAACAAAACAACATATGGAGCCTGTTTACGTTTCTCCACTGGCCATTTGAGAGACAGTGCCAAATCAGTGGCACCTTCATCATCATCATCACCACTACTGTCTTCTTCATCACTGGAGAAATCACTGTCATCATCACCACTGTTATTGTCATCATCATCATCATCATCTTCATCCTCCTCACTGCTCTCAGACTCTGTGGTCTTTTAACAAAACAAGAAGTATAAACCATGTACTGTGTCTCAAAAACCAAGTGAACATTGTGTCTAGAAAGCATCTTAATACATCAAACTACACGCAAGTGTGAATTCTGTACCTGCTGTTCTTCATCATCGTGTCTGGAAGCCTCTGTTAGGTTTGACTGTGCAGATTTAACATCATGTTTCTTCTTGCTGACACCTGACAGATTCACTCAGACACTCAGAAAACATCATAATTCACTATGAATTCACAATTGTGTTCATGTGTGTGTGTGTGTGTGTGTGTACCTTCTCTAAGTGGATTGGTGGCATCTATAATAAGCTGATAAACGGTCTTGCGTGAGGTGCAGTTACGCAGAGAGTCTGATCCTCGTCCCCTGAACACATCACACCTTAACTGGACGTGCATAAAAGATTTCATAAAACATTTACTTTTCTGCTTAAAGGTGCAATGTGGGATTTTTAGCAGAATCTAGTGGTGAGATTGCGAATTGCAACTAATTGCTCAGTCTACCGCTCACCCCCAATTTCGAAGGCATAGAAAAGCTACAGTAGCCACCACAGGACAAACATGCCGTCATCTGAGACAACAGTGACGAAACACACTTTATAGAGCAGTTTGTCCATTTAGGGCTACTGTAGAAACATTGGGAGCCACGGTGAATGGAGATAAATCTTCTCATTTAAAGATAATAAAAACAATACAGATCATTATTTAAGGTCTTTATACACCACTGATAATACAGTTATGTTGCATTTCTGTCCATCTAAATCCTCCTAAAAGTTACACAATGCACCTTTAATAAAGGTCACATTTTTATCCATGTTTGTGGTGAATATAAGGTTGACCAGTATCATAGCTCATAATGAACTATTTGTAATAAAACCATGTTTCCCAGATCTTGTGGTTTTGATTCGATTCCATCTTTCAGATGATTAAAGACATTATTAGATTACAGGCCACCTAGCAACTACCAGAAACCCCCTATCAATTTGATTTGAAATGACTACTAAATGTGCCATTCAAACAGCTTATGATGCATGCAAGGCTATGATGCATCTATATATAACAGGATGAGAGAAATTTAGGAATATACATTGTGCTTGTAACTCTATATATACCATTTATGAAGATAAAATCTGGCTTCATCATTTCCTCATTTCTGCTAAGAACAAATGAAAACATTTAGCAATGCTTTTATAGTGAATTTAGTATATTATCAATGACTATAATTTATAACAAAAATGTGTTATACATTTTCTGCTTTTGTTTTGAGTATAGGGCTCATTATAGTTGTGCGTAGGTCCTACGGCGTATACTACGGCCATCTTTGTTCTTACCATCGTAAGCGGAAATGCCTATAAAGAAATACAATGCAGATGACATGACGGGAGGGGTTTGAGCGGTCCAATCACAGCACTTACGATCCGCATAGAACAGACACGTTGTTACATTTTTGGCGAGGTGCACGTCAGGCAACGGAAGAGCTACGCACAGCCTACACATAAAGTAAGGCGATGAAACCTACGCACGACTACAAATTACACTTATTCAGCTCTCTCACCTTCTCAGGTTCATCAATGGCCAAAACTTTAGCAATGTTGTTGTGTTTCTGAAGGTAAAATGTGACAATCTCTTGTAACAGTTCATTGTATTTTATGGTCGTCACATACACCAAACACCCCAGCAGAAGCAACACAATTTCCCACCATGTGATGATGTCATCTAGGAAAACCCCAAGCAGGATGAACAGGTCACACGTGTAGAAGGTCACATCTCTACATAATGGCCACCAGGTCAAACTGAGAGTCTCATCTGAGAACACAGCAAACGCACCCATAACAGCGAGGATGTTGAAAAATCCAGAACCCACGGCGACTCCGATACCAACGTTACTGCTGGAGAGAAACAGCCCGACGAGTGAGATGAAGAAACCGGGTGCAAAACCTCCAGCGGCCATGAAGGTCACACCTGCGAGATCTTCTGGGATGTGGAGTTTTTCTGTCAGGATCCCAAGAGCTGGAACGAGGAACTCCTCACATACAATGACTAAAGCAAAGAACATATAAATCATAGCAGAGATATGAAGAAGGACCCAGCCGTGTCTGCGCTCTTCTAACGTAAAGAGATCTTCTGGGTAATACGCTGTCCTGTGAGGAGCTTCTCCAGGTCTTGGTGGGCTTTCTTGTTCTGTAGGGGCTTTGGTGAGAGTGGAGGTTTGGGTGGAGTTGGCAGTAAGGTTGGGGTTTGGCTCTATGTAAATGCATCTTGAATAATCCTTGTGTATTTTGATGGAGGGACTCATGGCTAAATCAGTTCTGGACTCATAAGAGGACTTCTGTACGTGCGGAGAATGAAGATCTGTTTCTTCTTCTTTAATGGTTCTCTTCCAGACCTCATGATTCCTTCTTACTGAAACCCAACAGATCCAACAAACAAGAGTCACCAAGATAACACTGAGGGTTTTGCAGGACCTCAATCTTCTCCTGTTGGACTGATTCATACCGTTAACTGTATTGTAATGAGATGAACTTATAAACCCGGTGGTCTGATCATTTGTTGTGTTCATCAGACCAGCATCTTCCAAATCGGGAATTAGAAACAAGACATCATTGTGCAGTCAAAACAAACCTGGGATAAACACATGAGATGGTCATATAGTTTTAAATATAAAATGCCAAACTCTTCTTAGTCTAGTTTACAGAATAAGCTAAATTCTTATTGCTGTATAAAAACTAATAGTTTAAATAAAATCATACATACCAGAACGTTGAGCATTTTATACCTGATAGCTTCTGAGAGCTCTATCTGTGATCTGACACACGTTTAAGAAGATCAGAAAAATAATCTGATAAATCTATCTCATCCCGTAGAGGGTGAAGTCTTTAAATAGCCTCCTTTATTTTATGTGTTGCTTTAATTATATAATCATTGTTTACCATTGACATTTGTGCAATGAATGAAATGTTTCTAGGGCAATAAACATAAAAATAAGCATTTAAGCTTTAAGGTTTTTTTAAGGTCTTTTAGGTTGCATGTATTAGACATACAGTAGAGAGAAACACTGTGCAAAGAATTAATGCTTTTAACTTTAACATTTATACATTTGGCAGATGCTTTTAACCAAACGAAACAAGGTAATGCACTGTAAGACATGTTCCTTGAGTTTAATGCAAATGCAATGTTCTACAATAATATTTTAAAGGGGTCATATTATGAGATTTTTTTAAAGATGTAAAAGAAGTATTTGGTGTCCCCAGAGTACAAATGTGACGTTTAGCTCAAAATACCATACAAATAATTTAATATAGCATGTTAAAATTGCCACTTTGTAGGTGTAAGAAAAATAAATGCAAATGAGCTGATGATATGCAAACACTGATCACCATAATGGTGGTTTGTTGACATTGAAACTCAATTGTGCCCTCAATAATTTTTTTCTCTCCCTATCCTTCTTTCTGCACTAAATGGCACTGCCGTGGTTGGATAGTGCAGATTAAGGGGTGGGTGGTATTATAATAAAATAAGTCTTGCTACCTACCTCACAAAACCGGTGAAATTTGAATGACCTATTTTTTCACATGCGTGCAGAGAATGGTTTACAAAAACTAAGTTACTGGGTTGATCTTTTTCACATTTTCTAGGATGACAGAAGCACTGGAGACCCAATTACGTCAAAGTCAGATTTTTGTTACGCTTTGACCCCTTTAAATCTCTTTATAAATATCTTTAATCTCATAGTCATTTCAATAGTACATGGTCAGATGCTAAAACCTGCTGCTGTTAGCTTCAATACAACATTTAATCTTGTTTTGATGAGTTAATAGTAATGTTATAGGAATTTTTGTAATGGATATTGAATAAGGATGTTCTTAAAAGCTGTTAAAATTTTAAAAATAAAAATATTTAAGTATTTAAAATAACTCAGATAGGACTTACTGTACACGTTTAACTGCTTTAAACAGATTTTGTTCATCGAGTAATCCAGTCTTTCTCTATACATTCAGATTTTCATCTCTTTGACACATTTTAAATCTCGCCAACCGTTGAACTCATTTTTGCAGAGTAATTGACATGTAAAAGATAATGTACAGGCAGCGAGTTGTTATTGAAGAAATAAGCCCTGACAGTGTGATCAGTCTTGCATTTTGCAATAACAACTGTTTGACTGTACTTTATCTCGCATACTACATGGCTATTTACCTCACAAGGTAAGGAACATTAAATATTGATTTAAAATATTTTATTTGCACATTTTTAATGAATGCAGACCTTCAGCGAGAAAAACCTGTTTACTTTGGATGTTTTAAATGTCACAAACACACTATTTGGTTTATTAATTTGTAAATATAATGTCATAAATGTAATTAAAACACATTTGTATTGAATGTTTGTGTAATATTAAACTGTAACAGTCCAAATGATTTACAGCATCTAGGTTATTGTGTGCTATTAGTTTTAAGCGGTTGCTCTCTGAGAATAACAAAACTTGGAAAGTTGCGACTCAGAATAAAGCATTTTAGAGAGCTGTGTAATAGGGTAAATGAAGACATTATTTAATACAAATATGCATCATATATCTAACATCTATAAAACAAAGTGACCCAAAAAAGTCCAGTATTTAAAAGCAAATGCGGTTTTATATTAAAGATAGAAAAACAGCAGAATACATCACTGTCAGACAGCTGGTTAGTATTGCAAAAGTGAACTACATATACAGCATCTTCATATTTACATACAAATTACAACCAAACACAGAAATTATAAATATCTCAGTTAACTTACAGCAGTTATACACATGACTGATATTTCTGGAACAATAAAGCACTCTGTTAAATAACTGGCAGCGACCCTATCGTTCTCTAGAAACGACTGAAGTGGTTATATCATTAAAAACAATCAAATTAATGCAAAAGACATCCTGTACACTAAATCAACCGTTGTTTACTCCATTGCAAAAATCTTTTTTCTGAAAGAATAAAAAGGAGCGGTCGGTTAAACGTTAACTACTGTAGACTAAACAGTACTAAACTCTGGTTGACTTGAGCCGTCCAGAGCAATAAAACACCTGTGTTGTGTTATAGCAGCAGATCATAAACCTGGAGGATTATTTAAACTTCAACATGCATGTGAGAAGTCAAACACACAAATCTCTAACACAAAACAAACATTTGAAGACATCACTCTATACATCCAAAAAAATAAAAATAATGCTGGGATCGGCTGAATCTCAGGAAAACATGTGCAGGTCTATTTTCTCATACCAAAATTAGATTTTTAACAAATATCAAGACATACCATGTTTTTATTATTAACAGCATACGGGAAGAACAATAAATAATATTTTTTGCATTACAATTTCGAGGACAGATTTATTAAAACTCCCGGACAGGGCTTCAGTCTAGTCCCAGACTAAAATGCATGTCTTAAAGGGGACATTTCAAGACTATTTTAAGATGTCAAATAAATCTTTGGTGTTCCCAGTGTACCTACGTGAAACTTTAGCTCAAAATACCCCACAGATAATTTATTACAAGATGTTAAAATTGCCACTTTGTTGGTGTGAGCAAAAATGTGACGTTTTTAGATGTGTCCTTTAAAATGCAAATGAGTTGATGATATGCAAACACTGATCACCATAATGAGCTGATTATATGCAAACACTGATCACCATAATGAGCTGATTATATGCAAACACTGATCACCATAATGAGCTGATTATATGCAAACACTGATCACCATAATGAGCTGATTATATGCGAACACTGATCACCATAATGAGCTGATTATATGCGAACACTGATCACCATAATGAGCTGATTATATGCGAACACTGATCACCATAATGAGCTGATTATATGCGAACACTGATCACCATAATGAGCTGATTATATGCGAACACTGATCACCATAATGAGCTGATGCTAATGCAAACACTGATCACCATAATGGTTTGTTGAAATGTAATCTCAGTTGTGCTATTAATTATTTTCTCTCTCTCTTTCTTTCTGGGCACTAAATGGCAGTGCCGTGGTTGGCCAGTTCAGATTAGGGGGCGTATTATTATAAGACGAGCCCCTTCTGACATCACAAGGGGAGACAAATTTTAAATGAGCTATTTTTTCACATGCTTGCAGAGAATGGTTTACCAAAACTAAATAACTGGGTTGATCTTTTTCACATTTTCAAGGTTTAAACAAGCACTGGGGACCCAATTATAGCACTTAAACATGCTATAAAAAAGTCAGATTTTCATGAAATGTCCCCTTTAAATGAAAACATCTTGGACTGGCGCATCTTAAAATATATCACTAACAATGTTTTGTCTGAAGTTGCACACCAGTATTGTTTTTGTAAGGTATGTTTGTAAAAGCTACTTAGATAACTAATCCTAGTCCTGGATTAATCTAAACCCTGTCCGGGAAGCCTCCCCATAATGTTTAACATCGACAAATCCTAACAGCACTTAAAGTAGACTTCATTATCTCTATGCAAACATGTTTGTACAGATGTAGAAGTGAATTATGAGCGGATGTGTTGTTGATGTGAGATTCTCACAGTCAGTGGTTGATTTTAAAGACAACGGATGTATGTGTAAAGTGCTGTACAGAGTCCATTCATTTATTTAACTGTGAAACGCCTGCACCGAATCATTACAAAGATCCAAACACTGACTTCAACATTACTGTAATGCTCTAGAAATGTGGACCATCGTTTATTAGAAATAAAACACAGATTCTTCAGGTGTGTGTAAACTCTGTCCTTTGGCACCATCACAAAATCCAATACATCACTGAATCATTTAACAGTCCAAACACTTTAAAAAAAACGACTTAAAACCGAACAATAAAAACATTAAAACCCAATGAAATGTACAAAAGTTTATAAATATAAAGGTTTGATGATGACAGAGATGACTGCTGGATGCTGAACTGATAATAAGCGTTGCATTAGCGAAGACAAACGTTTCACTTGTGTACAAAAAGGCTCAAAATATCCGTCAGTGTTTATTTCTTCAGTTCTTTGACTCCAGCAGGCTTCAGCTTTTTTCATAAATTAAAAATATGATGATCAGGAGATGATGTACAGTATGTGACATCCGTCATGAGTCTGTATGTGTGGTTTAGTCTCTATTAAAGTACGTATGGCACGTTTATTTCTAAAGGTCAGGCGTATCCGGACAGATCTGTAAATAAGCATCCAACAGAGTTTATGTCTATCAGAAGTCTGTATGTTATGTACATATTCACACTTCGCTCTCAGTGGAGGCTTTGCGGTTGGGAACCCAGCCGGTGTCGGGATGCGCTCCGTGACGTTGAGGCGTAACGGCGGGAGCGGTGTTGAGACTCGAGCACTCCGATTGGTCGCCCTGCAAGAGTTGCTCGGTCTCCCCGTCGTTCAGAGAGGCGGAGCTCGCCTGCAGTGATACGGTATCTGTACGTATACAGGTGTGAAGCCCCGCCCCCCGACACATCTTCAGCTGTCTTAAATCTTCCCAGTAAAGATCTTCTCCTGAGAGCAGACAAACTCCTTCCACGATCCGGATCTTCTCTTTAGTGTAACCCCCGTCCCCGACACCCTGGACCTGTGAACGTCACCCAAAAACACGATGAGTTTATTCTGAATCATCTTACAGGTGCAGAAGGACTGAATATAGACCGATACTGTTAGTTTGGGCCGCACAATATATCGCTTCAGCATCAACATCATGAAGTGCACATCTGCAATAGTCACATCAAGAACATGCAGATCATTTTTTCCAAAAGAAAATTTTTTGCATCCAGTATTAAACTCAGGTCTAGTCCACACGTACACAAGTTTGTTAAAAAAAATCTCCACGTCCACACAAACACGCGAAAACCCGGTATAAAGCACTGTCAAGAGCATGCCAAACCAACAGATGATGATATATCCCTAACTGTAGAGCCATTTTGGCCAATCCGACTATCGCCTCCTCACGAACTATAACGCCCCATTCAGACAGCCAACGACAAGCATTAGCAGAGCGACGCGATCTCATTCATTTCAATGGAAACTGGGCGACTTCCGGCGACACAAGCATATGTGACCGTTGGCGACAGAATGTAGGCGCGATTAGCGACGGAGTCGCGCGACAAAAGTTGAGAAAAGTTTAACTTTATGCAAATTAGCAGCGAGTTTCACGAGCGACTACCAATGGGAGTGAAGTAAGTGGAGCACTGATTTGTTGTTTACAACATGGGGTAACGTCACACTACTACGCAACCAGAAGTGGGAACGCCCACAAGCGACATCAACCACCAGCGGCAGGCGATGAGCAGCGATAACATCGCTGGCTGTCTGAATGCGGCGTAACATTGCAAGCCAAAAACTTCGACATGACAACGGAGCAACTTGTAGAACAAACAGCCAAACCCCATAGAAAAAGCTATGGTTTTGAAAATACCCTTGTACGTGTGGACAGGGCCTCAATATTACTGTTGATAGAGCAATAACTTCATGAAAAAGTGCTATGATCGGAGCCGTGTTGTTGTTGTGTTTTAGACATATACGTTATGCGATTTAAGGAGCAAAAAGGAGGGCTAAAGGATAAAATCTCCTATGATAACTTGTACTGTTATATATCCTCGAAGCTGAGAAAATAAAACATTTACGTATGTTTATCGTACGTGTACACGTTTGATGCAAGCGCATTGAAACAAAATGCAACGCATCTCCTGGGCTACATACTACGTTGTACATGCACGACCTATGGGTACAATGTATGTGTGGTTTCATTAAATCCAACGTCGCGCAAACTTCTGATGATGAAAATTGCATCACACGCACAGTACGCGTAAAAAAGTGGACTATACTTCTAGCCCATAGAGAATGAAACGTGGTCTGGGAACCACATGCTCATTTTCTGGTATTTGAGGCGTGGTTTATGAATGCCCAGAGCCGTTTATTGGGCGCTACGAATGTCTATCAAATGTGTCTGTATGTAGCTTATAGCTAATCGATGTGTCGCATAGACGTCGTCATCGTCTTGCTGCCCCCCCATTAGGGGCCCCTCAAATTAAAATGATAACTTTAACTATAAAAAATACCGTTTTAAAAATCTTTTATAGTAATGAGAATAGCGTTTATAGAGTTATAAAGATACAATGAACAGAATGATGCAGTTGCTGTGAAACGGACTACGTAATGCTTTTATTCTACTGCATTGGCTATGCCAAAAGGTAAGATATTAGAAATGAACACACAATGCACATTTTTAAAGATATAAAAAATAAATATAAAAAAAGTTTCAACACAATTTTTCATAAAAGTTACAATAGTTTCTCGTGTCATCGAGATAGTTTGACCTCATCGCAACGATTTCAGATAACCACAATGATTGCACATCTCTTTAAAAACCACAAGGGGGAGCTGCAGCACCTGTATAAAAGGACACCGTATCAGGTGGCGCTCCTTAACTGACAGTGTTACGCGATACATTGCAAAGCCATTCAATACAGTGGAATAAACAGCATTTAAAGAAATGCTGCAAAAATGAACTGCCAGGTAAAACATTCGAAACAGCAAATTCAAAATTTATGAACGGTAAGGGTGCTATTCTTAAGGATCTGTAATGAATTAATTTTTTGCAGGCACTACAGACATGTGGTCCAGTACTAATATGACCTTAAAAGGATTGGCTACTTTTTAAGGCCTGTTCTGCTATAGTCAGTTTATTTTGATAGCATTTTTATTTTCAGTATAATTTAGACGCTTTATTGTGTTTATTTCTTATGAAGAATTTTCAGTTTTTGAAAGATATATAAAATTATTTCATGAACAAACAAAAAATGTATGAGAATTAAACTTCAAAGCAATAAAACAGACACAGTAAATAATCGGCAAAGTATAATGTAGCGTTTTCTTAAATCTCTACAGAACTGCATAAACATTTTAAATCATATCAACACTGCACTCACAATTCATGCTGAGAAATAACTCTCACTTTATGATCAGCCTAACACACGCTTATTAAAACCGTGTTTTGCTTTCATGCACAAACTGGTAGTCTCAAAGGTTCATATCATGCAGTAAAGAGAAGACGAGATGCTGATGTCTGAACTACCTTAACTGTTATTGAGAGAGGAAAATAAAAGCGTCTGTCAGAAGATGTATGGAGAGAGAGAGCTGTAGGGTTGACTGAGTTGCTAGAGGAACATGAAATGACAAAACCATCAGAGACTCGCTCTTAACCCCGAATCTCACCATGAGACCTCAGGTGTAGACAGACCTCACAATATTTAACGCTTATTTACTGTATATCAAACTGCTACAGTAAAAAGGATTCTTTTGTGAAATGAGACGCACCTCTTTTTTATATCGCAGTGTGTTGTTTATCATTGGTTTCTGGGCGCTGGTCTCTATTTTCACCTCCTGTGTTGAGGTCCTGTATGACGGGTTACTGTAGGTCAGGTTACTCACTCCTGGATCTGCAAACTTTAACTTTTTGTGTCTGAAAATTAAAAGTAAATAAATGTATAATGATCAACAGATTCCTTTAGATCTTAAATAAATGCTTAAAAAAAGAATCTGCACACTCACCTATAAATAATAAACGCTATGATCAGTATAAGAATAGCTAAGATCGTCAAAGCTCCACCAATCACATAGCTGATATGAGGCCCATCATCTATAGAAAAAAATGTTTTAGGTTAATTCCTCAGTTATTTTATTACATAAACAAACGAATAATTTTTTTTACAGTATTTACCTCGTGGTGCAGACACAACGTTGTTTTGAAAACAGTCCTGAAGACTCGAATCTGTGCAACTGTGAGGAGAAACCATGAATGATTTATTATTACAGATGTCAATCAACATTCAAATCAATGAAAGCAAACTAAATCATCTCACTACAATCTTAGTAACAGAGTTTGTGTAAAAGTGAGAAAAAGGCAAACATTAATGGACTAACTTGACCACTGGATGAACAGATTTCTGCGTAGGGCCCTTGGGCAGCTTTTTAGGAGCTTGAGTCGCTGCTGTTCCCTTATCAGATGGAGTTGGAACGTAACCTGAGACTGGAACAACAGAAAACTAATGATTAACTCATTAACTAAACACTATCAGTACCTATTGCCTTCTGAACAACAGGGCTTTATCAGTGTGACATCACATTAACACGAGATAATTGCATTTTTTGTTAGAGATCAGATTCAGATTGATGATCAAAAATACACAGAGTATTTATTGTTTGGCTTTAGTGTTTTATAAGTTGGGTAAGAGCGCCACCTGGTGGATAATAGCGGAAATATGGATTGCCGTAAAACTTGTCATTGGCAGGGAAGCGTTTTCTCTTAATTGACGAGATAACTTGTCAATGGTGGGAAAGAGTTAAAGGAACAGGAACATTATTGAGTGCACTTATTTAGTCCCATGATGCACCACAATAACAAGTGTACAACCGATTTACACTTAATGGCTACCCCTTAACATCCGCGTCTTGACACAAAATGACGCCTGCAGCGTTTCTTGTTACATGATGAACTAATGTAGGGAATAGGGTATAGGGGTCTATTTTGGACACAGCTAGGGCCTAAATGCAGACCACTGGGCAAATGTCTTACAAAAACTCTTGCAAGAACCTCATTTTTGGGTCTATTGACTTCAAACGTGAAATATAACTTCTTTAGACTTGTGGCTTTGGCCTCATTGCATTTATAGGTTTCACACATATATTTATCATTAATATTTTTTATTGTTAGAAAAGATGTTATGCAAAAAATTTTTTATTACAATGTACTTCAGCCTCTCTAACTTTTTTTTTTAATCTTAAAATAATTTTGAAACATGGAAAACGAAGCTCAAAGTGTCTTCTATCTAATGATACCACATTTATGCTTATACTATAAATGGTTTAGTAAAAACAGCCCTTTTAGTGAAAGTAGGTATTTTCATGGTTTCGGGCCAGAATGGGGGTGCTTTTCAAGAGGTTAAACACGCTTTCATGACACAACACAAATTAATATCAGAATAGTACTGCACATATAAACACATTCATATAAATTAACATTGATGTGTGAAACATCACAGTATGCAGTACAGTATCTGAGTTTGATCAAAATGAGATGTGAGACTCACTGGTTGAACAGGGCCGACCGTCAGGTTCATCTGGACACGCACATACAAAACTGTTACTCCTCGCCAGACACAGATGTGTGCAACCACCGTTATTCACAGCACAATAATTCGTACCTACAATGAGTCTGATGGTTACTCATATGTTGACTACAGAAGAAGTACAAGCATTTTCATTAGCCAATAATAACTGTGTGTTCACACCAGAAGCAAATGAAGCGAATAAATTGCGATTGAACATTTTGAGTTAACATGAATACGCTCAATTTGCCAACTTTAGCTAGCTTGTAGTCTCAATATGTATATACATATTGCAAAAAGTGACTTTCTAACTTAGTATTTTTGTCTTGTTTTTAGAAGAAATATCAAAAAATTCTTAAATCAAGATGTATTTTCTTGATAAGCAAAATGACCTAAGAAAATCTAGTTTTAGACAACCAATTTACAATTTAAGTGAAAAAATCATGAAATTAATTAAATGTTTTCAAGAAATATTTTCACAATATTTTTGCTTGTTTTAAGCACAAATTCACTTAAATTTTATGTTTTTAGTCCAAAACCTAGACTAATTTTCTTAAGGCATTTTGTTCATCAAGAAAAAACATCTTAATTTAAGAATTTTTAAATATTTCTACTGAAAACAAGAAAAAATTACTAAGTAATTTTTTTTGTCCAACCTCCTACACTGCAAAAATGATTTTTAAGAAAAGAAATCTTAGTATTTTTGTCTTTTTTTATAGTAAAAATATCTCAATTTTTTTAAATGAAGATGCTTTTTCTTGATGAGCAAAAACGACCCAATAAAATAAGTCTAGTTTTTAGACCAAAAATATCAAATTTAAGTGATTTTGTGCATAAAACAAGCAAAAAAATCTGCCATTGGGGTAAGCAAAAAAATCTTGAACATTTTTCTTAAACACTAAATTCAAGAAAAATTTGCTTACCCCATTGGCAGATTTTGTTGCTTGTTTTATGCACAAAATCACTTAAATTTGATATTTTTGGTCTAAAAACTAGACTTATTTTCTTGGATCAATTTGCTCATCAAGAAAAAGCATCTTTATTTAAGAATTTTTAGATATTTTTACAGAAAACAAGACAAAAATACTACGACTTTTTCTCTTGAAAGTCATTTTTTGCAGTGTATTCACTTTCTTCCAAGCAAGATTGTTTTATTCACGTTTCTATAAAAGTACGAATGTGTCGTACAGCTCCGGGTGTTCACATACAGTGACAACGATTTTGTCCTTGTTTGTTGTTTCGTATTTCTGCCTTCTCTCGCTTCGTCGTAATCACGTCACTATTAGAGCAAGTTTCTGATTGGTTAATGCGGTGTGGATTTCCGGCAACGCACAAAACGCTTAATTTGCGTGAATCGCGCTGCAGTATGTCCATCACATCTTTGCATTGACTTACCATGTAAACCATTCGCGTCCGGTGTGAACACACCATTAGAATAACTCAGAGCATTTACATACTATCTATAGTTGCAATCCTCATTGTGAATAATTATAACACAATCATTGTCTTTATAACCCAGATAACACACTATAACAAACTCTTCCCGTGTCCAGTTTTAAATACTCGTCCATTTACCCTGAAAAGTCAATCCTTACCCGTCTGGCGTTGTGGCGACACCACTATGATGTCCATGAGACCCTCTACATTAGCCAGCACGGTCTCTTTACTACGACCTGTGTGCTTATCTACACGCTGAATTGACTTGGTCTGCCAGTCCGTCCAGTAAATCCAGCGGTCTTGCTGTGAGATTCGGGAAAAAGGAGTTAATGGAGAGGAGACCGGTTTGAACTGGGGACAAAGAAAGAGGTAAAGAGAAGGGAGAGAAAGAAGAATGTGAAGAAACAGGGACCAGAAGATGAGAAGACGTCAAAGATGTTCATGCAGAGCGAGGACACTGAGGAGATGATTATGGGGAGATGAAGAGTCAGGTGATCAGTGAGGACTGTAAAGTACCTGCGTGAGAGCAAACGGGTGTGAGACAGGGTTGACCAGAACCTGACGCAGTTTGCCGTTCAAGTCAGAGCTTTCAATGCGGTCCAGGTGAGCGTCCACCCAGAAGATCCTACACATAAAACCATGTGAAGCATCAGTTCATCTGCTGGACTTCATCAAGAGTCTAAGCCAGTGTTTGTTAGTACTACAGTGCCAACGAAAACAAACTACAGTGAGCAGCAGCAACAACAGTGTGATGAGATCACGAGGTTAAGATGACACAGACAGAGAATAAACAGTGTTGAGATGTCTTTATTTTTCACCATTAGTCTCTTATGTTTTACCTGCGTGTGTCGTAGTCCAGCGTCAGTCCGTTCGGCCAGCCCAGATCCGTGTTGATGAGAACCTTTCTGTCAGAACCGTCTAGATGAGCTCGCTCAATCTTTGCAATGTGACCCCAATCCGTCCAGAACAAGAACCTTGACAAAACCAATAAAAAATGCATTTGACTTTACTCACGTACAAAAGAAATGCTTCAAAATCATACGTTTATGGTTTACATACAACCCAAATCTTCATAAAACATCATAAATAAGGCCTGACACTACTCATGGCTTACTCAACTTACAACTTTGATGCATTACTAATATAACAACCCATCTTTTTTAACATTTTAATGCATAGGAAATGTCTTTGCATTTACAGCTACTTAGAATGATGCCTTTGGATTCATCAAAATTGAGGTATCTAATAAAACAGGGAAATCTCTGTGAGGTTTGTTACTTAAGCCATGTTTCCATCCAAAGCTTTTTTGCAAGGTTTAGTGCATCAAAAGGTTTACTGATATAGCTGATGGTATTTCTTATTATTGATTAAATTTAGCAAATTTCGACAAAACGACTTGCGGTTTAATTTTAGCACATGCATAAATGTAATGTTGATACCTCAACTGAAGCAAAAACTAGTTTGGATGGTTTTTAAATTAAAGCTTTAACACAAATAAATGTGGGGTCGTGTGATAGATATTTATCAACCTTATGCAACCTCTGAAGGGCACAAAAGCATCTTAAATGTTGGTCACACTGAAATGTTGCAGTCAGCGAAAGCACAATTATTTTAATTTTATTATTTTCCATTACCATTCAAATTGCGCAAACTCTAATAGCAAATTCAAAATGCACCCAATGGAAATACGGCAAGTTCGCATAAACTCCCATATATATTACAAAAAAGTTTTTATGCTTGGGTGAGGTTTTTTTTTTTAGGTAATTCGAAAATGCAGATATTTCTATATTTTGATGTCATCCGCATGTCGTTCTGCACGGCACCGTATGAAGTCGAACACACCAGTTGCTATTGTTTTTTGGAATGACTTACCGCGAGACAAGAAAATGACCACATCGGTAAATAAAAACACGGTAATTTCTCAATTTTTTTGTAAACATTTAGAAAATAACGCTTCAGTTTTTAATGGAAATGCAGCTACTGGGTTTTCAGAAGTGGACCTATGAATTCCCTTTATTTTAACACCTTTTCTGCTTTTCGATGTCAGATATTTCACACATTTGCAATTTTTCAAGAAATTTAAAAAACAGCTGGCAATTTTCAATAAACTGTCTGAATACTCCCTCATTTATCTTTGAAAACATAAAAAGGTAGATCATTTGTAATGTATAAAAAAATATAAATGAAAACTGCTTATTTATTTTGCGATACACTAAAACATGCAATAATTCAATACATGCAATAATTCGTTTTTATCATTCGTTACATCACCACACAAACCATTATAGAGATAAAAGGCCATTTGAATGAAAACAGACTGAAGACAGCAAGTTTTACAAACTTTTTTATGCATATTTCACACACAAAACTGCGCAAAAACTGGATGGAAACACAGCTAATACTAAAAGTAATGCTTACGTTACTTTTAAGTTACTTTTGCGTTACTTTTTCTTACTTGGCTGAGGCTTGATCTCATTCAGGTGTTTTTATGATCGCAAAAATGTCAAGCTCTCGCCTGCCATCTCCGTTTCTGACTCAAACTGTTCCCAATCAAGCATACAGAGTGTGTAATTCTACGTTAATATGTTCAATTTAATTCAGTACATTATTTTATTTTTAGATTAAATGAATTAAGCTGAAAAGTACCTCGCATTACTTTTTTAAAAAAGTAACTCAAATATGAATGTGTACATTTATAAAGTAATGCATTACTTTACGCGTTACTTCTGAAAAGTAATATTATTACGTAATGCGCGTTACTTGTAATTCATCACCTCCAACACTGTTGTTTAAGAATACATATTTTACTATTTTATTGTAGATCTTTGATAAAGTTACAATATATAGGCCTACTGAGCATTGTAACTTGCGTGATGTCCCAAAACCTTTGGCCTCATGCCTCGAAAAAGCGCCAAGCAGTTCCCGCTGCCAGCCACAACAACAAAACAGAGAAATAAAAGTGAAGATGGAAGACAAAGTCCCTGGAAAATTTAGGTCGGGAATTTACATCATCAAAAAAAAAGTAAGGTCAAGCTGCTAAATCTAATGTTTTGGCCGGTATTCAGACATAGTTGCAACAAACGTTGCTTTGTAAATGTTGAAAATGTTTATCATTTTCCTATCTTGTTATGACCATGCTGGTTTCTATGGTTCATAAGTGTATGTTGATGCCAGTTTACAGGGCGATGTAATCTAATGGCCGTTTCCAAGCTCTTTCCCTGTTTTTATTTACATTACAATGCCTAGCATGGTCGCAGGTGTGGGGCAGGTCGTAAAAATTGATACAGTGGTACAGGACGGGCTGGGGCGTCCCAATAATTACTAAGTGTTACATTCATATTGGTACATTTGTGTACTGTACATTTATCAAAACTTTCATCAGAAACACAACTAGAAGAAATAACATTTGATGTCTCACCCTTTGCTCGGGAACACAGCAATAGCTCTCGGTTCATCCAGACTGTTGTTCACCAGAACTTTCCGGGATGTGCCATCTAAATGAGCCACTTCAATAGTGTTACGGCCCGTATCTGTCCAGTACATGTTACGAGCCACCCAGTCCACAGCGAGTCCATCTGTGGTCTTCAGACCCTGACTGATCACAGTCTCCATGCTGCTGCCATCTAAATTTACCCGTCTAAAAAACCCAAAGAGATTGAAATAAACACACTGTTGCTCGCAGAATAAATGTCAAAGTATAAAAATAACATAATTTCCACTAAAACAGTATAACCTGAAATGTGTTGGCATGACAGCCAGCAACACAATACAGACAGCAGCACTGAACGTCATACCTGATAACATCTAGTGATACATCTGTGTAGTACAGCTTCCCATCCACGCTGTCATAATCCAGTGATATGACATTATGTAACTCGGGTACAGGGACGTGCACGTCTGTGTGGTCGTTCGTGTCCAGAGAGATCCTTCGAACGCTGACGCGGTTTGAAAAGAGCAGGTATGTTTCCGGCAGGGGATCGCAGGACCTCCTGTCACTCTTCAGCAGGATACCGGTGGGACACGCGCAGGACGACCCATTAGGACGAGGAAGACACAGGTGAGTACAGCCGCCGTTTCTCCGACTACATTTATTAAAGCCTTCAAAAAAAAAAAAATCACATGTCTTTTGTGTGATTATAAGTTAATGTCTAACAGCTGAACAAGTAAACAAAAGCCTGACCATTAGAGGGCAGCACATGACAAATTATATATTTCTTAAGCTCTCCTTCATTTCACAGTACAACCAAATGTGAAGAACTAGTGCCGTCAACTTACTAAAGAAATAGAAATTACCCCAAAAAATTTACCGACACAAACATACAAAGCGATGTTAGCAGTGTAAACCGTACCCAGAGGTCTGGAGCGGTCCACAGCCTGTATGTCCATGAGTCCGGGTAGGTTGGAGCGGATGATGATGGCATTTTCTCCGGTGTCTTTATCAGCTCGGTGAATACTTCTGCTCTGCCAGTCTGTCCAGTACATGTGAGGTCCCAGCAGTGTCAGCCCATACGGATGCTGAACCGGAGATACCAGCGTCCTGCGGTTTAAACCACTCAGATCTGACGTTTCAATCCTCTGGAGAGAACACAGGAGTTTTACACTTTTGCCATACAGAGATCACAGAACTCAGCAGTAATGTTTTTTTTTTTAATCGAGAAAAGTGATTTTTGAATCAGGTGATTGCTAAATTTATACACAAGGCTTTTGTTTAACAATTAAAATTTAGATGTATTGAAGCCCAAATAATGTACAGAAGTGAAGAATGACTTAATGTTTTATTGATTTTTCTGATCTTGTATAATATTTTTTGTTTATAATGGAGTATAGAAGGTTTCAGCAGTAACAACATAAACAAGCGGCTTTCGTGGTCATCACGTAACTTCCGGTAAACTCCACGAAGAATAAATAACAACAAAGTCCTTTTAAAGTAGTTTATTTGTATAACAAGCAAAATAAACAACACGTAGAGATAACATAGGAACCCAAAACATTTGTTATTTTCAACGAGGTTCGTTTAAGAGTTCAGTTTCAGCAACTAGTCAGACAAATAAACAAACAGAAACCGGAAGTGAAGTTTGAACCAGACGCTTATCGCGTTACCGCACGTGCGTCCAATGAAACGGTCTTTACTTAAGAAATGGTAGATTAAAATCAAATGACATCTCAAACATTTAAATCTAAAAGAGAGTGATGATGTCACAGTGTGCTAAACTGTGATTGGTCTTTCCCACAATCAACATAAAACAACACGCATATTGGGTGTCAGGATAAAGTGTCAAAAACTGATTTTGGGGGGGGCAATTTCCAGATTTTTTTTAACTAATATGCAATAAATGCCTGATATTAAATTAGTAACCAATCAAGTAAACAGTCAGTGATAAAATAAAAACAAAGAATCAAATGAAAAATACGACAATATACGATCCAATAACCACACATCCCATAACTGTGCATTATATAACTATCTTTGTGTGCCTATTTTTGCCGAAGCACTTTTTATGAAATTTAATTAATGCTGGTGTCGGGGTGTTGTGTAAATAACAGGTTCGTCCCATGCAAGATTAACTATGGAGATTAACTATGGGGTGCCGGGTTGCTAGCCCATATAGTGGGGTGCGGGCTAGAAGGAGATGTGCGTTAGTAAAAAAGCCAAAAATATTCACGAAATATTATATATATATATATATATATATATATATAATATTAGATCATTTTATTTATTTTATGAGATTTAAAAATGTTGCTTTTATTTTGCAATGAAATGAGAATTTCATTCGCAGAACTCAGAAAAAATAAATAAACTGGAGGGACAGGGTTAACTTCAAATTCAAGGACCTTTCAAGGACTTTCCAGATCCAATACCCTCAAATTCAAGGAGTAAATGTGGGGACACATTTCAAGTGAGAGCAAGTTAAATTACATTGTTACAGTTCCCTTTTAGGGTTTACCCCACATACAGAAGATATAAGCATTTAAAGCGAACAGTTTAGTATGTGTGCTTAAAAACACTTTCCATTACCTGTATATCTATGTATGTATATTTTCAAAAACTTCCCAAGACCTTGAATTTTTCAACCAGATTCACAAACTTTCAAGGATTTTAAGGACCCATGGGAACCCTGGAGGGACTGCTTTACTCTATTTTACAGTTTTTTTCTATACTGTCTTACAAGCGCACAGCTGTTTCAGAAACACAAATCTTGATCAATTTTAGTATTGAACTCTACAGTATAAAGTCACAAACCTCAGTATGTGCATCAGCCCACAGCAGCTGAGAAGAAACTCGGTCTATAGCCAGTCCATTCGGCCAGCCCAAATTATTATTGATCAGTACCATACGCTCCGATCCGTCCATGGCCGAGCGCTCCAACTTGGCAGGTTCACCCCAGTCAGTCCAGAACATGAACCTTAAAGATGATAAACACGACATATGAATCATCATGTCATACTCAGACCTCCCAATAATTATTTTTTTTAAATATAAATTGGTTTTAAAACTACAATGCAGTTACTTATAGGAAACATTTGTGTGCATCACACGTGTGAAGAACCTTAAAGGTGCAGTGTGTAATTTTTAGAAGGATCTCTTGACAGAAATGCAAAATAATATATAAAACTATATTATCAGTGGTGTATAAAGACCTTTTTATAATGAACCGTTATGTTTTTATTACCTTAGAATGAGACGTTTTTTATCTACATACACAGAGGGTCCCCTTATATGGAAGTCGCCATTTTGTGCCACCATGTTTCTACAGAAGCCTTTAACGGACAAACTGTGGGACAAAGTTGTCTCCGACAATGACGTGATTGTCCGGTGGCAGCTACCGTAGCTTCTCTATGCATTTTTAAAAGCGAGGGGTGAGCAGTGGACTGAGCCGTTGGTTGCAATTCGCAACCTCACCACTAGATGCCGCTAATATTTACACACTGCACCTTTAAGTCTTAGAAATGCCCTTTTGCATCATTCATTACTTGCTTTTGAATGCTTTGTCTCTAACAGGCACACACTAAAAGCCACAAAACTTTAATGGGGTCTCGTGGATGAATCACTTACCCCATCTCATGGTACAGAGCAATAGCACGCGGGCTGTCCAGGTTTTGCCACACAAGCACTTTTCTCATAGAGCCGTCGAGATTGGCCACCTCGATGCGATTGGTCCCGGTGTCCGTCCAGTAAATCTTCCTTCCCACCGAATCCACGGCTAGACCGTCAGTGGTTACCAAACCTGAAAGACACAAACAAGTTCAGATTCATCGAAACATCAATGACGGAGATGAACTGAAGTAAATACAGTAAGTTTCAGTGTAACTGCAGTTTGTGATTTGTTGTCTTACCGTTTGAGACGATTTCTTCATGCTCTGTACCATTAATATTGCTTCTGCTGATCTTCTTTAATGTGCTGTCTGACCAATACACTTTACCTGCAGGATCATGACAATACTGTATTCATCATAATGCTTTCTAATGATGTAATAGGTTACAAGAGTTAGTGCTTTATTAAAAATCATGCATAAAGTCCACGACATGAAGTATATACACAATACAGCCTGGCCTTAAATACTTGATAATACAGTTCCTTATGTCACATACACACAAAATCTACTATACTGATCCACTCATGCGCTGAGCATCAATGTGCTGACCAGATGTTTCACGTCAAGACTGTTCAAATCTGTCAGTTCTAGACTGTGATTTTCTGTATTAACCAATTAGCTTCAAGAAAAGCAATTATTTCTGAAGCTCAACTGGTATATGGTGCTTGTAAAGCCAAATTGCTTTAATCCCAGAGAGCCGACATACAGATATAATGTATACTAGGGATGCTCCGATCGATCGGCCATAGATTGGTCGATAATTGCATTAAATGACTCGATCGGTACTCGCTAAACTTGCAGATCTCATGAACCAATCTTTCAATTTACTTTTGTTATCATAGTGCTCCTGAATGTGGGTGCAATTTGAACCAGTTGCTCATGTGCGACCTGCAAATTTGGATTTCTCCCTCTGCCATAGAGACGTGCATTTCTTTAAGTGTGCACTCCAGTCCTTACATGCATCTTCACATCCCCATCAAACAGCGTATATTACATACATATATCTATAGCGAACATTTGCATCTTCATGATTTTGACAGTTTAAAGTTTTATTTTACTTCAGTACGCCCGATGCACATGCACAGACACTGCCTGTCATTCAGCACGAGTACAGAGCAAAGATCTCTCACGTCTTAAAGGTACAGTAACCTAATTCATTTATCAATAATATTAAAGAGAAAATTACTCTCTGCTCACGAATGAAGAACTGTTTTACTTTATTAGGATCAGTGTATATTCACAATGTGTCTAATTATTTTCAGTACTTAGGGAATATTAAACTGCTCTTTGTAAAATGAACATTTATTGTGCTTACTTATTTGATTCTTTAATAAAACAATAATAAACCTCATTAAATAATATAACAAAGGCAACATCTGTGCTATTACTTTATCTAGAAAAAGAGTAAACATTTACTGTCATCAAAGACCATTAGCATAAATATAAAACAAAATATAAAATATAAATGTGCATTAACAAGTGTGAATTTCCACAAACCTTCTACAGAATCCACCCCGATGGCAATCGTGTTTTTCATGGACGTACTGACCGACAGGACAACGTCAGCAAAGTAAGGTATGTCCAGAGAAATCATACGTATATCTGTCCGACGAGCGAAGATGAGAAAACTGTTCATTCCTGTGACATGACAAAAACAGAAATTTTTATCTCAGTGTTTGTGAAAATATCTTTTTAAAGAAATACAAAACAAACAAATAATAAACAAAATATATCTTATATACACAATGGTTAAAAAAAGAGAGCTAAAATATAATCGTGCCAACATATTGCTTCATAACAAATTTAGTGACTAGGTATTTCGAGACGGGTCTTGTGTGCGGACCGCAAGACAGGGGCGTAACAGGAATGAGCGTAACTTGACGTTGTCTAAATCACACAGAACCGCGCGAGATGTCAAAAACGTAATGTTGTGAAATCTGAGCTATTGAAGTACCCGCGAGTCGGGTTGGGGCAGGTTAGGAAATTGTCACTTTATTTGAGGGGCGGGTCATTAAAAACAAAATAAAAAACCAGGGCTCCAGACTGCCACCAAAAATTTGAGAGTGTGCCACTGAATTTTACATCCAGTCGCACATGTGCGACCAGTAAATTTGACCTTTTTTGTGATGTGACACTAAATTTGAAACAGCACATTGTACTTTCTGCATCTATCATTAAAGTATTTATTAGTAATACAGTGGAATTTAGTAGAAATGTGAATGTACTGTAAGCATATTGATTTACAGTGTGTGCCCCTAAATTTTCTGGTTGTGCCCCTAAAATTTTCAGTTGGGGGCCACAGTGCTCCTAGTGAAAAAAAGTTAGTCTGGAGCCCTGAAAACCCATGTATGTGGGAGGCAATTCCATATAGCCTATATTAAATATTTGGGAATATATATTTTCCCTTTTATTTTAGGTTCTTTAATAAGGTTAAAAAATGCATGCTTACGTAGCTAAGTAACTTGCGTGATTTCTCCAAACCGTTTGGCTCACGTCACAAAAGCGCCAAGCAGCTCGCACTGCCAGCCACAACAACAAAACAAACAGAGACATGAAGATGAAAGACGAGGTGCGGGGAAAATGAAGGTCGGGAGTATCTGAATAGATAATACAAATGCTGCTTTGTAAATGATGAAAATGTTTATCACCTATGTTTATCATTATCCTAAGCGTATGTTGTTGTCAGTTTGTAATCTAAAGTGTTTCCAATCACTTTTAGGCTGAAATAAAGCCTGGTTTCATTTACATTACAATGTCTAGTATATCTATTTAATGGGTGTGGGGCGAGTTGTAAAAATAGAAACAGTGCTGCAGGGTGGTCCAAATCATTTCAAAAAGCGGGACATCACTATTACACACTACAATTTAAACGGCTATCTCGAAAAGAGTCTATACGGACAACCATATTGTCAACAACAATCTCGTTTTGACATCTCGCATGGTTCTGTGTGATTTGGTCATCAAGTTACGCCCCATGCTTCAAGAAATTTCTGCATAACACAGGTGCAACATTTCATTTCCATAATGACCAACACAATTACAACACAATGTTTTGCTGTACATTTAATAAATGGCTCAAATACCAGTCAACTGATGAGGGCAAACCTTAATAAACCTTAGTAACTTGATTCATTTAAGTTATCTCCTCCCAAAAATGCTGCAACTGAAAGAAAAACTCCTACAAATGCAATATGATGTTTATCCCATTTCAGCACAAATTTTGCGCATCTTCCTGACAGTAGCTTTTAGCGGCAAAATAGGCATATGTGTGAGCTGTTTGTAAATCTGGCCCTTAATTTTATATAGAATATTGTGCATGATAATGCATAAGAAAATATAAGAAATAATGAGAAAAGGAGTCCAGAATAGATGTGAACTCCTTCATTAGAAGTTAAGACTTTGAGAAGCATAAAATGACAAGCAAACATTTTTGCAAATTCTAGATAAAGTGAATACACTGAAGATGATAAATGTGTTATAAAATAAAATTTTCTTTAAAAAAAACTATAAATAATAAATAAGTGACTCTAAACGTTTGAACAGAAGTGTTTCTTTAAAATATGACAGGTGCATATGGAAGCCACTAACAGACTGAACTCAAGGTCAGTGAATATGAAGCTCATGAAGTCATGAGGACTGACGTGTCATTACTGTGACCCCTGAACTCCCTTCAGCAGCACAGATCCAGACTCAAGTTTCAAAGAAGATCGACCACCTGCCATCCCTCCAGTAAATACCTGAGGCCGTTTTATTACATGTCACTGAATGCTGGAGTTATAGAGGTTTTCTTAGATATCTGAGATGATCCAGGGGGGCACAGGGTGACACGTGATGACGTGAACTTAAAGTCACATTACCGTGAGTGCACGTCTTCCCGTCTGCCTGCAGGTTGATGCCGGTGGGACAGGCACAGCTCGAGGATTTAGGGGCAGGTGACAGAAGACACAAGTGACTGCAGCCTCCGTTATTCACCGAACACGGCGTCTGGACTTCAGACAGAGAGCAAACACGGGTGAGAAAGAGTAAGCTGTGACGCCCAATCACATTTCAGGTTTCATAGGCCTCTGGGTGTTTCGGCAGATAATAATGCATCAATGAGAGTGAAGATCAGGTAATCTGGTGTTTAAAACCTCAGACATTGGATACAGCACAGACGACATTCTTCCCTAAAACCGCATCTGTCAGGAATGTGCGTTCGGTTACCAACAGAAAAAATATGGATGCCAAAACCTTACAAAGCTTTAAAGTAAGAATTAGTTTTATTCATGATCTGAAAAGAGAGTAAATATGACGAAAAACAGCGGAGATGTTAGAGTAAATTGTACTAAATTTACTTAAACTGGCGTTGGCCTGTGTGCAGGACACCTGAGCTTACTTCAAAATTTTGCATGTAAATTTATCACAACAAATTATACATTGTAGGAAAGGTCATATGCTGCATTTACACCAGCCGCGGTAGAGGTGGCAAGCGTGGATGAGTTACACGTTAAGGCAATGTAAAGACATTTAGGCATCCTGCAGCGTGCTCCGCGCGAATTGAGCGTTTCCGTGGGAAACACGCAAGTTGAAAAATCTGAACTTTGGCGGCGCGTTAAACAATCAGGACATTGCTGTAGTAGTGACGTGATTACAGAAAGCGAGCGGAGTCTCAGCAGAGTCGCAGAAGCCCCTCCCATGACGCGGATTTCCGCGTGAATGACTCTGATTTAACGCACAAATTAAGCAAGTAAACGCAAATGTTCAAGCGTCCAACTACAGGTGAATAGCGCGTTTTGCCGCCTCTACCGCAGCTGGTGTAAACGCAACATTAGAATGTATTTTTAATTATAATGCAGTGACAGTAATTTATTAATTTGTGACAAGAATATGCAGCAAACCGCTGACACCTAGTGGTCGTTGTTGGTAAAACCACTAAAAGTGTAGAGGCGGCAAAAATCCACAAAGTTGGACGCTTGAACATTTGGGGTTTACTCGCTTCATTCGCACGTGAAATTCAAGTCATTCGAGATATTCACGCAGAAATTCATGGCTTCTGCGAATATCCGCCTTTTTTCCGCGGCAACGCTCAATTTGTGTGGGCCGCGCCTTCCAGGAATTCCGTGCCGCGCCATTTGCGCAAACCGCGCCGCATGATGCATATTCGCGTCTATGCATTGACTAAATGTAAATCACTCATGCTTGCCACATCTTCCATGTCTGGTGTGAACGCACAGTAAAACAAATCCTCATTTTTTTGTAATAATAATATGTATAAATATATAATTTTCTTGCATTATTTAAATGTATTACAATAAATGTAAACTGCTATATCAATTTTTTGTTTATTATTTTCACATCCAGACACTTTCGTGTCTTCTTTAAAACAAGAACAAGATTAGGGTTTTGAAATGTACATCACCTTTTAACCCTTTTAACCCCCCATTCAAAAAGAGCTGCGCCAGTTAAGGGTTAAATATTTACCTGTAGTTCTGTGATGGTGGAACATGTGTATGTCCATGAGGTTCTCCAGGTTCTCAGCGAGTGTTTTTCGATCTAAACCCGTGAGCTTGTCTGCACTTTGGATGCTCTTGGACTGCCAGTCCGTCCAGTAAATTCTGTCTTCATGTAGGGTCAAACCAAAGGGATGCGGCAGATGACTGCCAATTAACACCTTTAATAAAAAGACAACAATGAAACTACTGGAACCTATTTTATATTTAAGTGATTTAGTGAAGTAGGGATGAAAGATAGACAGATAGATAGAATAGATAGATAGAATTTCTGAAGACAGAAATGCAGTGTGTACCTGTCTGCCCGATCCATTAAAGTTGCCAAATTCAATGGTTTTGACGCTGGCATCGGCCCAGTAGAGTCTCTCTGTCTGATAATCGATTGCTAAGCCGTTAGGCCAGGTCAGGTTGGTTGAGATGATAACGGTGCGGTCAGACGCGTCCATACCTGCACGCTCAATCTTTGGATTCGCACCCCAATCTGTCCAGTACATGAATCTATGAGGAAATAAAACACAATATACTGCACGCTCTCAAAATGTCGTAACTCATAATTTTGACTACAATATCTGACGTACCCTCCGATCGGGTCAACGACGATGTCCCGGGGACGGTCGAGATTTTCCCAGATGAGCACGGTGCGGATACTTCCATCTGTGTTTGAAACTTCGATCCGATCCGTGCCTAAAAGAGACGAATCCATTTTCTTTAATGGACGTGAACAATGGGAAGTATTGAAAGAGTAGATGAGGAAAACAGATCTCACCTGCATCCGTCCAGTAGAGTTTGTGTGTAAGCCAATCTATAGCAAGACCTGCGGGACTTTCCAGACTTGAGTCCACCACAACCTGTGATGACAAATACAGAACAGAGCAAGTACATCAGAACTGAGGTTGCAATCAGACACCGGCCGGGTCACGACTTAAACTTCCACAAACCTCCTGTTTGCTTCCATCCCATTTTGCTCGGTTGATGGAGTCTGTGGTGACATCAGTCCAGTAAATGTAACGCTCGCTGGAGTCCCAGTCCAAAGCCACAGCGTTCCTGACGTCGGCCAGAGGAATGACATCGTCCATCTTTTCTTCAGTGTCGAAGCTGATTCGTCGGATGTCCGTCCTTCGGGCAAAAAGCAGGAACTTGTCAAGACCTGATCAAAGACCAAAGGTCTCCTGTCAGTCCTTCACGCTTCATTGGTGAATTAGATTCAGCAGTACAGATACACACTCAAGATTATACAGGCAAACAAACAAACCAACATTTACAAGCCCACTTAGCATGCAAAACATTTAATCTAAAATCTAGATAAAATAGCTCAGAGTTTAATTTGGAATACATGCACATCTGCTACAAGATGAGCTCAAAAACTCCCAAAATATTTGTGTTTGATAAATTGCCCTTAAACATTTACAAAATACTGATGATTTTTTAATCAATTAATCATTGAACATTGCATTGTCATGAACCTAAAGAAATGCTAAATATGCATCAGGTGTGTAAATGAGCAGGTAAACAGGACAATCATCTAGTAATAGTTAGTCTATGAATGATGATGTTGAGCTGGACTCACTCTCAGCACAGTTGTACTTGTCCACCCTCTTAAATCCTGTAGGACACATGCAGGTGAAGGTCTTATTGCTCGGCAGACACAGGTGACTGCAACCCCCATTATTGTTTCCACAGTGATTTCTTCCTCCTACAGACAGCAAGAGAAGAAGAGAAGAAATGTAAATGAATTTTCTTAAACGTTTGCGAATTGAACACACATAGACTACACTACAGGCCAATGTTTGGACACACTTGACCGAGTTTCTGATGAGCTTTTGAGCTAAAAGCTTAAATGTTAGAAATTAGTTTTATATGTATGCATTTTCCAAACAATTTAACCAAAGTGAATCACAGTGCATTCAAGGTACACGGTACTTATTTTTATGAGCATGATTGATTCCCAGGAATGAAACCCACAACCGTTTGCAAAACGCTCTACCAACTGAGCTACAGTAAAACTTAATAAAATTGTACCTTCATATAAACCAATATTTATGAACAAAAGAACACAATTTGGAGGATGAAGCGATTGAGCAGAGTTCTTATCTAGATAAGAAGTGAATCCTTAAAAAAGCCCAAATATAATAATGTCTTATCACAAATAAGTTCATATTTATTTATGTTTTAAATTCTGATTGTATTTATGGTATCTTGTGCGGTATCTTGTGCGGTGGTGTGCGGTATCTTGTGCGGTGGTGTGCGGTATCTTGTGCGGCCGTGTGCGGTGTCTTGTGCGGCCGTGTGCGGTATCTTGCGCGGCCGTGTGCGGTATCTTGTGCAGGCGTGTGTGATGGTGTACGGTATCTTGTGCGGTCGTATGCGGTATCTTGTGCGATCTTGTGCGGACGCGTGCGGTATCTTGTGCGGACGCGTGCGGTGTCTTGTGCGGTCGCGTGCGGTGTCTTGTGCGGTCGCGTGCGGTATCTTGTGCGATCGTGTGCTGTATATTGTGCGGGCTTGACGTATCTTGTGCGTTGGTATGCGGTATCTTTTGCGGCCGTGTGCGGTGTCTTGTGCGGTCGTGTGCGGTCTTGTGCGGTGTCGTGTGCGGTCTTGTGCGGTGTCTTGTGCGGTGTCTTGTGCGGGCGTGTGCGGTGTCTTGTGCGGGCGTGTGCGGTGTCTTGTGCGGGCGTGTGCGGTGTCTTGTGCGGGCGTGTGCGGTGTCTTGTGCGGGCGTGTGCGGTGTCTTGTGCGGGCGTGTGCGGGCGTGTGCGGGCGTGTGCGGTGTCTTGTGCGGGCGTGTGCGGGCGTGTGCGGGCGTGTGCGGTGTCTTGTGCGGACGTGTGCGGTGTCTTGTGCGGGCGTGTGCGGTGTCTTGTGCGGACGTGTGCGGTGTCTTGTGCGGACGTGTGCGGTGTCTTGTGCGGGCGTGTGCGGTGTCTTGTGCGGGCGTGTGCGGTGTCTTGTGCGGGCGTGTGCGGTGTCTTGTGCGGACGTGTGTGGTGGTATACGGTGTCTTGTGCGTTCGTGTGCGGTATCTTGTGCGGGCGTGTGCGGTAACTTGTGCGGGCTTGTGCGGTATCTTGTGCGGACGTGTGTGGTGGTATACGGTGTCTTGTGTGGTCGTATGCGGTATCTTGTGCGATCGTTTGCGGTATATTGTGCGGGCTTGACGTACCTTGTGCGTTGGTATGCGGTATCTTTTGCGACCGTATGCGGTATCTTGTGCTGTCATGTGCGGTGGTATACGGTGTCTTGTGCGGTCTTATGCAGTATCTTGTGCGGGCGTGTGCGGTATCTTGTGCGGTATCTTGTGCGGGCGTGTGCGGTATCTTGTGCGGTATCTTGTGCGGGCGTGTGTGGTGGTATACGGTGTCTTGTGCGTTCGTGTGCGGTGTCTTGTGCGTTCGTGTGCGGTGTCTTGTGCGGGCGTGTGCGGTGTCTTGTGCGTTCGTGTGCGGTGTCTTGTGCGGGCGTGTGCGGTGTCTTGTGCGGGCGTGTGCGGTGTCTTGTGCGGGCGTGTGCGGTGTCTTGTGCGGGCGTGTGCGGTGTCTTGTGCGGCCGTGTGCGGTGTCTTGTGCGGCCGTGTGCGGTGTCTTGTGCGGCCGTGTGCGGTGTCTTGTGCGGCCGTGTGCGGTGTCTTGTGCGGCCGTGTGCGGTGTCTTGTGCGGCCGTGTGCGGTGTCTTGTGCGGCCGTGTGCGGTGTCTTGTGCGGCCGTGTGCGGTGTCTTGTGCGGCCGTGTGCGGTGTCTTGTGCGGCCGTGTGCGGTGTCTTGTGCGGCCGTGTGCGGTGTCTTGTGCGGCCGTGTGCGGTGTCTTGTGCGGCCGTGTGCGGTGTCTTGTGCGGCCGTGTGCGGTGTCTTGTGCGGCCGTGTGCGGTGTCTTGTGCGGCCGTGTGCGGTGTCTTGTGCGGCCGTGTGCGGTGTCTTGTGCGGCCGTGTGCGGTGTCTTGTGCGGCCGTGTGCGGTGTCTTGTGCGGCCGTGTGCGGTGTCTTGTGCGGCCGTGTGCGGTGTCTTGTGCGGCCGTGTGCGGTGTCTTGTGCGGCCGTGTGCGGTGTCTTGTGCGGCCGTGTGCGGTGTCTTGTGCGGCCGTGTGCGGTGTCTTGTGCGGCCGTGTGCGGTGTCTTGTGCGGCCGTGTGCGGTGTCTTGTGCGGCCGTGTGCGGTGTCTTGTGCGGCCGTGTGCGGTATCTTGTGCGGCCGTGTGCGGTATCTTGTGCGGCCGTGTGCGGTGTCTTGTGCGGCCGTGTGCGGTATCTTGTCTAAAGTACAAGTTGTATGCAGCTGACCTGCAGGTTGTCTCTGTGGGTGCAGCGTGTGGATATCCATGGGGAAATGCAGCTTATTTCGGATCACCTCCTGGTTCTTGCCAGTAAATTTGTTTGCACTGTTGATACTCTTGGTGTGCCAGTCTGTCCAGTACAGATTATCCTCAAACACGGTGATGGCAAACGGATGCGGGAGACCTGAGAGAGATGATAGAAAGACGAGGACAGGGTTCAGAGCGGTAAAGTTGCAGGATTGTAATAGAAAACAACAACAACAATGGAATAGAAACACAGTATGTATGCTCACATAAGTGTACAAATCAGTAAAAAAACAATATAAAAAAATATTGTATTAGAAAATACAGCATTTTCACTCTTTGGGGGTCTCACATTGGTCTGGTAAGGATGATGTCTTACATAAATACAAAACATGACTTCAGCACGAGAGTATTTCAAGAGATTAAATGAATATAAAAGCTCAACTCAAATCAAAACCACATCAGAGGATTACTGTATGAACAAGTTAAACAGTGATTTCTGCTTGCCTATTATTAATAATGTCTATAATCCAAACTGTAAATATAAAGAATCTCTTTGATTCGTTTTGGACGACTGCCACTGCACATACACAGATAACAATCATTTCTTCCAGAACATTCAGTCCGCTAACTATTCATGGTAAATATAAAAATATAAAGGGAGTACAGATGATCAAAGTGACTTGAAATCAAACGTCTTTTCTTTTGGAAATGGGTGTAATAATAAGACTACAGATGAATAAAGCATGCTGTCAATACTCTGCAAACACACTCTTATAGATTCACTTACTTTCATCTCTCATTTGTTATTGTCTATCGCTTACTGCTATTCACTTAATAAACGTTTAGTCTTGTAATAGTCACATTACCCTGCTGGATAGACCGGCACATATAGCTTTCTTTTTATAAATAAATCTGGTTAAGATTTCAAAAAATTAAATAAAAACTAGGGTTGCAAAATTCCAAAAAATTTCAAGACTGGAATTAATGGGAATGGTAATAAATGGGAATGAACTGTAATATAGTATATGCGAATTAACGGGAATATATGGGAATTAACTCTTTCACCGCCAGCGTTTTTAAAAAAAGTTGCCAGCCAGCGCCAGCGTTTTTCATGATTTTCACCAAAGTTTAATGCCTTCCAGAAAATGTTCTTCTTTAAATAAATAAACATACAATATACCAAATGAAAGAACAGACCCTCTGCTTTCAAACAAAAAAAAACCGTTTCATCCTACCTTTAGTGGTTCTTTTGCAATCAGCTTTTGAATATGGGTAGGTTTTTGCAAAAACACCATATTTTGAGCAAAAAGCAAAAATAATTCCATTTTTGTGACGGACTTTTCATAGAGATCCCATTCAGAGCGATCTTTAAAACAGACACGGACATGCAGCAGCTTGCCATAGGGCAATACTTCCGGTTTTAAAAAGTTGCGGAAGGGCGCCACCTGGTGGATAATAGCGGTATTGCGGAAAGACGGAAAATCTCGTCATTGGCGGGGAAGCGTTTTTTCCTAATTGACGAGATATCTCGTCAATGGCGGGGAAAGAGTTAACGGGAATATATGGGAATTAACGGGAATATATGGGAATTAACGGGAATCAGTGATGCGCGGGTCAATGTATAAACAACCTGCACCCAACCTGCATCCTTATTCACATGCATGCAGCTTACTAAAATGATTTTTGAAGGATTCTTAATCAAATAAATCCGGGCTTGATGAGCACAAGTATCAGGATTCTTTAAAGAATAAAAAAGGAAAAAAACAGATTTATTTAATTTAATTTATTTAACTTGATTTAATTTATTTAAAATAAAAGTTTGTGGTAACTCTACCCATCAAAAGTTTGTGGTCATTTTTTTCTTTCCTTGCATGCATGACTGCTTATGACCAAACAAAAGGTTTATTTATATTTGTATATGATATAGTTTACATACATTTCCAAATTATTCCCATAAATTCTCCAGATTAAGTTCCCATGAAGTGTCCAGAAACTTTCTGTCCCTTTGCAACCCTAATAAAAACACATCCTTATTTCTTATGAAGTTTACGAAGTAAAACAAAAGATTTTTGTGTTTTACCTTGACTGAAATGCTATAAGATAATAAAGTACAAGAAATGTAAAGAAGAGGACCTGGTTGGGGTATATTAAAAATCTCTTATCAACTTCTCTCTATATCAGTAAAAACTGTAAGGGTGTAACACACGCTCCCCTCCCGCCCAGGCTCCAGGTGTACAGCCGGAGAGAGCAGGGCTCTTTGGTGATCTTATCAGTTTAGAGAAGCCGAGTTAGGCTGAAGTTTACCTCTTCACCTCACCACTCTTTTGTTTCCACCTCAGGTGTGTCATGTGCTCTTTCTGCTTGCTGGTATCTCTTTTCTCTGCACCATTATCTCAGCTCATGTGATGATTGTTTTATGTGTGTGCACCCTGATCGTGACGATGCTGGTGTCCCTAAAGCTGCAGGACCAGCTGCAGTTCTGCTGATCGTCTCAATGTGAGGAACGTTCTGTTAAGAGCTCAATTTTCAGATATAAACCCTCCCACCTTACCCAGGTGCAGCTATTGTGTTCCTGCTCACCCTGACACTTCATCTTTCTTTCTTGTGTGCAGAAAAGCAGAAAGTAAATAAAGCCACACACTGAGATGCCAGCACTTTCATTCCAGATGTGTGTTGTGTGCCTGTGTGTGTGTGTGTGTGTGTGTGTGTGTGTGTGTGTGTGTGTGTGTGTGTGTGTGTGTGTGTGTGCGTGATGTGTGCCTGTGTGTGTGTTTGCATTAACGCATAAAAGGAACATCAGGGGCCGTTTGCAAAAACATAGCCGGTAAGTTAAGACTGTTTCTTAAGAACTAGTGTGACCAACTAGATAATCAGTCTTACATTTTGGATTGAAATGAAACCGGTCTACATTTTTATGTAACCAACTTAAAACAGTTATGATCAGTTTTGAAGGAAAAAAGTGGACCAACTTGTATTACTTGTCTAAATAGTTTATCCAACCGGTCACAGAACTTCAGCTATGTAAAATATGTGCACAAGTTAAGTTTCTTCAAAAATACAAAATTTTGAGCAAAAAGCTGAAATAATTTGATAGAGATTCAGAAGGATTATCAAAACATACACAGAGTTTTTACTGTTTTTGGATCAGTGGATGCTTCAGTGTTTTATAAGTTGTGTAAAAGCGCCACCTGATGGATAATAGCGGAAATACCGATTGCTGGAAAAACCTGTCATTGGCAGGAGAGTGTTTTCTCTTATTTGACGTGTTAACTTCTCAATGGGAAAAGTGTTAACCGTGATTAATCGCCAGAGGTGGAAAGTAACGAATTACATTTACTCACGTTACTGTTATTGAGTAGTTTTTTTGTGTATTTTTACTTTTTTGAGTAGTTTTTAAAATCTGTACTTTTACTTTTACTTAAGTATGTTTTGTTTAAAGTATTGTACTTCGCTACATTTTAGATCATATCCGTTACGGAGTAAAAAATATTTTAAAAAGCAAGAGGATAAAGACGTGCAACGGATGTAAATGGGCGGGGCCCGGGGAACGCGCAAAAAGAACCATGGAGACGGACGAGACAGGCGCGCGCTAATGCAGACCCGCCTCAGTTCAAATCTTATGAAAGAAACCCCTTATGACGCAAAGCGAGTGTTTCATTTCTATGAAAGGTAGGATTCATGCTCTTAAGTACGAAATTGCACGACGCGTTTTTAATTCCATGCGCATTATCTTCCGAGGTCTAGCAGCTTCGCGTCAAGTCAAACACAACTTCAAAACGTCCTCGAGAATGCGCAGGTCATTAGACATTGCAGAGAGAGAGAGAGAGAGAGAGAGAGAGAGCAAGAGAGAGAGAGAGCGCAAGAGAGAGAGAGGAATAAAGGTCATCAGGTACCCAGGTCAGGGAAGTAAGAAGATAATAAACGTGTCAAATGTATATAGACATGGCACTCATCTCATTATATGCTCATTTAAACTAGATATATAGTTTAATAAAATAATGTATGTTACCACCTTACTAAAGTGATTGTATTTACAACCTGCTGACCACCTTCAAAAGTGCATAACTCACATGTAAAAATCATTAAACAATTCCATAAATGTTTCTTACTTTAAAAGAGCTTTGAGATGTATATTCCCTTGTCGTTTTTTAACTATACTACAATCCTCCACCTCTTCCCGCTGTAAAAAAGTAACTTTTACTCTGAGTAAAGTTAAAATGACTTACTTTTTACTTTTACTTGAGTAGATTTTTACTTTTACTTAAGTAAAATATTATTAAAGTAACTTTACTTTTACTTGAGTACAATATTTTAGTACTCTTTCCACCTCTGTTAATCGCATACAAAATAAAAGTTTGTGTTTGCATAATATACGTGTGTATAATTATTATGTATAATTATATAAATACACACAAATTCTTGTAAATATATAGATTTATATTTTTATATATGTTATATTATATATATTTTAACTCTTTCACCGCCAGCATTTAAAAAAAAGTTGCCAGCGTTTTTCATGATTTTCACCAAAGTTTATTGCCTTCCAGAAAATGTTTTTCTTTAAATATATAAACATACAATTTTGTAGGTTTCTGCAAAAACACCACATTTTGAGCAAAAAGCAGAAAAAATTCAATTTTTGTGACGGACTTTTCATAGAGATCCCATTCAGAGTGATCTTTAAAACAGACACGGACATGCAGCAGCTTGCCATAGGGCAATACTTCCGGGTTTAAAAAGTTGCAGAAGGGCGGATAAAAAAGTTGCACCTGGTGGATAATAGCGGTATTGCGGAAAGACGGAAAATCTCGTCATTGGCAGGGAAGTGTTTTCTCTTGATTGACGAGATATCTCGTCAATGGCAGCGAAAGAGTTAAAAATATAAAACAAAACAAAAAATCTTAAGTTTATAGATGTTTGTGTGTTTATTTATATATACACAATAATGACATAAGACGTTGTTATTTTGTAAGTACATTATGCAATTAATCGTATGACAGCCCAAATTTTCATGATAAAACACAATTGAGCAAATCCATGCAAATGTTAATCTGAACATAAACCAGGTTTACACCATACTGATTTCTCAGATGTCAATATTTTGTGGTTAAAATACCCATGCAATGTCTCTGTTAAAGTTTTTAAAGCATTTTTTCATTATTTTCTATAGCAAGTGCACGTTTCAGAATTGTCATGACATGTCCATACCGGAGAAATGTCACATCTAGAACGTTCATTCTTCATAATCGCGCATACAAACATTTATAGATATTAAATAGATATTAAATCATCTTTGAAAACCCATCCCTTCTTCATTTGTTGGGTATTATTGCTTCTGGTTTGCATTTTATTTCACAGAAATCCTACAAAGTCTATAAAGTCTTTATTTGTCACATCCATAATGTATGTTTAGTTTTTCCATCTAAAACAGAAAACACGAGTATAGGCTGATATTTTTCTGATGTCTGGACTATATCATCAGGGCTTTAGGAAAATCTAAACAGATGGTTCGATATATCTCTCTGAGAAATTACATTTCAAGTTTTGACTGCAAATGTCACTTTCATAACGCTGGTATTGCTCAATTCCTAAACTAAACTTCAATACAATGACAAGTTGAATTGGTGTAAAGTTGTGCTCCAGAAAAAAATAACACTTTTCTAATCATTTCTAATGAATGCAGATCTCATTGTCTGATGTCTACACTGCACTACAAACATGTTGGCAATAAAACAAACCTGGGATCAGATCCAGCTGAGAACTCGGACACTCACAAAATAAAAAAACACCTCAATTTGACTACTGTCCACGATTCAAAGGACACATTTAACAGGCTGACACATTTAAACAGGTGATAATTATTATTATAAAAGTTATATTTTAATATATTGAACAATACTGTTGCATCTGTATTTTACAGTCTGCAGCATTGCATTTGATTATACAAAAGATCATGTAAAGAATACAACCAAGGACAGCTCCAATGTGACAGTCTGGGGTCGAATGTCACCTGCTTATTAAAGGCTTTTGTGATGTCACTGAATTCACCAAAAGCCATTGAAACCAACAGGAGCTTACGAAACGGTTTCATTTTGCTAATGCTGTGATTTTAAACATCTGACTTCCAATTAACGGCACAACAGGATTCAAGTTAATCCCACTTAACTGTAAAATTAAAACCAGAATTAAATTGACGCCGTTGGCAGGAACGCTCAATCATCAGCCTAGCAAATGCTTGATCAAATCAGATTATGATGGAAAATCACACCAGACTGTTCAAACATTTCGACTGATCCAACAAAACCGACAACTACTGGAAGAAGGAGGCTGGGGTTGGCTGGAGACGTGACTATCATACTGTGATGAACTGGACAATCTCCGTAAGTAATAATGACTTTAATTCTCCACTATCGTTTGATATATAGCTACTCACCAAACCATGATCATGGATTTCATTAGAAGAATTGAAAAAGGTCGTCTTTAATATGATAAGGAATAAATGAGGTGTTTTACCCTGGCTAATGACGGCTTTTCTGTTCCTCCCGTCCAGATCGGCCCGTTCAATCACATGGTGTTTGGCATCAACCCAGTACATGCGGTTACTGGCGTAGTCTATGGTGAGTCCATTGGGCCAGAACAGGTGCGTGTCAGCTATTATTCTGCGACCGGACCCGTCCATGTTGGCGTATTCGATGCGTGGCATGTTCCCCCAGTCCGTCCAATAAATCTTGCTGTAAAACAGAAATTATGAGACTAATGATTTATACGCTTAAACATATATTTGCTTTGCAGTAAGATATTGTAAGAGACTTGATATGAATTTTAAACACATCAAAAATCTGTACTCCCTTGCACACATTTCTAGAGTCACTGATCACCAATTACTGAATTGATATTTAATTGTACAATTGTCCTATAATCTTGTGTTTTAAAGCTTCATGAAACACTAAGGTTGTATTGCACATTCATTTTAACAGTAAAAGAAGTAAAAGTTCATTTTTAGCTATTTTGTGATATTTTTATCTTCTGGGTTTAAACTCAATTTCTTATTAATGTCAAATGCTGTGACGTTGCAAATCACTAAAGTACAATGATGTTGCGTCTGTGATTCATTATTATTATTTATGAGATTGTGCATTCTTATCCAAAGAGAAGACATTTTTCTTAATTATTCATAACATCACGTGGTGTATTCAAATGAGTGACGCTTCAAACTGTAATGGGGCATTCACACCAAATGTGAGTTCGACAATTTGCGCAAGTAGATTACATACAAAGTCAATGCAAAGACGTGATCAGACGCATCCTTGCACGGGGCGATGTGAATGATGCAAATTGGTCGGCACAATTTCAGTAAAAACACGCGTTATTCTCCTGAAACGCGCCTTTGCGCAAGTTGAAAATATTCAATTCAAGCAAAAAATTTGCATGACACAAAGTTAAATCCTGCGAGTAATCTAGAGCGAGCAACGTGATGCTACACGTTTGGTGTGTACGTAGCATAAGACCATATGTAGCAATAGAGAGGTGTTCGTAGGTTATGTGTCACAAGTTTTTGTTTTCGTGGTATAATGGGACGTACACACCAAATCCGAATTCAATGATTTGCGCAAACAAAGTCAATCAAGAGACGCGAGTAAATGTGAACTTGTGCAAGGCAATGCCAATGACGCGAATTGGGCGGCGCGATTGCCGCAAAAACATGCTTTATTCTCCTGAAACGCGCCTTTGCGCAAGTTGAAAATATTCAACTCAAGCGAAAAATTCGCATGACACAAAGTTAAATCCTGCGAGAAATCTAGAGCGAGCAACGTGATGCTACGCATTTGGTGTGTACGTAGCATAAGACCACATAGCAATAGAGAGGTGTTCGTAGGTCATGGGTCACAAGTTTTTGTTTTCGTGGTATAATGAGGCGTACACACCAAATGCGAATTCAATGATTTGCGCAAACAAAGTCAATCAAGAGACGCGAGTAAATGTGAACTTGTGCAAGGCAATGCCAATGACGCGAATTGGGCGGCGCGATTGCCGCAAAAACATGCTTTATTCTCCTGAAACGCGCCTTTGCGCAAGTTGAAAATATTCAACTCAAGCGAAAAATTCGCATGACAAAAGTTAAATCTTGCGAGTAATCTAGAGTGAGCAAGGCGATGCTACGCGTTTGGTGTGTACGTAGCATAAGACCACATAGCAATAGAGAGGTGTTCGTAGGTCATGGGTCACAAGTTTTTGTTTTCGTGGTATAATGGGACGTACACACCAAATGCGAATTCAATGATTTGGGCAAACAAAGTCAATCAACAGACGTGAATATATGCGAACTTGTGCAAGGCAATGCGAATGACGCGAATTGGGCGGCGCGATTGCCGCAAAAACATGCTTTATTCTCCTGAAACGCGCCTTTGCGCAAGTTGAAAATATTCAACTCAAGCGAAAAATTCGCATGACAAAAGTTAAATCTTGCGAGTAATCTAGAGTGAGCAAGGCGATGCTACGTGTTTGGTGTGTACGTAGCATAAGACCATATGTAGCAATAGAGAGGTGTTCGTAGGTTATGTGTCACAAGTTTTTGTTTTCGTGGTATAATGGGACGTACACACCAAATCCGAATTCAATGATTTGCGCAAACAAAGTCAATCAAGAGACGCGAGTAAATGTGAACTTGTGCAAGGCAATGCCAATGACGCGAATTGGGCGGCGCGATTGCCGCAAAAACATGCTTTATTCTCCTGAAACGCGCCTTTGCGCAAGTTGAAAATATTCAACTCAAGCGAAAAATTCGCATGACACAAAGTTAAATCCTGCGAGAAATCTAGAGCGAGCAACGTGATGCTACGCATTTGGTGTGTACGTAGCATAAGACCACATAGCAATAGAGAGGTGTTCGTAGGTCATGGGTCACAAGTTTTTGTTTTCGTGGTATAATGAGGCGTACACACCAAATGCGAATTCAATGATTTGCGCAAACAAAGTCAATCAAGAGACGCGAGTAAATGTGAACTTGTGCAAGGCAATGCCAATGACGCGAATTGGGCGGCGCGATTGCCGCAAAAACATGCTTTATTCTCCTGAAACGCGCCTTTGCGCAAGTTGAAAATATTCAACTCAAGCGAAAAATTCGCATGACAAAAGTTAAATCTTGCGAGTAATCTAGAGTGAGCAAGGCGATGCTACGCGTTTGGTGTGTACGTAGCATAAGACCACATAGCAATAGAGAGGTGTTCGTAGGTCATGGGTCACAAGTTTTTGTTTTCGTGGTATAATGGGACGTACACACCAAATGCGAATTCAATGATTTGGGCAAACAAAGTCAATCAACAGACGTGAATATATGCGAACTTGTGCAAGGCAATGCGAATGACGCGAATTGGGCGGCGCGATTGCCGCAAAAACATGCTTTATTCTCCTGAAACGCGCCTTTGCGCAAGTTGAAAATATTCAACTCAAGCGAAAAATTCGCATGACAAAAGTTAAATCTTGCGAGTAATCTAGAGCGAGCAACATGATGATACACGTTTGGTGTGTACATGGCATAAGACCACATTTAGCAATAGAGAGGTGTTTGTAGGTCATGGGTCACAAGTTTTTGTTTTCATGGTATAATGGGACGTACACACCAAATGCAAATTCAATGATTTGCGCAAACAAAGTCAATCAAGAGACGCGAGTAAATGTGAACTTGTGCAAGGCAATGCCAATGGCGCGAATTGGGTGACGTCATTGCTGCAAAAACACGCACTATTCGCCTCAAACGCGCCTTCACGCAAGTTAAAAATATTCAACTCAAGCGAAAAATTTGCATGACACAAAGTTAAATCATGCGAGTAATCTAGAGTGAGCAATGCGATGCTACGCGTTTGGTGTGTATGTAGCATAAGACCACGTAGCAGTAGAGAGGTGTTCGTAGGTCATGGGTCACAAGTTTTTGTTTTCGTGGTATAATGAGGCGTACACACCAAATGCGAAATCAACGATTTGTGCAAACAAAGTCAATCAACAGACGTGAATATATGCGAACTTGTGCAATGCAATGCGAATGACGCGAATTGGGTGACGTTATTGCCGCAAAAACACGCTTTTCGTCTCAAACATGTCTTCACGCAAGTTGCAAATATTCAAAAAGGAAAAAATTTGCATGACACAAAGTTAAATCTCACAAGTAATCTAGTTTGAAGAATGCAATGCTTCGTGTTTGGTTCCCCATGAATCTGTTTATGATCTGGCTTCAGGCAGTTGCTTGGCCATCAACTAACAACACACCAAAGCTTTTTGTTTGTCCCAGGACTTTTCCATCTCCTTAAATCATTAAAAAATAATAATTTCATAACACCCTGTCTAATCAACATGCAGGAGTGCACCACTCCTCAATCCATGCCCATTTTAAATGCATTTTATAAAACAACAGTGAGGTAGACTGTGGCTGGAAGACTGGGGGTTTCATGACCCTTTCAGGGATACATTTTTGATAACCCGTAATGAATATAAGTAGCCTGAAAAAAAAACGTGCAAGGCGGAGATACATTTTGGTAGCCCGACAGGAATTCCCAATAGCCCCGAGACGTCGGGCTAGCGATTTTGAGAGCCCTGATCACCATCGACTGTCATATACTTTAACTAGACAGCTGTAAAACAGGATCACACATGAAATGTTATAAATGTAAAATTTGTTCCCAACACAATTTTTTGTCTCAAGACTCACCCTTCCTATTAGTGCCTAATGGACCTTTGCATGAGAGTCAAATGACAGATTATATGTACTGTACAGTCCGGGCACGTACCCTTCAATAGGGTGCAGAGCAATGGCCCGTGGTTTCTCCATGCTCTGCCACAAAAGCACTTTCCGGTGCGTGCCGTCCAGGTTCGACACTTCGATACGAGAAGTGCCAGAGTCGGTCCAGTACAGCTTATCATGAATCCAGTCGATGGCAAGACCACCTGAGACCAAAAGAGCAATAAATCAACATGAGCTTGATGTCAGCACTTCTGAATCTCAAAACCATTTCCAATCTCTTTACAGCTCAATGCTTATGGAACAGACTGGGTTACGGACATAAATTATTTATACATGGAAGTGAAAATATTAAAATAAAAAAATTGTTATGCCAGTTTACATTTATTATAATAAACAAAAAGAATGCAATAAAGTATGTTTTATACAAAAATTAGATGTGTGTTACACTTTAAGTGGTTTTACCAACAACGGCCACTAGGTGTCAACGGTTTGCTGCATACTCTTGTCACAAATTAATAAATTACTGTCATTGCATTATTATTATTCCTGCTAAAATGTTTTGAATTTTGTGATAGATTAAAATTTACATTCAAAATATTGAAGTAAACTCGGGTGTCCTGCTCACGAGACAGCGCCAGTTAATGGGTTAAATCTGGAACCCACAGCAGTGGAAAAGAGGCAAATGTATCTATTAATACACTAGTTTATGATGAGTGATCGTACCTGGGCTTTCAAGACCGGTGGACACGACCTCCTCCACATTGCTGCCATTGAGACTGGCCCTCATAATCCGGTCCAGTGTTACATCAGACCAGTACACCATCTCTCTGTTGTGATGAAAGTCCAGTGCGATGGCATTCTCCAGATTATTCAGTAACAGCGTGTACTCCGAGCGGTGCGGCAGAACCTGACGGATATCAATCCGGTTTGCGAATAACAGAACCGGTTCTGGACCTGGAAACAGATCATACGTGCAAGTTGGAAAACATTTCTGCTTGAAGTTTTATGATATACAATTAAAACAGATGATGGGGTGGTTTCCCGGACAGGACTTATCCTAGTCCCAGACTAAAATGCAAGTTTGAGCTACTTTATTTTAAAACCATCGTGCCCTGACTTATCCAGGGTTCCAACACCTTGGCTATCTTCAAATTCAAGGACCATTCAAGGACTTTCCAGGTCCAATACCCTCAAATGTGGGGACACATTTCAAGTGAGACCAAGGTTACATTATGTTACATTTAAAGATACATTGTTACAGTTCCCTTTCGAGGGAACTCGCGCTGCGTCACTGCGGTGACACTTTGGGGACGCCTCCAGGGGTAAGTGCGTCTGAATGTTTATATCAAATTCAACCAATAGTGAGGCTTAACAAAAAAAAGACAGGGTGACGCGGGAGCCAGGAAGTATATCGCTATCTGAAATATTGTCAAAGACGGCGTTACAGGAAGCAGGAAGTATGGCAAGGAAGATGCAGCGTCTCGTTCCCTTCTCAGGGAACAACAGTTACATACGTAACCCGAGACATTTTCATGTGTCAAACACAACTATGCAAAAAAGCATTTTGGTATGAATCAACATTCACATACAGAAGATATAAGCATTTAAAGCAAACAGTTAATCTCGTTTGCTTAAAGTCTAGAATTTGTATGATATTATCCTACACTACACGGGGAAATATATGGATTTTTCCCCCCAGAATTTAGTTATGAACTTTATGCATAAAAGAGATTCAAGCACTTTCAATGACCTGTATCTATGTATGTATATTTTCAAAAACTTCCCAGGACCTTGATTTTTTTCCCCCCAGATTCACAAACTTTCAATGATTTCAAGGACCCATGGGAACCCTGCATATCTTAACATACTGTATATCAGTGCAATTGTTTTGTGTCAAGATCCACACTTGTATTGTTTTTTGCAAGTTATGTTTGAAAAAACAACTTAAATGTCCTAATGTAACTAAGGGCTAGTCCCGACTTAACCCTGTCCGGGAAACTGTCCCAAAGTGTCCAAGATTTAGCCAAGCAGGACTTAATCTTTTGTTGGTGCTGGAACACAAACATAATTGTAACCATACCCTTTAATCTACCCTACTACTGCAATCAGAGGGAAATGAGAGATTTATAATGTCAGAAATTACTGTAATTGAAAACACATCATTATTTAATGTAAAACTATGATTATAATAATATTATAATAATCAGTTAAACTATAAACTATAATATTCGTCATGAAGGCCCATTATCGTCTATGTGTTGTATAGGTGGCATTGGATAAATTTGTAAATGTAAATAGTTGTATTCTCACCCAAAGCCTTGCAGCTGCGTTTGTCTGGCCGCAACTCGTAGCCTTGTACACACCAGCACTGGAAACCTCCTTCAGTGTTTGTACAGCCCTGACTACAATAACCTTCATCTGCACATTCATCCACATCTGACAGCAGAAACATGAAGAACAACTGTTAGTTTGGGACATTTAGAAATGAAAACGACTGTAACAAAAACATCATATTTTTTTGTTATCCAGTTAAAACATCAAGTGTTTAATTTCTGTCATGAGTTCACATATAATGTATTTAACATTCATTCTGCGGTCATGTGATTGTGTTCTCTCACCGTGGCATGTCCTGCTGTCCTGTGCTAGCGTGTAGCCCGTATGACACGTACATTGAACCAAACCTCGTGACATAAGACACTTCTGTGAACAACCTCCATTGTTTGCATTACAGTTTTCCTCACTAGACTTGGAACCTATGAACAGAAACATACACGCGTGTTAATATTCATGTATACTTGTATATTTGTAAATGTTTTGTTAGCGTGCGATATGTCGCTGACTCACGGCAGTCCTGATGCGGATGTTCATCAGTTCCATCTTCACAGTCGCTGACATCATTACAGACCTTCCTCTGACCGATGCAGCGGCCGTTCGCGCACAAGAACTGATCCGCAGCACACGGAGGAGTTTCTACAGTGCCAGAACGAAGACAATGAAACATAACGGATAAGAATTTATGTGTGTATAATATCAGTCGAGAGATGAAGGCGTGTGACCTCACCTGTCTTTTCACATCCCTCTTCATCACTGTCATCAGAACAATCATCCTCACCATCACAGCGCCATGACAACCGCACACATCGACCCGACATACAGCGGAACTGATCGGCCATGCACATCGATGTACCTAACATCACACGTCACAGCGGAAATACACATTAGGGGTGAAACAATAGAATTGATGTGGATCAATGCATCGATTACATTTCTAACGATATAATGCATCAATGCCGTACATAATATATCGATATGAGATAACTTTATTTGTTTGATGACACTATCTGTGTCCATTTCCACATTTTCATTTATTTTTGTTTGCTAGTGTCAGCAAAACGGTTGTAGCAGTGAAAACACAGCGAAAGAGATAGAAGATGTTGTGACAGCTATCGGACGCAAATCGTGGGTTTGGAAATATTCTGTATTTAGAAAATGGATTATACAAACAGATTTGCAAAAAACCTTTGCTAGCTGAAACACTAACAGGGTTCCTACACAATTTTCATTTTAAAATTCCATACTTTTCCAGACTTCCCTACAGATTTTTCCAATGATTGATAGGCTGCAACCTTGAAAAGACTGTTTAAACAATAGACTTATTATAAATAAAATAATTCTAAATTAAAACATTGATTTAGCATTTTGTTTGTTAAGGTCATAAAAGGCAATCACAATATTTAAAGGGTTATTAATTTACCCCAAAATAAATTTCTATCATCATTTACTTACCCTCATGTCATTCTACACTAAAAAGACTTTTGTTATTCTTGGAAACACACATGAAGATATTTTAAGGATTAGTTCACCTCAACATCCAAGATGGCAACCAACTCAAAAACGTAATGTTTTTCACTGAAGAAAGAAAAAACATGGATATCTTGGATGGCATTGAGGTGAGTAATTGAATAGGACATTTTCATTTGAGGTGAACTAGTCCTTTAATAAAGGGAACAAAATCTATCAGATTTTAAATTTGTGTTAATATAATAAAGTCTTATGGTTTTGAAAGACATGGGGGTGAATAAATGACAAATTTTCATTTTGGGTGAACTATTCCATTAAGAAGTCCACCATTGACTTATTTTAAGTCTTTAAGTCTTTGGCTAAACAGGTTGTATATTTAGGATCGGCAAGCCAGCCCTCGGAAAACTTGCATTTTCCCATTTTGTTTGCCCTGAAGCGCACACTCAAATGTAAAAATCAAGGACAATACTGCAGCGCTGTGATGGCAACTGCAACCTAACAACCAATCACTGCAGACCTCCAGCAGATCAAGTGTAAAAACAATCTTTTGGCAAACGCCATCAAAAAACGGTTGTATATATAATATATATTTATTATATACATTTAGAAATTCTTAATTTTATATTCAGAAAACGAAATGGGGACAATAGTCTGGAAAATAAATATTTTTCCATACTCTGATTAATTTTTTCCATACTTTTCCAAACCCGTAGGAACCCTGCACTAAAGACTTTGACTGTTGCCATCATAAGCCTGATTTTGGGTGACTTTTTTCGCTCAATTTTTATTTTATTTATAAAAAGTGTATTTTTTCTTAGTTTGTTGTAAATAACGCAATTGGGACAGAGATTGTGGCATTTTTATAAGAGTTTAATTAAAGTGACACCATGTAATTTTTCAACCTTCATAATAAATTTTCAAGACCCTTGTGATAGTACATCGACTTTAAATAGGTTGAATGACATGTCTACCATAGACTGACGGGGTCTGTATCACTTTTACTCATACTTTAAAACTTAGGGTTTCTGGTAGTTACCAGAGCACAAAAAAACTACAAAATTCAACTGCTTTACGTCATACGTCACTTCCTCTACACAATTTGTTTTTAACGTGAATTTTTCTGAAGGCTACTTAAGAAGTGTAGAGAGCAACTCCTTTCTCTCTATGTGGCTCTGTGGCACTGTGTTAGTGTCACGGACCTATGACACGGGCGGCCCGGGTTCAATTCCCCTTTAAGGCAATTTTTTTGTATAAACTCTTGATTCATACATAAATGCGATCTTCTTTATAAATGACGCCGATTATCTTGCATATAGTTCCCTGTATTCAGATGCTGTGTTCACGTATTTACCTTTCTTTTACTGTCTATGTATTTACATTACAATCCAGGATGCTATAGCAGTCAAACTTGCTCAAACTCACACAGTGTAAAACCAAACCCTATTCATTCACCAATCAGATCCGAGCGTTTCTCTCTTCTCTCTTCCTCATTTGCTGCGATCCGCTGTCACTCGCGTGACGTATTACAAAGCGGCAGACTTTAGGTCTGCTTGGATCACATCGGTTTACTTGGATTTGGAGCGACAATTTTCACACAAAAGAGAGTTTTTTTCCATTGCGGAAAATCCTGGTGGCGAGGGAGAGAGAGACGATGCAACAATATTTGTTTCAAAAAAGGCAAGGAAATACTTCTGCAGCCTCCGGAGGTCAAATATGCAGGCTGCATACGTCATCAAGCCTGGTTTATTAAGGTAAACTGATCATTACATTCGCAAGTCATAAGCATACTGCAACAATTTATGATTAACTAAGTATAATAGTCAACTTTATATTGTTAATATTGAGAAATAAGACAGTCTTGATGACGTATGCAGCTTAGAAATACGACATCCGGAGGCTGCAGATTGAGAAATGGCTTCTGCCACGACGAGTTCCTCATCAGGAAGTTGTAACATTACTGCGTTTCTCCCTGTTGTCTCAAAATGTTGATCGTTTAGCGTTTTAAATGTTTAGTTTTTAGTTTAGTTTTAAGGTTGGCCAGTTCCTTTCCTTTGCGACAGTGCTGCGGCGCTTGTGGACTCTAGGGGCGCTAGGCGTGAAAAATACATGTCTAGCACCCCCTAGTGGCCAAAAAGTTCCATGGTGTGCCTTTAAACAGTTATGTTATAAATTTTGGTTGCATTCGTGAGTTATTAAAAATGTAACTGCGTAACTAAGCTCGTAATAAAGTATCAATAAATGAATCGATTTTTAATTGCATCTACAAAATATTTGATGTATCAGCAAACATCGCATTGCTGTATCGTATCGCAATCGTAATCTGATTTACACCCCTAACACACACACACACACACACACACACACACACACACACACACACACACACACACACATATATACACACATTTATATCCTGGCATAGACGTACAATAATCATGTGACTTACTGCAGTTCCTTTCATCTGATTGGTCGTCACAGTCGAATTCTCCGTCACACCTCCAACCGGCATTTATACACATTCCACTGCTACACATGAACTCGGCCGAGCGGCACGGCTGGTGCGAGGCTGCACGAGAACAAATCACAACAATGCAAATAATGCTCTTGAAAAGTTAGTGCGTGCCAAAAATAAAACCGGTGTGGACCGTGGACAGGTGGAGAGAATACACCTCTATTAAAGTAATGCTTTATGACACGCTGAAAACAAAACAGGTGTTGAACATCTGCTCTACGCTGGTGGTCCAACACTTGTGTGAAGTGCACACACAACGTACGCACACATGCACACAGCAGACAGCTTTCCTAAACAAAACCCATTTCACATAACGCACTGTTTAGACATGAACATCCATGTGTTTCTTTCTCTCCTATAATCCTATAACGTCTTAAATAAAACCTGATTGTGAAAAGAGGCACAACTTACAGCAATCAGATTCATCGGACCAATCTCCACAGTCATCGTCTCCATCACAGTGGTAGATGTCCAGAATACATCGGCCGTATGCGCACTGAAACTCCTCGACGCTGCATGTGGCTGCCATCACCTCGGACGCTGCAGAGAGCCGTTATACAACTTCATTTATCACGTACATACAAACACAGTCAAACATTAAATCCTGCTGAAGAAATAATGCAGTGCTACATTCAGCTCAAACCAGCAGTAACAGAAACAAACCTGTGCACATCATTAGATTTAAAGACTAATGCAATGTTTCTACGCAGCCCCTGTGTATATGGGCAGCAACCGGATATTATGCATCATGCACTAAAATGTTGCATTGCAGGGCTTGAAATTAACTTTTTGGTAGGCAGCACTGGTGCACCCAAATTTAAAAGTTAGGAGCACCAGTAAAATCCATTGAAAATTATAGGAGCACCACAATTTCACGCTTGACCTGGGCTTGGCCCATTTTTAAACAAGCTATGCTTAAAACGTGTATATTCATGGGGCCCTATAAAAAACATTCAATGTTATATTAAATTATTTATTTTAAATTCACTTTTAATTTTACAAATCCCATTTTTTTTCTTTTTTCTGCATTATCACTTTTCATTTTCTTTAATTGTTAATTACATGCCACTTATCAAACAGCAAGTTTAATAATCTGAATTCATAAAATGTAAATTAATTTTCATCAAAACATTGCATTTTTATTTTTTATCAAAGTGCTGCATAACAAAACTTTGCTTTAATTAAAAATTAAAAAAGGACAAATCATTTGAGTGTGATTATATTACTTAAGAAATCATTATTTGTATACTTAAAAAGTAGATTTTACTATCCAGTAGTAATACATTTCTTCAAAAAACTTCATTACATTTAACAAACTTTTATTTTCATGGGTTGTCAGTGTGTACGTGACGATCGCATTTCTCAATGAAATCTGCGTTAAAGCTGAAAGTAGCTCTGAATTTAAACTTTATGCATTAGTGTCCCTGGATGATAAAAACAACATTATAAAACGGGCAGTTCTGGTTCTTCATTCTGATTGGTTGAAACGCGTTCTAAGCCGTGATAAAATACCCTGGTAAACCCACGGTTCAGACCGCATTACAGAAGTATCACTGCGCCACTGTTGCTGCGTACTGATTTATGAAAATAAACACCACAGTCTTTAATCATATTTTTAATTTGTCTACAATTGCACAATTATGGCGATATCCAGATAAATGCCAATAAATGTTGTTGAGTCATCTCATCAATAAAGAGAAAACGCTCCCTGAGGGTTTCTACCTCAAATTTATATATCCACTGGGTGGCGATCTTAATTTTATATTTATTTAAATAAGATAATAAAACGCTGACAGGGAAAGAGTTAAGCATGCTTCCAAGCATATTTGATCATAAAATAAACACCACAGTCTTAAATTATATTTTCATTGTGTCTTTGCTGCGTCTGTGTTGGTTGGGAACTGCGCTCTGTTTCAGTCACACTTGATTCTGATGAACTGCTTTGTTTGGCAGAGGAGTAATATTTGTACTAATATTATTACAGCCTATTTGTGTTTTATTTTATAAAATCCCGCTAACTTTATGCATATGAAGTAACCGTTTTATAAAAGCAATAAGCCCCAAGAAGCAGTGTGTTACCAGTGCATTTTATAACAGCTAAGGGGCGTTGTTAGGCACGAGTCCCTGGATTGTAACATGAAACTGAGACGTTTGCTAATTATTCCACAGTATATACAAACATTTTGTAAAGAAATTGAAACAGGTCGTATCACAACATTTATTTGCACTCGCACAAACGCTCCCAAATATATTTAAAGGTCACGCCAATTCAATTTCAGGAGCATATGGGACCAAAATTCAAGGCTCGTATTGTGTTTTAAATTCACACATCATGTTCCTGATGTGCTTGCATTGTCATGTTTGCCTTTATAAAAATAATACAAAATAGGATTATGCAATAGTGAAAAGGTCACACATCTACACAAATTCACACGTCACCAAAATTTTGTACGCATGAGCTTGCGTTTCCAGTTTGCCGCATGCATGCATATGAATTGAAGTCCGTAGAACGAAAGTCTTGTGTGACCGCGGCATTACATCATCTGGAACATTTAGGAGCAAGTTTGACTAGACGGGTACAACAGGTAAAGACCTCACCAAACCTATACACACACACACACACACACAGACTTACGGCAGTTCTCTTCATCAGTTCCATCTTTGCAGTCTGTGTCTCCATCACAGTACCAATGTTCTGCTATACAGCTGCCATCTGAGCAGCGAAACTCTTTATCTGAACATTTCCTCTTATCTGCACACAAACACAGAGACCATCATTTCAGCATCACTTCCTTTCCAACATCATATCTATCACATTACATTCAAAGATCATATGACTCAGATTTAATGTCTATATGATGTTGATTAAAAGTAATGGCTTATTCAGAAAAGTGAATGTAAGAAAAGTAACAGCTCAATGTTAAAAAAAAGGTTATGTAAGGGATAATGTATAGTTATTAAATGGTTATTTACCTCATAAGTAAGGTAAGGAGCATTAAATATTGATTTGAAATTTTTTATTTAGCTCATTTTAATAAATGCAGAACTTCCGCGAGGAAAGCCCGTTTAGTTTCGGTTTTAAGATTAGAGAAGACGTTCAAATGTCACAAACACACTATTCGGTTTAATTATTTGAAAATATAATGGTCATTTTACTATCTTTAATGTCTGTGTAATATTAAACTATACCTGTCAAAATGATTTGAAGCATCCGGGTTACTGTGTGCTATTCGTTTTGAGCGACTGGAAATAACAAACCTGAAAATGTTGCGACTGACCAATAAGAATCAAGCATTCCAATGATTCGTGTAATAATGTTATTAGGACCTTTAGCTATTTAGCATTTCCGTCACATCTAGTTTTCTGTAATAAAAAAAATGTCAATAAGGATGTAACTTGAAACGACACTGAAAATCAAAAATCTATTCAGATGAGAGTCTGTGAAAACCCTTTATAGCCTTAGTGCTAGAAGCTACAAACGTAAAGAGGTTCATGTTACAAAGATTCAGCACACTGCAAAAAATTACTTTATTACTTAGTATCTTTGTCTTGTTTTCAGTACAAATATCTAAAGGGGCACTCCACTTTTTTTTGAAAATTGGCTCATTTTCCAGCTACCCTAGAGTTAATCATTTAATGTTTACCGTTTTGGAATCCATTTAGCCGATCTCCGTGTCTGACGGTCCTAAATTTAGCATAGCTTAGCATAATCCATTGAATCTGATTAGACCATTAGCATCGCGCTAAAAAATAACCAATAATGATATTACGCAGTGCCCGAAAATAGTCCCCTGCTATTAAAAAGTTACCAAGGGGACTATTTTCGTCTGCTGCGTAATATCATTGCGCCTGCTGGACCCATGTTACGACAGCAAAGTCCTTGATTATATTACGCCTAAATGAGAGTATAGTTCCTAACCATATCTGCGTAGAAAATCACAACTTTTAATTTTCTGTCGGTCTTAGCACACGATGTAACTACAGAAGAGTCAAGTTTTAAATAGGAAAAATATCCAAACTCTGTGGATATTCTTTAGAGTGATGCTAATGGTCTAATCAGATTCAATGGATTGTGCTAAGCTATGCTAAAAGTGGTAGGAGAGCTGGAAAATTTGCATATTTTTTAAAAAGTGAAGTGTCCCTTTAAATCAAGATTTTCTTGATAAGCAAAATGACTTAAAAAAATAAGTCTAGTTTTAAAAGACAAAAACAAAACATAAAATTAAAGTGAATTTGTACTAAAAACAAGACAAAAATACTAAGAAAGTCATACAGAAAACAGAAATATAATCAATCAATGAAAACAACACAACAACATGAGCTCCAGATGTACGGCCAGAACTCATAAAACATAAAACTATTCAAATGCAATTAAAGTATCTTATGTAATCGAGAAACTCTATAGCTAATGTTAGCTTGAGTTTCTTCTATAAAGGCCCCGCAGGAGTTCATGTGCTGTGTATTTATTGCAAATACAAAATTGTTCCTATTTTGATTTAGTGTCCTCTTTTAATAAGTTTAGATATATACATTTATTATGAACTGCTATTTTCATTTTAAATGTACTTTGGATCCAATCATACGACAGCACACTGAAAACTTAAACCTTAAATCTCCAGTGAAGTAATCCTATAACAACCTTCAGCATGTAAACTATACTTCTTATATTAAAGACATGTTTAGTAGAGACGGATCAGAGCCGGAGGATGTAAATGATTGTGAAGTAAGTTGAAACTTACCACACTGTTCATCACTGTTATCACCGCAGTCATTATCTCCATCACAGTGCCAAAGACTCCGGATACAATATCCATTCTGACAGTGAAATTCATCTTCCTCGCATTCCCGTGGAGCTGCACGCACAAACACACACACACGCACGTATGCACACACGCAACAGGTATGAAACAGATGTCAGTAATGAGTTCAAGCAGTGAACAAATGAACAGCTGAAAATGAAAACCATTTTGCTTCCTTCAAGAGTTTACAGTTAATAAATAGTTTAAGTCTCCTTGAAGACAAAACCACAGCTAACTAGACTTAAATCTTTAGGTGAATTATTTAACTATCTTTTATTAAGATATTTATTAAGGGTGTAATTTTTGTGCCCCTAATAACACAATCTTCCAGCACAAATTCACCCAAGCGTTGAGTGAAGGTTTCTCAATCTCACACCTTTTGCTGAAATTGAGATGAGTTTGCTCTTGTGCATCCTCTGATGGGAAATCGTGTATGATTGCTGTTGTGTCATTTGGACACAAAACCAACCCTTCATCACCTACACATCACAGTAAAAGATTTACCTGACTAACACTACATTATTTTTCTTTCAACACAACAACAATAACAGTATCTTTAACAAGACGTTATCTTCCAAGTAAAAAACAAAGTCTTATCTTGCCGATCAGTTAATCTACTCAACAATCTCTGCTTTCAACTAATAAATGTTTCCCTCTACAAAAAACTTCAAAAAATACATTGCGACTTTTATTGCCAATGTCTGCGAATAGCCGTAAGGCCAGAAAACATTTAAAAACTAAATATCACAACTTTTATAAACACAATTTTGCCCCAAATGCTTTTATTAAGCAACCAAACAAACAAAAACAAAAAAAGTTTAAAGTGACAGAACACATTTTGTTAAGGGAATCTTATTAATTACTGGGAATCTTGAAAACTTTTCATGGAAATTACATGGGAATATATGGAAACTGTGGCACACAGATGATGTTGAGGAAACTAATGTTTGTATTTGATATACAATTTGTATAAAACACCCAAAATATACAAATAATTTCCCTTAATTCCTTAACTTTCCGACTTGGAATACTTCCAAAATTCCCAAGCATTACAACACCAATCGGTAGAGCACTGTGTTAGTAGTGCTAAGGTCATAGGTTTGAAATGAAACACCTTGCCTTAAAAAATGTAAGTGGCTGCCAAATGAATAAGTGTAGTGCTGCGTACACACCAGGAGTAAATTTAACTATTTGTGCGAGTAGATTACATACAAATTCAATGCAAACATGCGAATAAATGGGAATTTGCGGCAGGGCGATGCAAAGGCTCAAATTTGGTTGCATAGTGGTGGACGATATGTATCACGTTAGAATATTTTTTCTTGTAATAAGGTTTTTATGTTATTACAAATTTTAATGCACAAAAAAAAACTTATACATGCATAAAAAAGAAGATAAAAACAAACAAAATTCAAGCTCACTAAAATATAAACAGTCAGTGATGAAAGAATGATGTTCATTATATATCTTATTAAAGGTAGAAAAGTGACTTAGTCAAGAGCAGTGAGCGATTTTCACAAAAACGGACAAGAGCAAAATTTGGTAACTTCCCCTTTTAGACTTGTGCTTTCTATTTCAGCTGTTTACTTTTTTTAAGATCTACATGGACATGTTTATGAGGATACTTGCAAAGACATGAATTTTGATGCATATATGTGTTTAAGTCAAATAGAGCTGCAAAAATGCTCACAAGCTTAGAAGCTGCGGATGCGCGACCTGCGCGCTCTTCTCACACAAAAACACCGCGCGCATTTAGCACTGTTGTTTGTGTTTCAATGGCTTAAAATCACTTGTTTAAAAAGGCGGTGCTTAAATACATATGTTACGTTTTCATGACAACGCAAAATTTGTTGAGGGATCCACATGATTAAGTGTAGTAGTAACTGTGGTCATTTTCTCTGCTTGGACCCTGATGCTTATGGATAATATGAGCATTTTGTTTTTCTCTATAAAGTTTTAGAAGCTATGATCAAACACTCAAAAAGTAATTGAAGAAAATCCAAGCAGGACTTCATCGCCAATTTCTTACTGAGGTCATGCACCGTAGAAAGTCAAACTCAGTATTCGTGTTTGTTTCTGATTCCCAATGGCACACTCGAATCAAATGAGAAATTGCTACCCTGACATCCCTCACCAACACCTCACACTCTTCTGCAGTCTGTTTCTCATTCTTATTTTATACCCTTAATTCACAGGACACATGAATTATTTCATCCGCCTGTTTAAATAATAATAATAATAATACATAAATCTTATATAGCGCTTTTCAAAGGACGCAAAGACGCTTTACAAAATGAAACAGACAAACAAAAAAAAACAAAAAATGGGAGTACTAATTAAGGTTGTATGCCATATGAAACAGGTGGGCTTTTAACAGTTTTTTGTAGGTGGTCAGTGAGTCCGAGTTTCTGATGTGGATAGGGAGTGAGTTCCAAAGGGTAGGGGCAGCAATGGCGAAGGCTCTGTCCCCCAAAGTTCTGTGTTTTGATTTGATGATGGGTCTGAGAAGGTTTAGATCGGCAGAGCGGAGACTTCGGATAGGTCGGTGATGCTGTAGGAGGTCTTTGAGGTATGGAGGGGCTAAGTTATTGAGTGCTTTGTAGGTGATCAGTAGAACTTTGTAATGAATGCGCTGTTGTACAGGGAGCCAATGAAGCTGTTGGAGGACAGGGGTGATGTGGTCTCTGGAGCGGGTATGGGTGAGGAGACGGGCAGCAGAGTTTTGAACATATTGCAGCTTGTGTAAATCGGTGGAAGGGAGACCATATAGGAGGCTATTGCAGTAGTCGAGTCTTGATGTAATAAATGCATGGATGAGGGTTTCAGCAGCAGATGTGGAGAGAGTGGGCCGTAGACGAGCAATGTTTCGCAGGTGGAAAAAGGCAGTTTTGGTGATGTGACGGATATGAGGCTTAAATGTGAGTGTGGGGTCAAAAATGAAGCCAAGGTTTCGGGTCTGGAGAGAGGTGGCAACTATATGGCCATCGACAGATATAGTGAAATCTTTGGAGGAGGGAAGGAGTGATTTGGGACCAATGATTATGATTTCTGATTTATTGCAGTTGAGTTTAAGGAAGTTGGCATTCATCCAGGATTTTATTGCAGACAGGCAGTTTGTGATGGTTGATACTGTGGCAGGCGTGATGGATCTGGTGCTTAGGTATAATTGTGTGTCGTCAGCGTAACTGTGGAATTTTAGTCCATGATTATGAATGATGGATCCAAGGGGAAGCATATACAAAATAAACAAAAGGGGACCTAACACAGAGCCTTGAGGGACTCCGTGATTGACAGATATAGTGTGAGACATACAGTTATTAATGGATATGAATTGAAATCTGTCGGTGAGGTAGGAGGTGAACCAGGAGAGGGCCGTGCCAGAGATGCCGAGATGTTGTAGGCGTTGTAGTAGAATGGAGTGGTTAATGGTATCGAAGGCGGCAGAGAGGTCGAGTAGAAGGAGAATGGAGAGGGAGCCAGAGTCAGAGGCGAGCAGGAGGTCATTTGTTACTTTGAGTAGTGCAGTTTCAGTAGAGTGATTAGTGCGAAATCCAGACTGAAATGTTTCGTAGAGCTGATTGGAGAGGAGGTGATGCTTTAGTTGATCGGCGACCGTGCGTTCCAAGATTTTAGACAGGAAAGGTAGATTGGAGATGGGGCGGAAGTTGTTGGGGTTTTCAGGATCCAGGCCAGGTTTTTTAAGTATTGGTGTGATAGCTGCAACTTTGAAGGCAGGGGGAACTGTTCCAGAGGTGAGAGAGGAATTTATGATGGCTGTAATGAGTGGACTGAGGCAGGTGAGACAGTGCTTGACCAGTGCGGATGGGATAGGATCCAATAGGCAGGTTGTGAGGTGGATTTTATTGAAGTGTTTAGTGATATCCATTTCTGTGATGACTGATAGGGAGGGGAGAGTGATTCGAAATGGAGTAGATGAGTCAGATTGAGGGTCTGTGCTGGGGGAAGTGTTCACAGAGAGTTCTTGGTGGATGCTGTCAATTTTATATTTAAAGAAATCAATGAAGTTATTACATTTGTCTATAGTGAATGAGTGAGTGATATTATCGATGGGTTTGAGTAGTTTGTTAACTGTGGCAAACAGAGTCCGGGGGTTTGAGGATCCAGAGTTAATGATACCGGAATAAAAAGCAGTACGGGCTGATGTAAGGGCTGATCTGTAATGATGGCTATGATCTTTGTAGGCTTGTAGGTGTACAGTGAGTCCAGTTTTCTTATATAGGCGTTCCAGTTGTCTGCGTTCTTTTTTGAGTCTATGAAGTTCTGTGGTGAACCAGGGTGCAGAGCGGGAGAATGTAACTGTTGATGTTTTGACTGGTGCGAGAGTGTTTAAGCTTGATGTGAGTATGCGATTATAGTGAACTACTAAGTCTTCGGTGGTTGAGTTATCAGGGATGCTGGATATAGATATATTGTTTGCAATATGTGTGGAAAGGGTGGTGGGACAGAGGGACTTTAAATTTCGGTGAGATATGGTACGTCTCTGTTTAAAATAAGGGCTGGGGGGGTTGATGTAGAATGTTATGGCGAGGTGATCAGATATAGCCAGGTCAGCGTATGAGAGAGTGTCGATATTTAGGCCAGTAGAGCAGACCAAATCCAAAATGTGTCCACGGGTGTGGGTGGGAAAATTGACATGTTGTATGAAATTAAAACTGTGTATAATGTCCAAAAAATCCATGGTAAGTTTGGAGGTTGAAGAGTCGATGTGGATGTTGAAGTCCCCTACAAGTAGTATGGTGGATGAAGTTGAGTAGAGTTGAGTTATAAATTCTGAGAAATCTGACAGAAACGTAGGATTTGGTTTAGGAGGGCGATAAATTATTGCAATAGTCAAGGAAGTGGGGCCTAAGAGTTTAAATGAGAGGTGTTCAAAAGACGGAACAGATGGAATAGGGAGAGGGCAAAGCTTAAGAGCTTGTCTGTAGATGGCAGCAATACCCCCGCCCCTGCCTTCAGGACGAGGTTTGTCCGTGTATGAAAATCCAGTGGGGGTGGCTTGGTTGAGAGAAAAATATTCATGAGGTGTTTGCCAGGTTTCAGTTAAGCATATTAAATCTAATTGTGAGTCCAAAATAAATTCATTAATGATTGTGCTTTTGTTGTTGAGAGATCTTGTGTTAAGTAGTCCAAGCTTGAAAGACTCTTGTTTTGAAGGGGATGAAGCGGAAATAGGAACTGGCCGGAGGTTGAAATGGTTCACGTGACGCTGGTTCTGATGACGTTGTGCATTGTTGTTTGGATGCCGGGACGCGGAAGAGAAGTGGTGAGGTGTTGTGTTGAAGCTGTCATTCCCAGTGGATATGTGTATTAAGTTTCTACGGGAGCCTCTGTGGATGTAACGGTGGCGTTGAAGTAGTCTTAGGGTTTTTAGTTCAGCGGTAAGCTCCGGAGTAGCCGATGGATAGCGGTTTAGCTGGAGTAGCTGTTTGGCTGAGTACCGGAAAACCATGAAGTTGTTGGTGGAGTTTTGCAACCAAGAAAGCAGGATGGAGAGCAGAAAAGTAGCTAGGACCAGGTGCTGCATCGTCCGAGGAGGAAATTCGAGTCGACTTTGGGCAGGAAAAGTTAGCGTAACCGCCCGAAAGTGCGGGTGTTAACCCGATCGATCCAGCGATTTTGCCAACTGTGCAGCCCGTATTCCCAAAGTGCAGCCGAACCAAACAGGGTCAGAACAGCAGAGACGTGCAGGTGAAGTGGTCCAGGTAAGTGCTAAAGCTGTTTTAATCCAGTAAGAGATCCAATAAGAGATTCTAGATTTTGATAGGAGAAGCGGCAAAAGGGGAGAAGCGGCAGCCAAAACGCGCCAGCGTCCTCTCTCCTCTGTGTCCTCAATCTAGTGACATCTCATGTCACTAGATTCATAATAAAACACAACAAGTTGTTTATTATTTAAATAATAAAACACAACAAGGACCGGCCGACAGCAACAGCAAGACACACAAACTGAAGCTTGAAATAATGAGCAGAGGACCGTGATGGTGAGACACTTACAAAGCACGCTTATGAAAAATTCATGGAGAGCTTATGGCAGACAGACCCCCCATCACGACGTCTACCTCCAGAGCGCTGAAATATGGGTCAGACGTATTGACTTCAAAACATTTCCATTTGTTTTTTCCTCTCACTGCTGCACAAACAAACAAACTCTCTATTCACTGGTGAGGACTGCAATGCAACAAATTCTTGCGAAGGAAAGTTTTACATTTTTCTTTCTTATGCACATATAGACTGTTACTATCACTCGAGACCATGTATGATATCGCATGCCGTATATTATGGCATATATATATATATATATATATATATATATATATATATATATATATATATATATATATATATATATATATATATATATATATATATATATATATATACTCAATCAGTCGATGGCAGGTTCTCCATATATCTGTTTTCCTTACACGCATATTAACTATAGAAATAGGATCTGACTCAGGCCTTTGGATATTTGTGCAATTGCACTGGGCGGCGCGGAGTAAATGTATTTATTGCAGATGAATGTGGGCACTGAGCTGTCTGGCATATTATCACTGTACAAACAGTCAGTTGCGTCTATAGTAAATGTAAACAGAGGGAACAAAATAGATGGATGTGTCAAAACATCGGAAAAACGCAAGCTGTTGTTTAACCAGTTTAACATGCAATGAAATCTGGTAGTTTACTACAATGACATGTACAATGACTTAACTGCATTTGATGTTCTGACCCTTTGTGAATCTTTGTGACTACATCCATTCTTAAAACGGCACAGCCCTTTTTTTGGGGGGGGAATGGTAATGTACACCATCAAATTAATATAAATCTGGCATTTTATTTATAATATAACTCTGGCCTAATCTTGGTCTTGTTTTAAAGACACTTTTGTGACTGGAGGTGAAAAAATGTTATAGCAGTTTAGATTTATTGTAATAAATAAAATAATGCAATAAAGTATATATTTTATACATAAAATTATCACAAAAAATGAAGTTTGTGCCACACTTTTAGTGGTTTTACTACCACCAACAATAAACAGTTTGCTGCATACTCTTGTCACAAATTAATAAATTACTGTCACTGCATTATTATTACTGCTAAAAGGTTTTAAATGTAAAACTACATTCTTATGCTGCGTTTACACCAGCCGCAGTAGAGGCGGCAAGCGCGGGTGATTTACATGTTAAGTTAATGCAAAGACGCGATTAGCCATCATGCGGCGCGGTAAGCACGGTAGGCACGGCGTGAATGCCGCTGGAAACTCGCGAGTTGAAAAATATTAACTTTGGGATTTCCGCGCCGCGTTAACCAATCAGGACCTTGATGTAGTAGTGGCGTGATTACAGGAAGCGAGCAGAGTCTCAGCAGAGTCGCAGAAGCCCCTCCCATGACGCGAATTTTCACGTGAATGTCTTGAATTAATAGAATTTCACTCGCAGCTTTCACGCTCAAATAAAAATGTTCAAGCATCCAACTATGCGCGAAAATCGCATTTTTGCCGCATCTACTGCAGCTGGTGTAAACGCAGCATCAAGCTGGGTTCGCACAAGATGCGTTTGAGGCATCAAATTCGCGTCTACCGCGTGTAGTTGAGAGCTTGAACATTTTGAGTTTATTCGCTTCAAATTCTAGTCATCGAGACACTCATTCAAAAATTCGCATCATGGGAGGGGCTTCTGTGACTTGGTTCACTTCCTGTAATCAAGTCACTACTAGAGCAAGCTCCTGATTGGTTAACGCTGCATGTTTTTCCGCCAAAGTTTAAATTTTTCAACTCGCGGGTTTCCCACGGCAACGCTCAATTCGCAAGGCGGAATCGCATCTACCGCTCCGCGCCAAACACATCAATCACGCCACAAGACCTCCAAATGCACGTCAACACGTCTTCACATTGACTTAACACTGAAATTACTCGCGCTTGACGCCTCTACCGCAGCTGGTGTGAAAGCAGCATTAGACAAAATTTACATGCAAAATATTGAAGTAAACTCAGAGAATACTATCAGTCCTGAATAAATCTTTAAACTACACATAATGTACTTACGACAGTCCTGTTCATCCGAGTCGTCCTCACAATCGTTGTCTCCGTCACACAACCATGAGCGACGAATACATTTCCCATTATCACAGTGAAAGTCCAGCGGCGAGCAGGTGGGCAATACTGTAAAAATTACATATAAACAAAATACATATTAGACGAAATCAGAAACAAATTTGAAAGAGTACAACACTTGCGTGAATAAACACATCAAATATATCTTCTTATCATGTGTCTTAATAATCTGTTATAAATCATTTCCAGTTTTTAATCACGGTGCGAGTGCTTATATTTAGTTTTACAGAACCAGGACAGTAGCAGCATCGAAAGTTAGAAAACGTTGTGGCTGATAATATCAGTTTTTCCATTCACACGCCATGTGAAAGTCTTTTATTAAAGAAATCTTTGGAGCTTTGGTGTGTTGACTTTACTTATACTTTTCAAATATGACTTTTAGTGGAGCACCAATGTGATGTCAGTGTGCGTGCTTTTGTTTTCCTTTTGCTATTCATCACATTGAAAAATAGCACAATGCATTGTGGGATACAGTACTCCACAGACTTTTCGTTGTAAGAAAATATCGCAGGTCATCTAGGGATCCCAAATGCAACATGCAACAATCATACAATATTCCTTATATACCATGCACATACTGTATAAGAATACAGTTGGGGCAACTAAGAATTCGAGTCATTTAAACGTTGAACAAACGTTGTTTAAAGATTGTCATCTCTCACATCTCATTTCATCTGATTCCTGGAGGAGCTCCAAACACCAGCACATACTTTCAACTCTTCGCGAGATGGTCATGGCAGACGTCCAACAGCTCAATGCATACTTTCACCTCACCGTGAGATGAGCTTCAATACGTTGCCCAGTCTCCCAGGAATGTTAGAAAATCCAAATCCAAAATCCAATCCTGTCATTATTTTCCCATTATGAGGTTTATCAGAATGTCCGGTACTTGTTTTCATACAATAAAACAAATGGTGACTGGTTTGGACTTGTGCACTATATTCAAAATTTATGAGGTCCCCACTTATGTTCACAGCATGGAAAGAAGCACGCTGGACATTCGATCTCCTCTGGTGTTCATCCGATGAAAAAGGTTTAAAATGACACAACAGAGTAACAAATTTTACTATTTTAGTTGAGGTGAAATACTCCCTATAGTGCTTCGAAATATAGACGTGTACTGGTTTACTGGTTGACAGGAAAGTGTGTTGCCATGACAATTAGCCTTGAGCACAATCCTTCTGAAAGTCACACGAAAAGACGTCTCTCAATTCAGCTTCATGTTTTCTTTTAATAGACGTCTGATGAGCAAACACACCATGAATCTGAATTGTCTACATCATTTACACATCCAGCTTTATAAAGTAACCTGAACTGTAACACATCTGTCTATGATGGCCTTAGCATTACGGATGTGCGCTGTGACTAATTTAACAGTCGTTTAAGCAAAACTTTTGTAGTCAACTAGTTTAAAGGATAAAATGCACCAAAGACCGTCCAAAAACCTCTGTGTGTAACGTGCGTCGTGTATAAATACGATCCATCATTTATTAATAAACAACCACCCCATCATTATTGCAGCTAAATAAAGGTCACATATGTAGTGCACTTGTATTATTATTGTTTAATATGTTCTGATGCACCAGCTCCAAACTTAACGTGATTATTTTCCACCCTGGTATAAAGCTATTCAGACTCAAAGCCTTCTCTCTCCCAAAATAACAGTTAACAGCAAGAAACATGCTAACACTAGGGCTGTAACAATAAATCGCGTGTCCCATTAAAAAGACCCGTCTAAAATTGATTCTGAATCGCAAGGCTGCGATTTTTTGTTTCATGCGCAGCTTGTGCGTGTACTATGACGGTTTTGGTCAGTAAGAAGTCCTTATCAATCTAAAATCCTTACGAGCTGATTTGTTTATAACGTGCATTTAAAAAATCAACACTCGTTAAACAAAATCATTCTAAATATTATTTTATTATCATAAAAATACCTGAAACAATCCAAGGAACGGCGATATAAAAATTCCTCTAGACATTTTATGGAAAAGTGTTTGTAATGCTGCTACTTCTGTGGCACAATTGGAGTTTCTGTAAGAGAGCGCCCTCTGGCTTTTGGATGTGGCGGCATTTCACCGTTATTCAATCAAAACGCGCAATTGCATGATTAATCGTGACAGCCCCGGCTACCACTAAGATGATACAAATAAAATGTAAAGGTACCGTTAGAATGTAAAACTGTATTTAGGCATAGATGAATAAAAAAGTTAATATCGTGAGCCTCAAACACGATTGTTTCCTCCTTTTTATGTAAACCTCATGCATGCAAAAGACCACTGGAAAACAGACCAATCACGACATAACACAAATGTCAGTCATGATGTACGCCCCAACATTAAATTACACAATAAATTAATTTCAATGTTGTTACAATGCTAAAAACAAAGTTGTGACTGCTGAGTTAGCGCTATATGCTAGTTAATGCTATATGCTAGCGTTTAGGCTGAAGTTCTACTATTGACGTTACAGTTACGTTTTGCAGTTCCATACTGAAAAAACACAAACTTATCACTCAGAAACGTCCATTAACAATCTCCAAACAATTGATTATTCCTCAAAATCTGATCCAAACTCAAACATAAGATCTGTTTACACACACACAGAGCTACTGAAGGAGAAACAGCCAATCAGAGCAGAGCTCAACATTATTATTCATGACCCTTTCAAATAAGGTAACAATATAACATTTCATTCTAAAGGCAAATCCTAGGATTGTAAATGAACATGTAAAACTGACTCTGGATCATTTTTGCACTTAATAAAGCCACAAACCTTCTATGTAGATATCAGAGAACAATTTAACAGATTATTACAATGCATTCTTTGGCACCTTTAATAAACACAACATCATGTCACAGCTCTCTCAATAGCTCAGTTATTTATTTAGAGCAAATGGGATCACAGCGTGTGAGAGGTGAAGTTAATGACGTGATGGACTTTTGCTTGCTTCAGGCTGCTGTAATATCTCATCTGCTAACAGCTACTGTAAGTGCTTTTGCTGATTATGGGTAAAGTCAGAGTAAATATTAGCTTATAGGCTATGCCAATTTGGCATGACATGGCTTGTATAATTTCTGCGGTGTGGAAAATGAGGGCGCAATCCAGCCATTAAAACTGTGTAGCTCGAAACCTCATAGAATTTGGCAAATTTTGCATTAAATATTTTTTAACCCATTAGAAGTTATACAAATGCCAGTTATTTTCAGTGGTTTCATTACCTATAACAGAAATACGGGTAAACAGAAGAAATATACTTCAACAGGTTTCATTTCAACAGACTATAAGCACCTGACTTTAACACCTAACATGTGTTTCATTTAGGGATGCACCGATAGGATTTTTTTGGGCCGATACCGATACCGATTTAAAGAGACAACTTCTGGCCGATACCGATATTAAACACTTGTAAACAATACTATACAGTTGGTCTATTAGCTAGTTTATTTCTGCATCAAATTATTTGTAGTGAACATGGATTTGATCTAATTAACATTCAACTGACCAACATAATAAGAGAGGTACAAATTAAGCTAAAACAAATATAAGAAGACAGCATGACAACCTTAAAAGGCAGTTTTGGCTATTCAGCATTTACTTTAATAACAACATTAACGCATTTTTTTTTTTACCTATAATGGATTTCTTTATGCAGTTAATTAATAAACAATCGGTATCGGCCTTTCTCGTGCTATTGCCGATATGCCGATGGTTTCAAATTCATCAAAAATCGGCCGATAAATATCGGTGGCCGATACATCGGTGCATCACTAGTTTCATTAATAAAATCATGCAAAACAAAAGGATGTAACCTGGGTTGTCAAGTCGTTGATGGGCACTATAACAAAATCAAAACCTATGTGGTTTCAGAGGGAAATGAAAAGCGTGTTAGTGCAGCACTACTCTGATTTGACTCCTTGCAAAAAGGATATACTAGTGGGTGACTGATGAGATTAGTTGATATGCGATTTTTTTTTCTTAAATTCAGGAAAAACAGATTGTAAGGCCCTACATATCTTACATTAAAAAAAAATTCACGTGAGGTAAATGATTTAGTTTCTGCTTAGATACACTATTTTAAATAATTTATTATATATTTCAAATATTTCACTTTAACGTGTTATGTTAAAATTATGGTTTTAATCGAAATAAAATGAACAGTAATTTGTAATTAATAGAATATTTGGATTTTTTGTGTAGTCGACTACTGTTTTAGGTGTCGACTAGTGGCAGCTGTACAGTTTAGTCGACTAGTCTCACACATCCCTACTCAGCATGCATGCATACATACATACCTGTAAGATTTTGCATCTACCTGTGAGCTCTTCAGATGTCTTTTAAAATGTTTCAAGTACTTAAAAAAAGTATTTATAAATATTTTGCATAACAAATGTTTATTCAGTTTGACCAATTTTCTATTTGTCTGTGGTTTACTGTAATTATAATTGTCTTACATCAACCTCATATTGGCCAATCAGCTACATTGTTTCGACCATTTAAAATCCCATATAGGTCGACCACTACGGAATAATGTTTTAGGGTGTCAAGAATATCATTAACTTGGTAAAATTTTTGTTTCAGTCAATTAAGTATCAGTTTTGTGTGTGTGTGTGTGTGTGTGTGTGTCTGTGACTCACTGCAGCCATCCTCGTCGCTGTGATCACCGCAGTCGTTGTCGCCGTCACACTGCCACTGTGCAGGGATGCATGTACACTCTCCAAACGCACTGACTGCACATGTGAAGTGATTTCGTCCACACGAGCATTCGGCACCGCTTAACACACCTGAAACACACATACAGTCATGTTCATTTATCAAATCAGGAATCAAGAATCAAATAAATCAATAAAAAATCAATAAAATAAATGTATCAAATATAGAGATAGATTCATATACATTTGTTCATGGCCTGTCTGATATTTGTATTAATAATTATTACAAAAGTTGAATTAAACCTGTAGAAATACATTGTTCATTTATGTCAACGAATCCAACTTTACCGTGTTCACAAACTTTTACAAATATTCTTGTACATTTTGTGGCCCGGGTCATTAGCCGCACAGGTATTTTCTACTGTAAATATATAAAAAATGTATTTATCATTAGTAATGTGTTGTTAAGGACTTCATTTGGAACATTTTAAAGGCAAATTTTCTCAATATTTCGTTTTTTTTTTGCACCCTCAGATTCCAGATTTAAAAAAAGTCGTATCTCAACTAGGGATGTTAACAATTAATCGATCTTCTATCTGATCGGGTCCAATACATAAAATGCAGATAGAGGCGTCAAGCGTGAGTGATTTCAATATTAAAGGCAGGATAGGCAGGAATTATCCAAAAAACTTTTTTACAAATTAGTTTAAACTGTCTTTATGTACCAATACATAATTAAGTACTCTGAAAAAGAGAGTATAAAAATCGATTTGGGACGAAACAAATGATTGGCTTGCGCGACTATCACTCTCTCTCGCGACCATGGCACCACCCCTGTTGCTATGGGATCTGCCCACACATGCGCACACCTGATTGATTTGAACGTGCACGAGGCACTCTAGGAAGAGCAAAAGTATGGCAGAGAAAGAGCATTCAGAACTCGCAGTACCTGCATATGCAGTCAGCGAAGGCAAACAAGGCAAACGGAATAAACGAAGCAATCAAACGAGAGTAAATATCGCATGGCTTTTCCTCGAAAAAGCCCTTTTCCCTTTAATACAGTGGTGAGAGGTTTACAGACACTCGATTTGTATACTCTCTTTTTCAGAGTACTTACATTTTACCTATGTATTGGTATATAAAGACAGTTTAAACAAATTTGTAAAAAAGTTTTTTTAGATAATTCCTGCCTATCCTGCCTTTAAGTCAATATATAGGTGTGTTGATGCGCATCTGGAGGTCTCGCGGTGCGTCTAGTTCACGCGAATGGTGCGAATTGAGCGTTGCCACGGGAAACGCACAAGTTGAAAAATTTTAACTTCGGTGGAAAAACGCGCTGCGTTAACCAATCAGGAGCTTTCTTTAGTAGTGAAGTGATTGCAGGAAGCAAGCGGAGTCGCAGAAGCCCCTCCCATGACGCAAATTTCTTTGTGAATGTCTCGATGACTAGAACTTCACGCGAGAATGAAGCGAGTACACTCCAACTGTTCAAGCGTCCAACTACGCGCAGTAGACGCGAATTTGATGCCTCTAAAAACAATGACCCTTTCTAGGGAAGAATGCAAGCTTGGCATAAAAAAACGCTGTTAACGCTGCTAACACAGGGAAGGAGACCAGAGGCCGTTTATGAACAGATTAAAATCTATCTTCAATTATGGCAAGAAACTGTAAATTGTAAACTGTAACTGACTGTCATAACAATCTTAACGCCTGTAACAGATGTAACTGATCATTATTGACTGACTGAGGTCTTTGCACGCTAGCCAAGTTGACTTTTGCAGGTTTTCTAATGGTAGAATACCGAAGGTTGTCATCTCCATAACTAAAGTATCTCTGCTGAAAGCGCACCGCATGTCCAAGATGGAGGTGACGACGGGAAAAGTGCAATTTGTGTGCTTCTTGGATATAATTACAACAAACATTGTATCAACGACTCGAAAAGCAAGGTGAACAACTAGTAAAATAACACTTGATGATAATGAAACCTTTATTCTGACATAGACGCATTGACTTACATGCGACTGTTGCTAGAGTGCGCATATAAGGGAAGTTATACACCGTGTGTATTATTCATTATATATCATTACGAGAAAAGTTTAAATGAATGATTTTCCAAATACATTGACTCATTTTACTATCATTTTACAACGTTTAAATCGCATGAAGAAGCTGGCGGTTTGATTGCCATATACGCACACTTTTATGTCATTGGCTATATGCCACAGCAGTAAAGGCTTATTGCACTATTAAAGTTAACGATTATTCCATCGTTAATTTAAAACAAATCATCAAATATTGGGAATTGCATTAATTTACATCCCTTATCTCAGCCAAATATTGTCCTATCCTAACAAACCATACATCAATGGAAAGCTTATGATGTATAAAACTCAATTATGACTGGTTTTATGACTGGTTTTCTGGTCCAGGGTCACATTTCTACCTTAAACATTTTTGCTTCCTATCAAAGTTTGTGTAATTAGTTTTGTTTGAGTTTTTCTGAACTCCTTATGGCTAAAAATGACAGTAGATCCTGAAGTAAACCCACTGAATAAGTGGGCGCTGTTGTGCTCGATAAATTATAACATAAGTGACAAGCAATAAAACCTGTTTTTCCACATGAGTAGAGAATGTGTATGAGGTAATATGACGACATTGTGGGATATATAACACAAGTTTTCTATTACACACACACCCCACACAATGAGTGAGTCTTCAGACAGCTTCAGATATAAATCACATCAGAGGAAGATGAGAGGAAACACACACAGAGTCATTTCTTTACTGTCTTTTACTGCAAGCCTGAGACCAGATTGTAACGAAAGAAAAAAACAACAAATCAGTTTTACGCATAGCAAATCATGCGTATTGGAAGTCAAATTTTTTTGTCTAAAGCTGTTTGGAGATATTGACGCCAATTCTTGGAAAATGGCGTACACAACCAGCCAAATGTCTGGAAACACTTGATGAACTTATTTTAAATGATCTCAAAAACCTTTTGATCTTAAGGTGTGTGTTTTTGTCAGAAAATAGTTTGGAAATTGGAAAATCCCAGCATGCATATAAACTCCAAAGCTGTTTACGGACGTCCCATAACACACTTCATGAAGCTGGTGGACAACAGAGCTGTTATCTAGGTAACACTATATAATTCTTACAGTATACGTTTATATGTGTGATTTTAAGGTTTAGATGACTTAACTATTGTATGGAAAGCAATAACAATAATAAGAGAAAAAGTGGGTGTGTGCAAACTTTTGACCGGTGCCTACATCGAATGAGTTTCAACGAAACATCCAATTTGTTCAAACCAAAATGACCATTACAACTCACCACAAAATGTGTTAGAAACCTTCAACCCTTCCAATCTCCTATGGGCTCAAAAACATTTCCAAATGAGGTCAGGAAAAGTTTCATTTCAAGGGAAAACAGTCAATGTTTTTTAATAACTATTCCGGTCCACCACCCTTCCATCATATATTTGTGGTTTACCACGTCTATGAGTTTCATGAGAATTGATTTGTGTGCATTCAGAGATTTTCATGCATTGAAAAGTGTCATATGCATTGTATTAGGCATTGATGTCCTGGGTCAGAATGCAGGATTAGACAGTGAAAGCAGCATCTTCACAAAGAGAAAGAGAGAAGTCAAATGCAAACATGAGGAAGCCAGCTGAGAGAACCGCACGGCTCTGGGTTTCTCTTTTACTCGCTCAAATAATTACAGCCAGTCTCTTGTGGAAGATTGAGTTATAATGCCATGTTTAGCCACTAAATAGAGCAAGACATTCATCATGTGTGCTTTAAAGACTTGCCATTTCTGTTTCAAAGTCAAAACTCTGCTATAGCCTTGATATCTTTGGAGAGGAGAGACAGTTTCAGAGATAAATTAGAAATATGCTCATATATACAGTGACCCCGAAGGTATTTGGACACAAGAGGCTCATCTGACAACAGAACATCAAAGCAAGAGGTACTTGGGGTGGGCGGTATGACCAAAAATCCATTTCACAGAACGAGTCACTTTATTTCACAATATGCCTTTCAGCTTAGAAATGTGCACTAATTAGCTTTTAGCTAAATGCTCACCACAGTTAAAAGTTAAAGATAACAAAAGATAAGTCTTAATAGACAGAATCTTGTTTATGAATCAGTTATTTATTTTGTAGGCTTTTGAAGATATTGTATGCATTGTTTTTGTATTTATGCATAGATAACATTACAAATAGGCATATAAAACGAACAAGTATAAATAGGGCTGTGACGATAACCGCGTCACCGCATCACCGCAGTAATGAGATGCCAACCGCGGTGCTGAGTTCATCACCGTCATCACCGCACTTTTTTATATTTTCTTTATTTTGCTGGTGAAAGTTACAGAAGTCATATGGTGTATGATATGAACTATACACAAAAGTCATTGTTTATCATAATTTACTGTCTTCCATCCTGTGTTCAAGGGTTCTAGAGAAAAAACTGCTTTATGCACAAGGGGGAGGGACGGTGCATTAAACATATATAAATATTTTTTTATTTATTTTTAACATATATAGGGGTTTATTATGTGCGCATGTCTTATAATTGTTATTTAATTACTTAGTTTCAGTACTTAAATACACACAATAGCCTACTGTCACGGGCGCAATCTTCTTAAACATGAAGCCATTAATTTAAGCGCGTCATGCCCAGGTGCTCTGATATTTATTGCATGCCATGGAACTGTACCAGCTCACTCACTGCGCGAATAACTAAATCTCAAGTGCAAGGAAATCTCACAGCCACGCGCATTACATTATTCAGGTGCAAGAAGGTCACCGGGCAGCACGAAATGCGCGTTGGTACTGATAAGAATAGCATAATTATTTAAAACTATAATGGTCAAACATGCCAACTATAGTTATGAAAGCTAGCGCGATCGGCTGTAGACCTATATGTCTGACTATCGTAGCGAGGAAATGCCACTATCTAAAATCACATCTTGTGATGATTAACTATCATGTGGCGTTTGTCGGACTTGGGAGCACCAAACATACCTTTAGTAAAGCATAAAACTTCAGCCCAGCAACGACAGTTGGAAATCTCCAAGACTTTTGCGAGAGGAGCAAAGTACCAAAGGGACAGCACAGCAGTCAGGCAGGTGAGGGCTTACTGACCGCGTGACCCGTTAATGCTGTAAACTAATTTCTCCAGCTCGGGATCAAAAAAGTTTTATTATCTTCTTGATTATGTAAATGGACAGCAGTAATTTAAAGCATTGATTGGAGTATCCATAAGTTTTGCGCAGTTATTTACGGGATGATGCAATACGTTATTTCGTTTCGTATCTGCTTTGAAAAATTATAATTAAACATATTAACTATAGTAACATGAAATAGTATTTATTTTCGTTTCTTTTGAGTTTAATATGAATTATGGAACAGTTTTTGTCATTGTTTGTAACCCATTTTATTGTGCAATAAATTATTTAACGTTCAACCCGTTGCGTTTGGAGGAGTGCGTTATATCCACGGAGTGTTACCCGAAAAACACCCTAAAAATGTCTAAAGAAATTGGAATTAAGGTTTTGCTTACAAGAAACAATGTTAAGCTCGACATGTTCTTTCTAGTTTTTTTCAGGTTGCTATTGTATGAAATGTATTGTACAAAATGGGTTATAAACGATGACAAAAAATTATATAATTATTATATATATATATATATATATATATATATATATATATATATATATATATATATATATATATATATATATATATATATATATATATATATATATATATTATACCTATGGAAATAAATATTATTTTATGTTGTTATTGCTAATATAATTTGTTGTTTTAATAATAAATAAGAAGACGTTTCCGATGCTTTGCGGGGGTGGGGGGTTGTGCTTTTGGGCTTTGGGGGTTACTGTTGTGCGGTTAACCGCATAACCGCATGATTTTTTTTATGCTTCACCGCGGTGAGAAAATATCCTAACCGTCACAGCCCTAAGTATAAATAGGCACAAACCAGACAGGGAAAATACCTGTAGATGATAAATATGACAGGTGAGGTGATGATCATGGAGTCTGTTTTGAGGTTGTCTTGTCGCTGATTTAAACGCAATTTTTGTCTTAGCTTGCCTTAAGTTCAGAAAACTTTGAAACAATTAAAATAGTTATGCGCAGAAAGTGCTTTCTTTATTTGGCGGCCCAGCTCTCTCCATGAAGAGAAAGTGAGAAAGCAAGAGAGAGAGACACACGAGTTGGCCATGCCCACTTATTTACATTTTTTATTTATTTTATTTATTTATTTACGCGGAATACAAGGAATAGAAAAAAACGTATGTTTGACAATTTATTTCACGGATACGGAATTTCATTGGATGCACGTGCGTTGTCGCAGTTACGCATCTGGAAGGAACTTAATTTCCAGTCTCTGTTTGTTTAAATGTCTGACTAGTGGCTAAACTGAACTCTGTATACCGCGTCAAAAATAATTAGTTTTTGTTTCCTAAAGATGAGGGGAGACGACGATCATGGAACACTGCTATGTGAAGGGAAGTTTGGCAGTCGATCCATAGTTAACATTGTATATTATATAGTACACATTTTACTTGGGCTGTGCAAAAATATCGATACAGTTAACTATCGTGATACATTTATTCCACAATAGTGTATCGATATTTCGATCTCTACTAGCGATATTTTTCCCCCATCAAATTCCTCTGTGTGCATCAAACAACCTCCTCCGCCACTGCTGTAGTTGTCGCTGTCCAGTTGTCTGTCATTTGGCCAATGTCTCAGAAGTTAGCGGGAGTGAGAAAATGGCAAAAAAAAAAAATTAAAACACCTGCAGCTTTCAAAGTCGACGTGTGGAAGCACTTTGGCTTTAAAAACTTTAAAAAGTTAGCTTCTTTTATATGAATATAAAGAAAAAGTATTGCAATGTATCGCAACATGCAACTTATTGTATCGTACCGTGATACATTGTATCATGATCCATGTATCGTGAAATGCATCGTATCGTGAGGCCCTTGCCAATACCCAGCCCTACATTTTACACAGTAACATTAGCTCAGTGTAGTTTTTGATACGCTTTAGTTATGATTTGAACTTAGGTCTTCATGAACAATCTACTTCTTGTTTATTGAGCTTGTTATTAGAAATAAAGACTGTTATTGATTTTTTACTGAGATTACCGGAAGTTACTTTTAATCTTTATGTTGTTACTGCTGAAAACGTCTATATCTCTATAATATTGTTGCCAGTTATACAACGGTTAAAAGCACCAAACCACAAAACAAATTGACAAAGGCTAAATTAAGAATAACTCAACTAAAAAATAATAACTATACTAAATTCTAATTACTACTTAACCGCACAAGTCAGCATGCAGTACTTGATCTTAAATCTACAAACAAATGACAAACTTTAAAAATACATTTCTGCCCAAAACGTTTTGCTTCAAATTTTGTCATTTAGTTTAAATTTGGTCAATTTCCAACAAATGACAAACTATCTTGTACAGACAAAAGCTTTGTAATCGTCCAAGCTCGTAATAAGACTTACATTTTAATTTGGCGATTAAAGGATAAAACAAATTGTTCAGACTCTTCTAGAACCGCAAGCTCATCTGGTATGGTGTTGTATAAAGTGAACAGACCTTTATGTGCAGACCCAAATCTAAGCCATCCAGATCCAACAAACTCGCTGAGATAGAACAGTGCCAATGTAAAGACCTGGAAAACTCGCTGGAAAAACCTGGAAAAACCACCAAGGCCTCTTTTCTTTGAACCAGCTGCCTGAGGTTCTTTGTAAAGATGAGTCAGTCGGAGGCTAATATGTTTACACAAGTTTAAAGCTACTACATCTTTTCTTCATTAAAAAACATTAGAGGAAAGCTTCATTGGCATATATTTGAATCTGCAATTATGGATTTAAAACTTTTGCAGTCTCAATGGCTTTATCAAACACATCCACTGAGAACATTCACAAGCTTCTCGCTCCTACACTAAACCCACACGACACATGCGTGCCAATTTTGTTTGAGATATGACGTGATGCACACACGCAGGGGTTAGAGTACATGTAAACATGACTAAAATCTGCAGTATGGCTGAATGGATTTGTATTGATAAAAAAGCGTGCATGTAAACATTCATCAATGCCAAGCTAATGTCATGAATTCAAAATGTATATTCCAGAATAAAGAGCGTCCAAATACTCTTTAAAGTCAATGTAGGTGCAGGTGGTGTAAAAATGCAGCAATCAGGGTGGGGATAAAAAGATTTAGGCAGCACAAAGGTGAGCTAAACCCACCCGAGCGATTCATGTCTTATCTTCGCTCAAAGAGGACAAACACTGCAAAGCTAAAGAGACCAATTAAGAGCGAGAGAGAGAGATCACGTAAACAATAAGAGCTTTAGATTTAGTCTGCCCGTACATGAATGATCCACCACATCTTTTCATCTCTGTCCCTTCATTTGCTGAAAAGCTCTACAGCTGGAATCTCTCCCATGTGGAGACGGCAGCAAAAATGCCGTCCTCTATCATCTCTATCCCATCAAATTAGCCTTCGACCACACACTCCTCATCATACCAGATCTTTCCAGAGATCTGTCAGCTAAAGATCTCAGATATACAGTGAGACACAAGCGGGTTTGACGGGCGATGCCTCACGCTGGCATTTAATTCAATACTGGTGAAGTGAAAGCTTCAGAAGTAAGATACTTATGTAATGCATTCATTGCTTTACGAAGAGCACAATCATTAACATGTTTCATTTCTTACACACATATGGACATAAATGACACAAGAATCTGGAAATTCTTTTGACAATAAGTTCATGCTGTACCAAGGTCAGCGAAACTGAATATCAATCCCTTGGAGTTGTTCAATCTAGTAGTTTCCCCAAAGAATATACAAACACTGTGGTGATATGAAAACATTGCTTTCTTTTTAAGAGGACCCTGATGCGTAACGTGACGTTTGACATTAGGCTATACGCTCTGTTTTCACTTAATTTTCTTTGTTTAGTGTGAAAAATGAAAACTTAGAAATGAGTATAATGTTCACGATTTCCTCAAAACATCCACAGCTTTTGGCTCACAAGTGGGTTTAAACCTACCAGAACCTCTAAATCTGGATTTTTACTCCCTAGAGAAAATGGAAAAACACATTTTTGCCTGAGATTTACACAAGGGTATCCGTTTCCAGAAGTGTAGTTTTGAATGATGGAGTACAGTAAAGGGAGGGGATGTAAACGTACCGAGTTGGCTAGAAAGAACGAGAGATTGGGAAGGAAAAAGAAAGGGCTTGTCTCTAAATGTCAGTTGTTTTCCATCACAGTCAGACATTTTTAATGAGCTTGGCCGCTTCTGGACGCCTTTGAGGTAGAGCTGAGAGTCAGTGGGCTGATGGGATAGATGACGGGGTGCCATAAACATGAAAGAAGAGAGAAACTGTAGGAGATGCCTCAACTCACAAGTTTGTTGCTTTAATGTGAAGATATGTCTGGATCAGTGATTTTAAAGTAATAGCTCAGTGACCTTTACAAGCTAGACCGACAATTGTCATACAACAAAACAAGAACCACTGGTGAACTTGGGATCAGGGGTTTGAGGACAAACCTCAAAACCACATCTAATCTCTCACCGTAAAACTTTTCTTTGCGAGCCGCATGTCAGAACGTTTTGTTTAAGCGGTTAAAATCATCCACCTGCACCTCGGAGGTTTGATCAATCAGCGGTTGTGTGTGACAGTGAATCAAGAAGTAAATCCAGTCTTCTTTAAACACAGCTAATGTACCATGTTACACAAAGAGTGTTTGAAGCCAGCTGTATCTGGGGCACATACTGAAAGATTACTCGAGTGTTTTGTTAAAAGGCATGTGTGTGCGTGTGCATACTAAAAAGGGAGCGAGCGCTTTTGATGTGAATGGCTGCGATTTAAAATCCAACCGTAATTGTCATGAAACGCTGCCATTTAAAATCCGACAGTAATTGTCTTGAAATGCATTGTTAAAGAGGCTGAACGTGTTACGCAAGAGTCGCCTTGACGGCTGTAGCGTGATCGATAAAAACGAGAATTGATTTTTAGACACTGTCACGGTCTCAAAACTCATTCAGTACCACCTCTAAAAACTAATGCTAAAATCTCAGTAAACTAGTATACGGCTCAATTTCGACCGTATTTGAACAACATGAAAGTTTGTAGAGAAACAGCTGTTGTGTTGTGCTGAAGTGTGTACAGATACCAGTTAAAGTAGTTTGTAAGAACAGAAATTGTTTCGGTTCCTCCCAAGCTTTCTTTATTGTTCTGTTTAATAATCTTAGGGAGTTTTTCTTTGCTACTGTCACCTTTGGTTTGTTCGCTGGGACTTATACGGCACTATTCTTGTAAAGCTGCTTTAGAAGGGTGTACTGTGAAAAAAGTGCTATACAGATAAAACCAAACTGAATTGAAGTCCACAGCAGTCAGCAGTAATTCAGCCTAAGTTGGTAAAATCAGTGATCATTGTATCATCAGATGCTCCCACACAACTAAATTGGTTTGCAAAGTAGAATGTTAAGCATTGAAGTTTATTATTTCTAGAAATTCACTACTAACACTACAAAACACTTACTGCTTAACATTGCCATCAAATATAAAACACTAATGTTGTAATCAATAAGCAATAAGACACAATGGGTTGTGCTACATGCATTTATACCACATGGCTGTTGGATGTTTTATTCTTATTATCAACATGACGTCGGAGAGTTAACATTTATGGGTATTGAGGTCGTGCAAATGCCACGTAGGGGTGGTGATCGCGACAAATCGTTACTACAGAGAGAAGCGTATTGGATTCATTATTTGGGTACAATAATTCCCTCTGGGATGAATGAAGAATTGGCCCTTAGCTGTTTTCTGTAACGTTGTGAAAATATGATATAGCTTTAAGAATGTTTTTCTTCTTTTTCTCTTCCTGTCTTTCTTCTTTTTTATTTTTTGCATTTTTTGTATTGCATATCAGAGTGTATTTGTACATTTTGAGAAATGTTTCTTGAAAGTACTTTGATTAATTTTGATGGTTGCTTGTAACTTGAGCTCCCTTTATTGGAGAGGAATTGTGGAAAATTTTTCAACCAAACGCACACCTGACGTCAAATATCTTCAAGTACCTATAGAGTAAATATTACATCTTTCATATATCCGAAGAGTCTTTAGTTTTATTAGATTTATAAAACATGACATATATAGCAATTGGATAAAAAGGTCAGCTAAATGAATAAGTAAAGCTTTAGCGATTGTTTCCGGAAAAGCACAAAATCCGGGAGGCGTCCAGCGGGAGGAACAAGTCACGAGCAAGCAACACATACAAACATTGTCCCACACTGGAAAACTTATGATTTACTACATGTCATTTACATTATATGCACTTACGTGCCAATTGCCAACAAAACACAGACATTTGATGCAGTTTTACTTACCGCCTGCGACTCGAAAATGAACGAAAACATACTACTTCTTTTGTGCCATTGTTTAGTCTTGAATTAAAACAAAGCTGTCGTGTGCAGTGATTCCTGTGACTTCTACTCGAAGGAACAATGCTAATGTTCGTGCTCACTCTAATTGAAGTGGGGGCGTGCTTTTCTGGAGAAAGTGCCCATAAAAGGAATATGGGGTCACTGATATGTAATGGGGTACCCATGTTTGAAAAAACTTAACGAAACTTGTAAAAAAGAGGTGGCGTTAGTTTGCCCCAGAAATACTCTGCCTCAAACTCAACAGCTTTTTTGACACTTTGCATTTGTTTAACATGAGGATTACCACTCTTTAACATTGTTAATAAGTCAGAATGCATGCAATAGCATTAACATCCCCTCCTTAAAATAACCAGCCATGGTCTGCGGTTGCTGTGGTATAAGCGGAATAATTAACTCAGGTCTTTTTTTATTATTTCAAAAATAATGCATACCCGCGGAGTAACGCCCGCATTACCACTTCGGATGTGCATTATTTCGAATAATTCAATGGACCTTCATCAATTATTCCTTAAATATACAATATATGCGTGTGGATATCACAAAGTTTCTGTGTGAATTTGACTTCCAATATTCTTCTAACACACATTTAACACTACATATACATGTGTCTGAAAATTCACATGAGGACTTTTCTATTTCAAATTGGTCTCTCAGCTGATATCACTCAGACCTTAAGTCTCTGGTATTCAAGATCGGAGGGTCACTTGTTTTCACGAGGACATCATGGCTCATCTCACAAAGACGCTGTTGTTTCATCTGAACTTCAGCTCATCTCTCATGGGCTTGGACAGAGTTCATGAAATCACAATCTCTCCAGCAACCTAATTCTTGAGTATTCACATAAAAGTAGCAGGCTTGTAGTGGGTTAGCAACCTTATTTTCAACATTCAAGTTTAGAACAGGACTAACAAATGCAATTTTTGTATAAAAAAAACCCAGATGATACGATTTACAATCACTTTAAAAGACTTTCATGATTATATATATAACTATTATTAGATCATTGATTTAATGAACAGTTAAAAAAAGTGGAAACGTTCATGAGGTTTTTACCCGAATGTTGTTCCATGGACTGTATGCTGTACTTTCTCAGATGAATACAAAGGAGGAATTGTGAAAAATATTCACTCAGCATTTTTCATACAACCCTAGTTTATGGTGACCACAGGCTTTCAAGTGCCAACAAGATCAAATAGCACCAAAAAAAAAATCATATGACTTCAGAAGCGAGGGCCAACCTTCCGATCTCTCTGATGAAGCCAATACGGAAGTGATTTAAACTGCAATTCATCGACTGTCCCCTGGCTCCAAAAGGGAGACAATTCCCATAGACCTCAATGTTAAAATGCCCATCTTTACAGCAGGAAATAATGTGTTTACAGCCTGGTACAAAGTGTTTTTGGTCTGTATAGCTAATTTTGCCCTTCATGACAACTATGAGGGGGTGTATTTGTTTAACTCATCCGTTTAAATTATATTAAGCCTTAAAGTTCTGCATAATTAAGGGCGTGGCAACTTGAGTGACAGGTGAACTGCCACTGCTGTCACTGGAGTCGAGCTAGGTGGGTGTGGTTTCAGCAACCAGCCATCACAGCTTCACCCACGTCCCACCTAAACCCATTTTCGGTTATCTGCGAATGATGCACGGTGACGCGTGGCCAAGATAGTGACAACAAGTACCTTCTACTCAAAAGCTCTTCACAAACCTAAGGGAGACATCACGAACACTATGTGCATATTTTATTATAGTCCATGTTCAGAAGGCTTTAAATACTGTTGGACTTTAAAAAAAAAAGGAAATCTATCTGGTGTAGTAATATCTTGTATTGTGTTCTACAGAAGAACATATCTTACTGATACTGTCATGCTGATATCAGTCATACTAATTCATCATGTGGGGAGGACATGAGGACATGAACTATTTTTCTTTGAAATAATGGAATTTCTCAACCTTTTATTTCTGAACAACCTTTGCACTCTTCCCATTTTCTCCAGCATTACAGCTGAGATTTAATTTATCAGCAGCAGAGAAGTTTTTCCCATGGAGGCCCAGCAGGACACCCAAACGAGGCGTGTGAACGCTCCCATCTTACTCTGTTCAAAGACTCAAATGAACAATGCTGCCTGCTATGGGTCTGCTGGAACAATTCATCCAGTCCTGCCTCACTCCATCTGCCCCGTATCCCCAACATCAGCATCATCATCAGGACTAAATCGCAACACAAACAAATTAAACAAGACTGAAGAATGAAGTCCCACACATGTTCCTAAGTTCTCAGGACCTCGACTGACCTTATTTTTTACAAATCTTTGTCAAAGTGTCTTCAGAGATAATGTCATTTTGCTCTTCTTATTTAAAGTACAAAATGAGAATGGCTGGACAGTGTGATGGTACTAACCATCAAGTGTCTTAAATACTGCGATCTCTTAAAGAGCCCCTATTACATTGTTAAAAACTTTATTGCCAAATGGTAGGTCTCAATCGTGCGCGAAGTTGGGAGAGTATCAACATGATTAGCCTATAGGTGGCGCTAAAGCGATGAAAAACAATTTTTGTCCAAATATCAAGTGCCTTATATCACTGGAATCACTGGATCAAGATAAACAAATGTATATCTTAGATTTCATTTAAATCATTAAAAATTTTCCGCTATTTTCAAACTAGTCCTAGGTTTTTCACTTGATCGGAACCAATCGAGTGCTAAAATATTCCTTGAAGTTCGATTATGAAAAGTTATCAAAAAAGTTGAACTTTCAACTTATCGTCGACACGCCATGCCCAAACGTTTGACGTGCGCAGAGCTGCTTGGACTTGATTGGCTATGACTGGGGACATGAATGAGGTATCGACTAGGGATGGGCATAATTAATCGACGATCGATAATTGATTGTTAAGAATTTCGTCGATCACGTTAATTTGTTATCAATTAATTGAATGCATTTTTTTTATCTAACTCCTGTTTCACAAATACTGCGTATGCAGTGCGTTTGCGTATGTGTGCGGCGAATCCGTCAAGCACCCGTTGCAGTGCGCTGCTGACCGCTTATTCATATAAAACGTTCATGTGATTGACACTTTCTGTGAACACTTTTCCGCATAAACAATAGAACAAAGCATCATTTTTTTTCACAAAACAATATATGTTAGATATTATTTGACAGACTAGTAAATGTGGATTAAGGATGTTTAAAATCTCTAGCCTGGTGGTCAGGATCTGAATGGATCAAATCAGCAGTTTTGCAATGCTTTATTTATCTCCACATATATCATAAATAAAAATAAGCAGAGTAACTTTGCAAGTCTACCCTTCCACATTATATATTTCCTATGTATATGATTTCCAAATAATAAATGAGAGTATTCAACGACAAAAAGCACTCATATGGAAATAAATCCTCACAATATTATTATTTCTCAAAACTTTATGACAAAAATAAGCAACTGTATGAATTCAAAGACGCCCACATTATTCCGCATATACTTGAATATTATACAAAAGTATTCATATAACGGCACGTTTCATATGGCAAATAAATATCCTCACGTTAACATAACAGCATAATGAAATGAATAAACAGACAATGAAACAGGATTGAAATATAAATTGTATTATTATTACCGGAAAAAAGCAATATTGCTAAAATAATCTCTGAGGTAAATGCGTCAAAAACGCTGTTACCCGCACAATAAGTCTAAATGAGCAATTAAAGTGAAAAAAGCATTATTAGGCCATGTCTCAAAACTTTATATGACAAAATATATTTAAAAGAAATGTATACTTACAGTTATTCAAAGATGCACACATTATTCCATATTACTCCCGTTTATGAGCACGTTTGTCTCTGGCCTCGCTCTGTTATTTAATATATTGACAGGTGCGCATCTCCGTCTTTCAAACATATATAATTTTGTAATTACTACCTTAGGAAAATTAGCCATGATTTTATCATTGTGAAAATGTTTTTTTTTTTTTTTTGCAGGATTAAAACGATTTGTATTTCCGCAATTTTACAACAAATACCATGGTTATGGTATATTGTGGAGTTGGAGACCATATTAAATTTGTGTCTACTGTTGTTTTACAACAAATAAAACTAAAAGACTATGTTAGTATAATTAAACAATGGTGAATGGGGCTCACAAAACGCACGCTGTTTCACACATACTCTGTATGCGGAATAAGCCAAGTTAGCGCTGAGGTACCTGTGCATCCCGGTCAGTCTCCTCGGGAGCGGGTGTTTTCGGCGGCGGCTGGACTGACGGTCACCATGGGTTGCGGTCGCGTCTGACCCCAAAACATGCTTTTATTTCTCAAAAAAAATCAGTAGACTATTGCAGAAGTTTTATGCCAGTTACTTAAGTTAGTTATTTTTCACGAGGCTAAAGTAGCCTTATTTGTTATAGCCTAATGTTAGGAAGGCTAATATCTTGCACTTTCTTCTGGCTTGAATAATTTTGAGTTACATTTTGACAAAACCTTTCAGATCTAAGTATTATGTGTTTTGTTTAATTTAATGTTAAACATAAATCTGTTTTTTTATTTATTTTGGAAATAATGAGGTCTCTGTTTAAGAACGCTGGCTCGCAGCTGCAGGTTCCGCTGCTTTAGAGCACCGCATATGCACGCACTATGTTTGAAACATAGTTTAACTGTCTGCCACAAGTTGATCTGGTAATAAAGGTCTCATCGAGGAAAAACACGCTGTATATTTGTATTCAATGCATTTTTTAAGTATAAAAGTTAAATAACAAATTTTATTATAAAAATATTAATGATTAATCGATAGTCGATCGTTAATTCTCCCGACGATCGACAAAGAAAACTTCATCGAATGCCCATCCCTAGTATCGACACCAAATTTGGTACATATATACATGAGCTTATTCTGGGGTCACGTACAAAAAAATGCGCTGACTGATCTCTAGTTGGCGCTACAGCGATGGCAAACACGTTGATGCTCATAACTCCCACAATTCTTCCAAATGTCAAGTGCCTTATATCACTGAAATCCTTGGCTCAAGACTAACAAAATGTTTATTCTAATTTTAGTCGCGTCCGCATTCAGGATGAGAGCTTACGCAGCCTACGGAGGCTACTCTGCTGCTGCTCTGTGCACTAAGAAAAGTGACGTACACTACGCTAATACTCTCTCCTGAATACAGAGGAGTCTAAGATGGCGGCGCTACCGGAAGGTATTTACTTTCGTTAATAAAGTTTAAATATGGATATTTCTACAACAACACCGCGTGGATTACCCTCAGAAGACATTTGTTTATCATCCTGGAGCAGTTTGGATTTAATTTGTGAAGGATGGACGCACTTTTTTTGGACTTGAAGGTCGTGGATCCCGTAACATTACATTTAATCAACTGAAAGATCCAAAACATTTTCTAAAATATCCGAAAATGTGTTTGTCTGAAAAACGATGGACATATGCAACTCGGACAGCTTGGGGGGTGAGTAAATCATGGGTTTAATATCATTTTTGGCCGAACTATCCCTTTAATATATCCTGGTCCTTTAATGATTTTTGAAGAATGTATACAATTAAAATAATATTTCCAGTGATGATAATTTTTATAAAATCTCGAAGAGTTATATCTACAAATAAAAAAAAAAAGAAATTGGGGCTTGTTTATACGATTCAAACTTACAAGCCGCCAAATAACATCATAGAGACATGGCTGGTTGCTTTATATAATTCATAATGGGTGTCAAGATCCTAAAACCCTTGAACCCCTTTATACGCTGCTTGCAGCTATATTTAAATTATTGCATCTGTAATTATTTTATTACTAAGGCAACATGTAAAATACCATTCTATGGTAAATAAATGTTAGGGTACAGTTCAATTGACCAGACCTCTGAGTTTCATTATAGCAGAACCTGTTGATGTTTCAAACATTGGAAAAGCTTCTCTGTGCTAACTTCGCCTGTTTTCAAACACATCCAGAGACCAAACCAGAGCTTAAAGCCCAGTCTCCTGCGGGCCAGGATATAATACTCATTGTTACGGTCCTCTGTTACCAGGACACTATATATTTTTTCACCTAAAGCTTCTTTTTCGATTTCTTTCAGGATGAAACAGAAGGGGGCTGTGCAGCCAAATTAAAAGCTTTCTAGTGTTAGCAGGGGTTCACTAAATACAAATATTAGATAGAAGACTTGAGCACCATATGAAGGTCTTTGTGCTCGAGGAATCGTAGAGCATTGCATTTAACATATACTGACAAAACTGTCAATCAGGTTTCTATATCTACAGACCTCATTGACTGCAGATAAGAAGAGTATACACACGTCAAGTAAAATACAAGCCAGGTTACAGCAAAGTTGTCCTTATAAACACATATTTAGTTTGTCTCGCAAGACTGGCTCAACTAATGACATGAGCATGGTATGGAGAAACGCACTTAAATACTTTGTTAGCTGTATTAATATAAACATATTTTATATGTAAATATAGTAAAGAAATGTTTGGTCAATTTTAAAAAGTCATAAAACATGACTCCATGTATGAGGCTTAACAACTGAAGGATATGATAGTGGTATGGAAATAATAACTGGAGGGTCTGAAGTCAGGCTGGGTTTTAAATAGCTCAAATTATCAGCTGTTCGAATGGAGACTCACAAGAATATCCGTCAGAAGAATTCCTTCAACAGGGACAGGCACGCTTGCTTTTAATAGAGCAGAGAGTAACAAATAAAACTCAAAGAAATCTATAATAATACTACTACTATTACAATGTGTGCATCTGCCACCGTGTATGGTTTTGTATACTCATTCATTCATTCATTCAATTTTATTTATAGAACTCTTTTCACAATTGTTTAATTGTCCCAAAGCAGTTTTACATGAGTTGTAGCATGTTTCTCTGTATTTTTAAAGCAGATTAAGTGGTGTATGAAAGCCTGTGGACTACAGAAGGACTGAGAAGGAATTAAGCTCAATAGACACAGGCTTAGTTTGAAGTAATTCACAAAACAAAGTATGCATTCAAAACACCATATCACCAAGTACCAAGAATACATACTGTGCAACACATCAACGACTTAAATACAGATTGACATTATATTGTGAGTAGTTTTGAGATTTTGAGCTTATGTTTTGCCTTCATTTGGACTTTGTAGGCCTTAATTCAAAATTAAACCATTTTTGGGAGCATCTTTGCCACTTTATTGGTCTTAAATACACATGTGCCAAAAAGTATCCTCATAAACACGACTAAGGTCTTCTTAAGAGACCGTAAACGGTTAAAAAGAAACGCACGTGTAACCGTATATAAGGTCTGGGCTGTGGTCTTAAAGGGGAAGTAACCTAATTTTACTCATGTCTGTCTATCATGTTAATCAAGCACCATTGAGAAAATCTTTTACTGCTCTTGACCAAATCACTTTCCAACCTTTAAGATAAAGAATATATACAGAATTATTATTTATTATCCACTGACTGTTTATCTTTAGTGAGCTTGAGTTTAGTTTGTTTTTGTCTTCTTTTTAGTTTTCGTGAGAATTATGATTTTAATAACATAAAAACCTTATTAAAAAAGAAAACTCTACTGTGCTACCTATCGTTATCAAAATATAAAATGAATAATATCAATAGAAGATTTCGGTCATATCGCCCACCCCAACTATAAAGTGCTCGTTATAGTTGTGCGTAGGTTCTGTGTCGGTTTTCATTTATACTTTTGCGTTGTCATCCGCGTCGCCGTGCAAACACACGCGCAGACCGCTGGTAGGCAGTATCCACGAGTGTAACCACAGTAGCAGCGCGACAGTCAAAGAAGAAGCAGCTTTGCAAGTTAACCAACAAACGAAGAAGAAACAGCAACTTGTTGTGTATGTTTTGAGAAGAACAGCAATAAGGAAGTAAATAAACAGCGACTTTTGTTGCAGTTTGAGTTAAATCACTCCTCAACTTGGCTCATCTTTGTTTTCACCGTCACAAACGGAAATACGCAGTTTTTACCTGACGGGAGGGGTTCTGGTAGATCAATCACAGCACTTGCGGTCCACGTAGAACTGACCTGCTGTTAAAAATTTTGCGAGGTGCACGTCAGGCTACGGATAACTCATACGTGTCTGCTCCCAAGAGGCTTTCCTTGCCAAATCTCATTTGATTTAAAATAATGTACTATTACCCTCAAGAAACACCTCACATGTTGCCTATTAATGCTTGAATAATACTCCTATGTAGTAGGGCTGCACGATTTGGGTAATTTTTCCCATTGCGGTTATTGATGCTAACATTGCGATGTGCGATTGCGATTATAATAAATGGTATCATGAGTCAACTTGATGAGTTTTAAGGAAAATCCACACACAGTTTAGGGATAATGCTAAAATGTGTATTTGTAAAACTAGAAATGTTTTCGTATTTGCCAAGTGATGTAGCAACTGCTCAGTGTCAGTAATCCTAAATCCAAAATACCGCCATACAACAGACGTAGTTTTTTTTTTCAGCTATCAGATCACTGTCAATCTCCTCTGCATCCATCTTCGCTTTGGTATTTCTGCGCTGCGCACACACAAGTGACAACGCACGCCACACACGTTCATGCCACACATGCACTGCCTTTTTTGTTCGTTTTTCTTTCTTTTTTTAAACAGCAAGAAAAATCATCAAACTGTTATCAGAAGGTTTGTGTTAACAAGTCCACACATTTATTTATTTAATATAATTGCAACATTTTGCTGTCATATAATCGCACAGGCTGACATCGCGATTGCGATTGCGATTAATTGTGCAGCACTACTATGTAGGGATCGACCGATATGGATTTTTCAGTGCCGATACCGATTTTTGTTTCCTCAGCCTTAGCCGATGACCGATACAGGCTGCCGATTTTCTTGAGCCGATACTGCTTTTGCTCACTCAATTTACATCATAAAAATGACACAATGGTGATGCCAAATGTTACAAGTCTCAATTTAAAAAAGTAACATTCATTGAACAAAAAAAAACTATATTTAACAAATAGTAAAAACAGGTGAGGGTGCTATGGAACCATGAACTGCACTCTCCACAATGACGAGGAACTAACAGCAAAGGAGATTGATTTCTAGCACTTTACTACTACAAATATATATAGGGATGGTTTCCCCGACAGGAATTATCCTAAACTAAGCCTAGAGCTTAGTTTAATTAGGAAATATAACTAGTTTTAACAAACATGCCTTACTAAAAACATTACTTGTGTCCATTTTGAGACAAAACAAATGGGCACTGATGTATTTTTAGATATGTTAAAAAGAGATGTTATAAGTTTGGACAGTTCTTACATTTATTTTAGTCTAGGACTAGTCTAATCCCTGTCCGGGAAACCGCCCCATAGAGATGAGAAATAAAAACCTACTTTGTTCAGCTATGATCAGCTGTTAGGCCGAGCTTTCGATGTTGTCATGGAAAGGTTGGTTGTTTTAAGTCACATGATCTGCAATCGCTTGCAGCTTCCAGCACTCTGTCTGTAAATAATGTTGGAAAAAAATCGGCGAACACAGCAGCCACGTATCGGCCAATGCAGATACACATAAAACTCGTAAATATCGGCCCTATATATCGGTCTATCACTACTCCTATGCCTCTTTCGATTAAAAATAATGGCTAGTGCAGTGGATGCGATATTAGTAAACCTACCAACATACAATAGGAAAAACTATGTAGTCACATAACATCAGTTAGTGGAAACACTGGCAAGTTGTTTTTTATTCGACATTTAGGCCTGGAAAATATCACATACATTTTGTGCATATCCGTAATGTAAACACAGCTACTGTGTAAAAACTATCTGTGGCTTATCTTGCTTTATGGATGATGTGAGTTTCGTACCACACAAAGTCTCTCGCTCTCTCAGTGCTGTCTTACATCATTACTATAGCAACTGTTGTACATACCGGATCCCCGGTCTGAGCAGACTACTGATGCACATATACACAAATTCACCTCTTAAACTCCATTAACTCTTTCCCCGCCATTGACGAGATTTCTCGTCAATTAAGAGAAAACGCTTCCCCGCCAATGACGAGATATTCCGTCTTTCCGCAATACCGCTATTATCCACCAGGTGGCGCCCTTCCGCAACTTTTTAAAACCGGAAGTATTGCCCTATGCCAAGTTGCTGCATGTCCGTGTCTGTTTTAAAGATCGCTCTGAATCGGATCTCTATGAAAAGTCCGTCATAAAAATGGAATTATTTCTGCTTTTTGCTCAAAATATGGTGTTTTTGCAAAAACCTACCCATATTCAAAAGCTGATTGCAAAAGAACCACTAAAGGTAGGATGAAACGGTTTTTTTTGTTTGAAAGCAGAGGGTCTGTTCTTTCATTTGGTATATTGTATGTTTATATATTTAAAGAAGAACATTTTCTGGAAGGCATTAAACTTTGGTGAAAATCATGAAAAACGCTGGCGCTGGCTGGCAACTTTTTTTAAAAACGCTGGCGGTGAAAGAGTTAAAGGATTAGTCCATTTTCTTAAAAATATCCAGATAATTTACTAAACCATCATGTCATCCAAAATGTTGATGTCTTTCTTTGTTCAGTCGAGTAGAAATTATTTTTTAAGGAAAACATTCCAGGATTTTTCTCATTTTAATGGACTTAAATGGACCCCAACACTTAACAGTTTTTTTTCAACGGAGTTTCAAAGGACTCTAAATGATCCCAAACGAGGCATAAGGGTCTTATCTAGAGAAACGATTGTCATTTTTGACAAGAAAAATAAAAAATCAGAAACTATGCATTTATCAAACATCTTTTTAACAACTAACAGAACACTGTAATTTAGCTGATAACTTACAGCCATGTATATGCTAAACTATGACATTCATTATCAAATACCAATACTACCATAGTGCCCAAGTGTATCCGTAAATATCTGTCTATACTTCTTTTATTATAATTTTTCTTTTTTTATCGCTCCTGCACTGCAACTACGCACTCAATTTCGTTGGACATTTATGCATTAACCAAGTTAAACATTTTCTGTGTAATCTGTAAAGGACTAGTGTCCTAAAAATAAACCACCCATATCAGATTCCTCACAAAGGACCAGTTTACTTTATCAGATTATGAGACAAAGAGGTCTGACATCCATCTAACCTTGAATGGCCAAAATCTGATCTACCAATCAATACCAATTATCTGTCAGTCAAACTCTTCAGTACTACACAATACATACAGAGAGCTTTTCTATTGGATTTATTGGCAGATTTTAAATGGCAGGTCATTATATTTTTTATCAGTCAGTTTACATTTGAATTCAAAACAGGTACGCTAAATTAATGTCAAACACAGCTCATCTCCCGTTTTAAAGTTAAGCGGAAATAAAAAGAGCGGTTTTCTCGTAGTTATGGTGAAAAACGTACATAATTCTCACTGCTCCTTTATTCCTCAGATTCCTGGGGACCCTGTTTGTGCACCAACCTATTGATTTTGTCAATCCTGATGAGTGAACACACAGTTTTCCCACAAGCCTCTGCTAGGGAGGGTTTCTCCCACAATGCTCGGCAGGGGTGCGAGAGGACCAACAAAAGCACCATAGGCAGAATGAGTCGCAGTTAAAAGTGAGGGAGAGCAGTAAAACTCACGCTTTCTTATCCCTCTTTTCATCGTTTCCCCTCCACCTTGGAGAAAAACCTGAAGCACAGAAAAGCAGTGGAGGAGGAGGAAAGCGGAGAGAAAGAGGCTGATTGATTGAAAGCTGTAGGTAGGAAATGCTTGAATCTCAAACCAAAACAGTAACAAAGGCCGTTCACCGCAGGACGTGAAAACAGCTTAGCACCCCTCAATGCTTTTCCACCCAAAAAAACAGCTCGACGTTTTATGAGCGGCCCTCCGTCTGTGAAGCAACAATGATCGATTTACCGTAACAGCACAGGGACCCGGCGTAATCTGGAAACGGTGTCCGATGTGCTCACGTGGGCCATAGCATGCTATTTAAACAGAGACATGAGTGCTATGAAGTTTAGTCATTTTAATAAAGAATGCCAAGTTATGTAGTACAGCACAGGTCTCTGGCAGCTGTTCAGAGACATCAGGATAGTACATTTTTACCATCAGGAAAGCATGTACGCGATTCATACAGCATGATGACAGCTGAAACATGACACCAAGTTTACACTACAATCTTTACGTTCACATTCTTCAATGGACAGACAACAACACTGTTTTGATTTAAACAGGGTCTTAAATTTATTTAGGGCCCTATGATTTCCGCCATGCAGAAAAACACGTACGGAATCGAGACATAAATACTGAATTTGCTCTATAGTACGGAATTTTGTAAATTTTGCATAAACAATTTTTTAAAAGCCATAACAACTTATTTGCGAATATCAGTTTGTTACTGTGGTATTCTTAACCGGCAAATAAAATGATATAAATGTATGGAAACATTTACGGAAACTGTTTGTGGGACGCAACACAGGGCTCACAAAATCGCTAGCCCTGCCCGTCGGGGATTTCGGATTTGGATGGGTAATTGTGGTGTATGAAATTCAGGCATCGGGTATTTAAATTGCATTTCAACGCGCACTCAAGTTTAACTTTCACTTTCGCAACTGCGCGAAGCTGCGGTACAGGAAGCAATCCGTACTTATTTGTCATGGATTTGTTGTGCAAAGTCTTCGTCCAGTCAAATCATTACTATCCTCACGTAAAAAATTTAATCTCTCGCAGCAAGCTTCAAAGTGATATAGATTGTACGGAAGTGAAGAGAATAACGAAAAAGGCTATAGTATATGACAGAATCGCTCTTAAAGCGACAGCATCCCATATTTTTCTGATTCAAAAAAATATCCAATCTGTAACTGGATGATCCAATACCAAATTGTTTGTGATCCAGTTTTGTGACCTATTGAACCACAGTTAAATGGTGAATATATCTGAATAGAGAAATTCGTGTCAAAGAGATTCATAAATCTCCAAATGAGTTTTATGAATTAAGACATCAACTGTTTTGCATATTCTGTCAACACATTATCGACTGCACACATAAGAATGCCTGTGATGATAACTTGAAGTGAAAAACACACATTTGAAATAAGGAGGCCACAGGCTAAGAATACACAATTACAAGGTACTAAAACAAGTACATTAACATCATCAGAAGCAAGACATGAATTTGTCTTGAAAATAAAAAGCTAAATGAAAGCTAAAACTCAAAGCAACAAACAAAAATCCCTGATATTCCATGACTTGGACAAATGTCTTGAAAAGACCTTTTAAAATCCAATGATATTCCAGAAATTCCATGACCCATGTGAACCCTGACTATTATAATACTTAATAACTGTAATAAAATTATTAACAAAATGTGCTAGTGGTCCACAGTCTAAAAATAAACAACACAGTAGAAAAACAGGCGGAGACTCAATCTAAATTGAGATGGACTGAAATAAGGTTCAGTTATTTCAAGAGGGATTAGGAAAAAACAGACTACATTGTCCACTTTAAGAAATACTTCAAACTCCATACAATGTCTAACCACCTCAGATTAATACTCAACTCATATTATATATGTATGTTAGAAAACCCTGCTTATATAAAAGGTGGTCATCTTCTCAATTTTGGAGATCACATGAGCTCTCCTTATACCCTCCTATTATCAGACTTTCAGTTTTGGGACAAATTAATCATGGGCGACAAGTATAAAGAAGATATTTCTTCAAATTCACTCACTTCACCGCTTTGGCATCCAGAGAACTACACTAACATCACATTAAATGTTTAAAAGCCTATGTTTCACGCTTTCACGCCTTGTGAAATAACGTAATGATGAATTATGTTGCTTTTTAACATCAATAACAGACAAACATGAATTCATTTGAGGATCGAGAGTTGCCATAGAAACAAATAATTTTAGTGCACAGTGACAATGAAAAATCAAGCAAATATTTACAAGCGCATTTTAAAAAACTGACAACGTCAAGTACTTTTTTTTGAAAGCTTGCACCTATGAAAGGGCATTGCTGGCTTAGAGATACCTTCTTTAAACAGCAGAATGGAGGTCGTATTTACAAAAGCTCGACGGCTGATGTATGGGCCTGTGATTGATAGACCTGCCAAAGCCCAATAGTCCTGTGAGCGGCACATGTGTCTTCTGCTTTAGACACAAGAGCAAAGAGAATAAAGCTCTGATCATATTTGCAGAAGAACAAAAGGCCGCAGTCCTAACGTCCTTCAGACAGGACGTGCTAAAACAGAGAACCAATGCAAGAGAGTCCCTCAGGGACGAGGGCCTATTGACTGTGGGCACAGCTGATGGGTCAACAGAGTAAGACGGGGGACGGCCCCCAGAGATCCGAGCGCCACACAATGACTGAAGTAATGCACATTAATTCGGCCTCCCTAAGCAGCTGGTCGAGCATGCAACAGAAGCGTGGACCCTTACGAGAGGGCTGGGGCGGACAAGGTGATAAATTAGTCATCTCCACCACTTACTAAAATGAAAAGGGGACCAAAAACATGAACCCCCACTCAACCGTCAAAGATGAAGCGGGGGAAAGATGTTACAGTTCGAGGTTGAAATCAGGAACTTGATAAATACAGTAATTTTGAGCATCTGCCATGCAGCCACGGGCCAGTTTGGAAGCGGATGAAAGCAAAAATACAAGATGAACATGAGAACATGTTGCACCAGAGCTCTCAGAGACTAAATTAATGACTAGACCAACTGGCTCCCAAAATGAAACTCTGAGCCAAAAACATTTAAATACCAAACGCTTTACTAGTATTACCAGATACAAGACAAGTGTGGTTCCAACATCTCACTCACTTGACCAAACTATTTCCCCTCCATAACTAGGCTAAAAAATTATTTATTTTTTACTTCAAGTAGTGAAGAGGCGGAAAATATTTCACATAATGTCTTCGCAGTTTCCTATATATTATGGTTGTCAAAACAATGCATTAATATAATATGCATTATAAATTTTAACGACATTAATTTTATTAACGTGCGATTAATGCAACACGCAATTTCTGACTAGTGATAGACCGATATATCGTCCGGCCGATATATTGTGCCAATTTTTGCGAGTTTTATGTGTATCAGCATTGGCCGATACATGGCTACTGTGTTCGCCAATTTTATCCGGCATTATTTACAGACAGAGTGCTGGAAGCCGCAAGCGATTGCAGGTCATGTGACTAAAGGGCTCAATATAGTTGTGCAACGTTCTTACGGCGTAGCCGCGACAGCGTAGGATCCACAACGGTTTTCATTCATACTTTTGCGTCATCGTCCGCGTCGACTTGCAAACACACACGCAGACCGCTGGTAGGCAGTATCCACGCGTATAAACACAGCGTTTGCGGTCCGCGTAGAACTGACGCGTTGTTAATTTTGCGAGATGCACGTCAGGCTACGCAGAGCTACGCACAGGCTACGAACTTAAGCACGACTATAAATCGGGCTTAAAAACAACCAACCTTTCCATGACAACATCGAAAGCTCGGCCTAACAGCCGATCATAGCTGGACAAAGCAGGTTTTTATTTCTCATATCTATATATATTTGTAGGGGTAAAGTGCTAGAAATCAATATCCTTAGCTGATAGTTCCTCGTCATTGTGGAGAGGGCAGTTCATGGTTCCAAATTTTTTTAAATAGTTTCAGTTCAATAAATGTTACTTTTTTAAATTGAGACTTGTAACATTTGGCATCATCGTGTCATTTTTATTATGTAAATTGAGTGAGCAAAAGCAGTATCTGCTCCAAATATCGACTCAAGAAAACTGGCAGCCTGTATTGGTCATCGGCTAAGGCTGATGAAATAAAAATCGGTATCGGCACTAAAAAAATCCATATCGGTCGATCCCTATTTCTGACCCTAGAGCTAGCACGTTTTGGATAAATTGAGACACAGCCTTAGACATTAAGTAGTCACCAATGTCAAAAATTATCTTTAATTGTACGTTTTCTGAGAGGTGCACCATCCAGATACTTAACTAATACAAAGGATGCGTGTCCATCCACTTGGACACACCTGAGATTTTGGTTTGGGTTTTAAAACATGCAGGAATAAGAGACTAAAGTGCTGGACTTGATGTTAAAATAATTATTAAGAGAAATAAAGTTCAGGAATTGATTGATTGATGTTATCTGTTATGTCTTAAGTGAATGTGTAGATTAAATATTTTAGTCAATTGATAGCCCTACTATATAAATAAAAAGATGGGAGTGACTGCATCGACACTCCACAGGCTTTTAAGTTTCTGCTTTTTAACTGACACTAGTTTGACTTTCCTCAAAGACTACAACTGTGCTAGCGTCATTAAAGATCAGTAGATATGGAAACAGATGGCCAGTGATTGGGATGTAAAAAAAGGCGTCTGTGACAAAGACTACATTAATCCCTCACCTTCATTTGACTGCACACTAAGGAACACAGAGAAGGACAGAAACTTGTCCACATACACACAGCTTCTTCCTCCGACAGGGAGCCAAATTGCAAATCCGAACCGATGACCCAGATTCACCACGACGTCCCTTCACCTGCAACCTCCTCCAGCCTGGACACCACGCTCATAAAACATTTAACAGAGAAGGTGCAGCATTTATAAACTGCTCCAGCGGGACACGGGAAGGTCGGAGAGGTCCAGGCGCCATTCGAATGAATGATTGACCTCCTCAGGGAGAGAATCATCTGCGAGGCACTCCCCTTCATACAAACAAGAGAAGAAAGCCCGTTTTTCTGACCCGGGTACCCTTGAGGCGGACCGCGACAAAGACCTGACACTGTTTGAATTGTGACGTACAGTACGATTCAGTTAAAAATATCATCATGAATAAACGCACAAAAGCACAATGCCCACAGTACACACCACAAAAATAAGTCGACAGGTCAATGGATTCTGGAGGGAAGCCAAATTCAACCCGGCTACTGTCACTATTGAGGGTTTCTTTCTTTTAAAGTGTTATCTTGCATGCTAGGAACTTGGCGCTATGAATGAATTCTCTGTGCACAGGCCAAAGGGTTTGTTTGATCTTAGTGCTCGTCTACAAAACCATGAGACCACTGACACGAGGCTCTAGCCTGAACTCCTCACGGGTGCTGAATTATCGGATCTGTACCATCCGAAACGTGGTCTTTACATCATCAGCCAAGAAATCTTACATGCCTTGATGCAATAATGACTTAAAGGATCACAAAACAGACTGACGTAAGAGTAGGGGTGGGCGATAAACCGGTAGACAAAATTAACCGGTAGAAATTTGTCAACCGGTAGAGATTTTGGACTATCGTTTCTATCGAGGTTACGTGCCCACGTCACGCTCCTGTGCGTGTGGTCGCGAAAACGTAACGTTTGTACACGTATTTAAGCCCTGCAGTTTTAAAACAAGTTATTTTAAGCCATTGAAACACAGACAACAGATCTGTATGCGTGCGTTCTTTCTGTGTGTCAGGAGCGGACAAGTCGCGCAACCGCTGCTCTTTCTGTCTGTGAGGAGCGCGCAAGTCGCGCGACCACTGCTTATTAGGCTCGTGAGCATTTTTCCCACTTTATTGGCCTTAAATACACATATGCGTCAAAATTCCCGTCTTTGCAAGCATCATCATAAACACGACCAGTAAGGTCTTAAGAGAAAGTAAACAGCTAAAAGAGAAAGCGCATGTGTAACAGTGTATTGGATCCGGACTTTGGTCTTAAAGGGGAAGTTACCTAATTTTGCTCCTGTCTGTCACTCGTGTTAATCAAACAGCATTGAGAAAAAAATCTCTCGCTCCTGATTAAATCACTTTTCTACCTTAAATAAAAATATATATAGGCCTATACATACATGCATAATTATTTATTATCATTCTTATTGACTGTGTATCTTCAGAGAGCTTGAGTTTTGTTTGTTTTTATCTTCTTTCTATGCTTGTATATGTTTTTTGTGAGAATTATGAACATTTCTATGGTATTAAAGATTTAAACCTTATTAAAACATAAAAAACTCTACCGTGATACATATCGTTATCATGATATAAAATTAATCCTATCGTGATAGAAGATTTTGGTCATATCGCCCACCCCTACGTAAGAGTCAAAGTAGTACTTTTCAAACAAAACTAAACTAAATTAAACTAGTTAATATTGTCATGGTTTTTTGAACAATTTCTAAAAATGTAAAAAGTACTGATGCAAACAAACTAATTTACAATAGATTTTACATGTAAGTGCACTTTTGTTCACATAACATCAAATAAATAACATTAATCATGGCACATTTGAGGTCGTGAGATAATTTTTCATCTAGTTCCGAAAAAACACGGGACAAATAGCAAATAATCTGTCTGCGTATTTTGTGAAAAATCGGGTTTACTTTATGACCCAGGAGTACACTACACAACATCTGTGCTCACAGCAAATCACAGAAAAAAAAAACAAAGACGAAAGGAGCTTGAAACTCATCAGATCGCATCATTTAATAAAAAAGGAATAGAAAAGATTAATCAGTCTAAAAAAATATTAAGTAAACATGTGTCAATACAACTAGATTTCTCTAAATGTGAATACTGACTGAATTTAAATCCATAAAAATGAAGCGCTGTCATCACAAACACATGGGAACAGACGTGAATGAATGTGTTTGTCTCATGTTAATGCTTAAAATGGTTGATGCTGAACAGGGGTTTGAGAGCCGTGACATTGGCACGGCTAAACGGTAATAAAAAAATTATGCAATAATACTAACCATTGGACATTTTTAATCGCGGTTAACCATTAAACCGGTAAACGTCGTTACATATCTACAGCAAACCAAGTCAAATGAATGTAAAATGTTAAAACCTACTATGCATGACACAAAGGCTTTTCAGACCAACGACAACAACAACAACAACAACACAACAGCACAAATACAACAAACTGCATCAACAACACTTAAAAACTACATGCAGATGCAAGCAAGAGCAGCCATGAATGCGAACAGCTTGCCAAGGCAATTTCTGAGACGAGCTGCAATGATAAATGAGAAACACATAATACTACACACCAATTACACATCTACTGCAGTTTAAGTCCACATAAGCCTGAACCTCAACCAGGATGTAAAAAAAAATTAACAGCTTTCACAGCTTCAACCTAACAAAACTAAAAGTTTCAGGGTGAAAATGCCCTTAGTCAGCTGTGCGATGACATCAATTTAAATTAAATCAACTAGTAAAATTGAGTAAACTGAACTAAGCAAAACTAGTTATATGAATACATTTTACTTGCATGTGATACTTCCAAATGAAACCGGTGGAACTTGATTTTAACCATTAGAAATAGTGGGCGTTCCATCCCAAAATAGATTCTGAATGCGAGTTTGCCGTGGACTGTGGAGGACTTGCTCTTCTTCTGAAACACAACACTCACAGAGATTGAGAGGACAAAGGTAAAAACAGATGATATTTGCTTTTAGTGCCCCAACCTCTTATTACATTAATGTTATCCAGCATCAATGTACTGTGTAAAGAATGAAAGTATAACCGGTTCTTTGTATGTGGGAGCATGTGGGATGAGTTTAAAGAATGGCACATGAGGAGGGGGCTGTAGGGGCTTGCTGCCAATGGAAAATATCTGACCATTGGCTGTGATGCCAGGCACCAAACGAGCCATTTTTCCTGCCCGCTGTCATGACTGCCCAGCAACTGGACGGCACCATGCACCTGTCTCACACACACACACGTAAAAGCCCAAGCGTGCGGCGTGACACACACCCACACAGATAAGCGTGCACATAGGGCTAAGCCGTGGCACCTGTCAGAGCTGATCTAGACACATACCAGGCCAAATCCATACCATTCCTTTTAAAACCAGCAGGATATATACAATATTTCAACATAAACCAACTGTCTGCCATAGAAGGGCAGACGTCACATCAACAATTCCACGTTTAAGATGCATGAGAGGTGAAATTTGTAAACCAACAATCTGTGTGTGGAAAGAGCGGTTAGGGTTATTCTCACAACAGAACTGAACAATGAACATCCAAGACATTACTGTACTTGCTGTCACTCATTTACACATTAAATAAGTCAGTTTGGACAAAAAGGCAAACCCCAAATTTAGCAAATCATATTAAACAGTAATAAGGGATGGGCATTTTTCAGTAATATAATATTTGAATATTTGAGCTCATAAAAAACGATTTGAATATTAAGTATAAGTTTATTAATTAATTGTCAAAATTTCACAGAAGGCTTATAATTAGGAAAATCCACAAAAAAACTAAGCTTTTATTCTGTATTTGTGTATTTTTAAGTTTAAATTCTTCTTTAAAAAATAACTTGGCACTAAAACCCCACACAGGCAGGCTGCGTCAAATCCTTGGTGTTTCAAGTCACTCGTTAGTACAAATTCAGTACTGTTCAACCCTACCCAGTCTCATGATGATGCGTATAAATAGCACGAAGTGTGAAAATCGTGCAATACATACGTCAAATTCCACTTTGGCGTGCATATGATACACCAGTCCTTCCCATTCACTTAAACGTTGCTTCTATTTTTGTCGTTTTATTTGTTGGTTTCTCAATTTTTTCTGTTTTTTAAACCATTTTCGCTTGGGTTTAGGGTTAGATTTGAGATTAGCTTGATGAGGTTATTATTAATAATTAATATACAGTAGGGGTGTAACGGTACGTGTATTCGAACCGGACCGTTTCGGTTCAGGGCTTTCGGCACGGTGCACACGTGCACCGAATGGCCGAATGCATTTTGTGTGCGCCTGTGCGGAACATAATACGTGGGTTTCCGCACGAACATATTAAGTGGCGGAAGTCTCCGCGTTCAGCGCAAGTCTTCTGTCAAACATATAACATAGTTCGGCCCGCAGAAATATTTTTATTTACTTAGTTGTATATCCGTTTGATTATTGATGTAAATGTTTACGTGTCGTATCTAAAAGCGCATGTTAAACGCGTGTCAACGCGCTGCTTTGTTCTTTCAAAATGCGTGAGAGGATGCGCGTCTTTCGTTGCTACGCATTCATGAGACGCGCTTTCTGTGACAGCGAGAATAAGGCATGCGTGATCAGATTTTTCATCTGCACCTCACGTCAATCATATCATTGTCACAATGCGATCAGCTGGTCGGGACAGAGAAGAGCTGTAACCCGGGCTTACTCAGCTGTTACTCAGCTGCGGAGGGGTTCGTAAGTAAAGTCACAGCTTACATTGACGACACAAGCAAAGATTAGGAGAAACGTGCAAAAGATCAAAGATGGCTATGTATGCAGCTCACTAATCTCAAAATGAGTGTATAATAAGTATATCATCATGTTGCTTGCTATGCAGTTACACATAGAGCAGTAATATTATTTTTATACAGAGATGGTTCAATACTGTGAGGTTAAACAATCCAAAATAAATCAAAACAGAAAATTTTTGGTGGCAAAAATGTAGGCTAATAGTTCATAAATGTATTCAGGAATTGAATTTGTTAGTTCAAGGTTTTAGTAGAAAAAGTTTAAGAGAAGGTTAAGAAAAGAGTTACCTACTGTTATAAAATAATGTAAAAAAGAACTTTGCAGTAGTCTTTTATTTATTATTTTTTCATTTTATATATATTTTATATGTTATATTTTAATAAAAAGTGTTTAAAAAAGTGTAAACAAATTGTAAAAAAAAAGTTTATAGTAATAAACAACCTGCAGTTTAATGTTTGCATTTCTCCCTTACTGTACCGAAAATGAACCGAACCGTGGCTTCAAAACCGGGGTTCGCATCGAACCGCGATTTTTGCGTACCGTTACACCCCTAATATACAGGTTTCTCCATGTTTTTGTCTATATTTAAGCCATGGTCGCTTGGAGTTGGGGTTAGAAATGGGGTTTGGGTTAGAACGTCATAGCAAAAATTGTAAAAAAAAAAAAAAAAAAAAAAAAAAAAGCAAAAATAGTGAGAAACCAATAAATAAAACAACAAAAATAAAAGATGCGCCATTTAAGTGAATGGGAAGGACTGGCGTATCATATGCACGCCAAAGTGGAATTTGGCATGTATTGCACGATTTTCAAACTTCGTGCTATTTATACGCAACTCCCTGAGACTGGGTTTGGTTAATCTTACAGAAATATTATACCAAATATAATACCCTAACCCAAACCAAAGTTTAAAGTTTTAAAGAGTTGAGATAAAGTACGCTATCGTCATGTAAACAAACTTGATGCACCAAGTGAGAGCCCAGAGCGAACAAATGAACATAGGCTACATAACAGACTGCAAAGTTGGCATATGAATTTTACAAATAAGGTAAGCTGCCTTGATACCTTATTGTTGACTGTGCAAAGTTACAAGCTTAATTTAACAAGACTTCGCTAAGACCGGGCTATTGCTACCGTTTGCCATTAAACAGACATGTGCAGTTATCTGGTTCATTTTCCACAGAGCACCCTTATATAATATTTAATTAAGCAAACAAATTTCATATAATGCCACAGAGCACGTCTAAGTAACACGTGACCCAGTGAACAAAAACAGAGAACCCAGCATTAAATCTCTAAATACTTAAATTACACTACGATCTGAATTCCCAAAACAATCAGAAATAGCATTTTTTCTATTCGAATTATTATTGCAGATCAAACATTCGACCATTCGTGCACATCCCACAACACAACAGTAACGTACTGCAACCAGTAAATAAAAGAAAAATATTTTTATATAAACACAGTATAAATTGCATACTATTCTTATATAGATACAAGAGTCACTCATGAAATGGGCGTGAGAAAGATTAGAAGTCAGAAATTTATGTCTGTAGTTCAAACAGGGCCGCAGCCCCAAGATGTCATATATTTTAACTTTTATGTACCCGTTGCTAAGTAACCACAGCAATAATCCATCCCATAATTTAGATTATTACATTTATACGATAGCTTTTAAAAAAAGAGAACAATGTGCACAAAATCAACATTGGCACAAAAACCAACAAAGACAAAACCAAAGCTACGTAAATACATCTTACGTCTACCCTATTATTTATAATAATAAGAAAAAGAAAGCACTTTTTTCTTCATATTTGCAGAGAGTTAAAATGAAATACTGGGCTGACTGAGGCAGCTTAAAAAAATCCTCCTTGCCAAACAGCATAAAATACACTGTTGCCATGGATTTCATTTTCCCCCACAAGTGGCTTTTAATAGCTTATCCTCAATACCAGTGCCAGACTATATGTCAAAATAAAGAAGAGAGCCTGATACCTGCGCTGACAGAAAAGGGAGAGTGCAGTGAAACTACACATCATTCACAGACAACCATTAACTGTTGCCTGTCATATACACATCTGCTATATATTAGAGTCGCAAAAATTGACTGAAGAGGAACAATGACTAGCTGAGCCTTGTTAAACCTAAACTGCTTTCAAGTCATGTCAGAAAAATCGTATGAGACAAATACCAAAACAGAGTCATAATGACCAGCAAAGTTGACTCTGAAGCCTTTTTACCCATATGTTGTGCATGCGCATACAGGATTATGTAGTATGCAGCACAGGATAGGTATAGCAGGATGTTTATATTGACCGGTGAACCGTTGATAAGAATTTGACCGAATAATATTATCAGCTAAAAGAAAAAAACATTTCTTAACGCACGGTTAGAGCTGGCGAAAAAAGTCATCTGCGATTCTCATGCGCATCACATCAGTAAAGCCGATATGGTGATTAGTAGTAAACCGCTATCAGCTGCTTTCAGATGGAGCGGCATTTACTACACAGAGCCATATTTCACTGAAAGCTAGGTAAAATTGCGTTCATAATCGTGGAAGATTGTCTTCGATTATGAACCATAGCTTCTTGGTGAAATACAGCTCTGTGTAGTAAATGCCGCTCCATCTGAAAGCAGGTGATGGCAATTTACTACTAATCATCGAACTGGCTTTACTGATGAGACACGCATGAGAATCGCAGACGACAGACCTCTTTACACGTGCCTACAGACATCACGCCACTTTTTTATCCTTAATTTGTGAAAGGCCTGTAAATTACGCAAATTAATGCTACTTAACCATTTGTATGCGCAAGATGACGCGGTACATCTTCATCTCCTTATCACGCACGTCCGGACAGACTTTTGCTGATCTTCTCTGTTCTAGACCCTGACCATAAACAGCTCTAATTTTGCAGAAAACAGAAAAAAGACGCAAAAGTAAAACTTTTTGAAATGTGTCCTGCTTTAGAAATAGTAACTGTGTTAGATGAAAGAGTCAATCTGCCCTCTTTAGATATTAATCCTCTGGACTGATCGCATGCTCTGTGATGATGTAATATTGCGTGAAATTTGATAATGTATGAATCCTGATTCTGTTGTTGATCTGTTGCTGCTGTTTGCACGTTCAAATTAAATAAAATGTTTGTATTGTTTTTACCGAGTCACAGGCAACGTCAACTGTATTTTTACTAAATTACAAATTTAGTATTATCAGTTAACGGTTGATGTCCGTTTAACATGCTGCGGTTGTCGGTCGGGAAAATTGACTGAAATGAACATCCCTAACTGAATTTGTCGCAATGCACATAAATCGAGTCAAAGAACTATGTTTTGTAAGGCTGTGCATGTACGTTCGAATGTGCATGTATGCACATGTTCGTGTAAAAAATTTACTATACTTCTGGCTTGAGTTGGGCTGCGTCATTCACAGAATCACAGTAGATGAATATTGGTATTATTTGTAGCACGTTATAATTGTGAATGTTGAATTTACGCTTTAGTTTGTACATAGTGTGTGTACCGTACTGCGGATGAAAGAAAGTTTGCGAATATTTTGTTCATTTAGACAGTTTACAGTAGGGTTGTCAAAGATACCAGGGGCCTGATGTATAAACGTTGCGTACGCACAAAATGGTCATAGAAATATGCGTACGCAATTTTACACGCACATATCGGGATTTATAAAAAATAAACTTGGCGTAAATAAGTGCGCACCGTACGGATGCTCTCCACTGTGCGTACGCACTCTTTTTGAGCGGAGTGAAAGCACACAAACTCTGTTCTTGTTTTTATACACATTTAGTTTTAATATCCCTGTTTCATTCATGAAGATCAGCACTCAAATTGCATCTAGGAGTCGCACCTGCCTATGAGTAGCAAATATTTAACAGATGAAAATTATTGAAAAGACGAAGCCTCTGCGGTGAATGGAGTGCCACACACATCTGTCATGAGCACGTCTGCGTGTTTGAAACGCAAGGCTATAAAGAACTACATGAATAAGCTTTTCTTCACTCAACAAACCCTAAAGGCTAATGTTTTGTGTATTAGTCTTTATCATCTAATCATAGACAAAACTGTAAAAAAAAAAATTATAGTTTTAATTTAGTTACGCCAAATGACAGAAACAAACCGAGTGACTACATTGCTACAATAGACTTTATAACCTGTAAGATGATGAAAAAAAAGTGATGCACTCGTCTCGGACATTTAATAATTAAAGTTTAGCCTAATATAAAGAGACGTTATTACAATGCAGGTTTATATAAGAAAAACACTAACAAGCTTAAACTTATTGGTTTTTATATTCTGGTTTCATCTGCTTACGTGTACATATGCTTTTTTAAGGTTTGTACTGAACTTTTCGTTTGTAGCTACTGAACTTTTTTTATCTTAATGCCTTATGGCAGCGCAGCGTAATACATCATTGTCTTTATGTTTTATTATGGGAAACACTTAACGCGAAACATTTATGTGCTGGGCTTGTCTACTTGCCTATAGCAGCCTATTCTTTATAAGGTATGTAATATTGCAGTCTTAATCCATTAAGTAGCCTTCAATGGTATAATTGATGCACTTGCCGCCTGAGATAAAGACGAACATGACCCGAAACGATCTCCACCATCCGCTGGTCAAAAACATTTAATCTCCCTCTGAGTTTGTTTTATATCAAAAATGTTATGAATATAATGACACCTGTCTGGCCATATGTGAAACCAGTATCAACTTTGACAATGCCAGTGTTTAAACACTGTTTTTATAATTTCATAAAAACCCATAAGCCTAAAAAAATAATTTCTCTGGCCAAAAGTGTATTTTAACTATATGCTAAATAAGTTAATTTTATTAAGTATATTTTTTTAAGTTGAAACTATTTTATTTTAATCTTTTTAAAACCGTTTTGTTTACAGGTTCGTAACAAAGTTTTTCTTCCAATTGGACGTGAATATATTTCCTTGAATTAAAATATATGAAGGGCTAAATATATATTTTAATGCTTTAAAATGTATTTACTTGTGAAAAATATATTTTTGTAAACATATTTCAAAATATATTTCAGCAAATATATATTTTAACATTTTTTTATTATTTTGAATTTAAAAATATATTTTTACGATATTTTCCTTGCGTTTTGTAATGTTAATCCATATTAAAATGATATGCAGACCACATGATGCCCATTAAAACTAAGGGTTGTACGCTCCATATATGGTTGTTTCGGGGAGGAGATGGGGGCGGGACGCGCGTACGCACAATCTTCCGCTCACTGGGATTTATGAATGGAATTTTGCGCAGTTTCTGGAGTACGCATGGTTTTATAAATCTGAAAACTTTTGTGCGTACGCAAATTCTGCCTTATGTGTGTACGCACACTTTAAGGATGGAATCTACGCAAATTTTTATACATGAGGCCCCAGGTCTTCGGTACAAAGTCGGTACAAAATAATTAAAAAGTACTGATGCGCTATGAAAGTAGGGATGTGCATTTATGTCATTTTTTCATTTCGATTAATCCATAGGTCTGAAGAATTACTACTCGATTAACTGGGGGCGGGGCAATCTAAGCCCCACATCATGGGGAAAATGAAAATATTTTTATTAAAAACACTCAAATAAAACTTTTGAAGAAACTATGACAGAACAATGAACACATCCTAGCGTAGCTCGACACGACATCAAACACGCATCTCCAGACCCAGTCTTTACTATCACATGCGCTTGTAATGCTTACCAGACATCCAAATGCCGCCATATCCACAATAAATAAATAAACCCACATGATCATCGATGCCGCAATCGAGTACTCGTGCCCATCCCTATTTGAAAGGTTGCTAAAACTGCTATTTTTTGAAAAAGAAACAATGACATTGACAGGTCCAACACCAATTAAAAACATTTGAAGGCACATCATAACTATAACATCCCAACCGCTACACTGAAAGATTCCAGCAGGACCTGAGGGAAGCATCACACGTCAGAATGACATTTAACAACATATGATCCTGCAATGAAATAAAGATCGAAACCACACAGTAAGAGAAAAGATACAGCAAATAAATCAAAAGTAAAGAGAGAAATTATTCAGCTAAGTTAATGAAGATGGTATTCATCACAACTAGACGATCAGTGTGGGAGTTTATCTAGATTTATTTATACAGTTTTGATATTTAGCCGCTGTCCTTTAATTAGCATGCTAGTTAACTTTAGTCATCAGAAGACACACTGCTAATTTTGAGGCTGGCTTGATGCGTGGGAAAAGACAGATATGTGAAGGTTTCACCATTTCAAGAGAGAAAGAACTGGAGGACAACCCTTTAACTTAGTCTGAACAGAAAAAAACAGACTAGTAAGACATGTAATACACTCCAAAAGTGCTCCAAAGTAAATAGAAAGAAACAGAAAACTTCACTCGCTTACGTAAACTTCACAAAAAACACAATTTTTTTTGTTTGCAACCCATTCCCAAGTGCCTCCTTACTGAATGAGAAACAAACAGTGCCGAGAGGAACCCTACACTGAGTCAAAAGCTATTGTTTGCATACATCCTATAATGCTGGAGAGAGAGGCCGGCTGTTTGGACATTTTGTCCCAGACACTAAAGAACCACTTAAGTTCTCTGACTTCATTAGCGAGCGAAGCTTTTAACTTGCGTACCGCTACTCAAGGCCCGTGTTGTAGGACCATCGGACACCCATATTGTGTCTTTAATGGAGCTTGTTGCCGAGGCCTCTTGTATGGTTTAGGGTATGCAGACATGTGTGTGTGGGATGGGGGTTGGTGGGGTTTAGAAAGAGGTACCACCGAACGTGACATGGATGAGTGAAGATTTCTGGGCCAGGACACAGAAAGCCTTTGACAGAGAGAAAGAGAGAGACAGAGCGGCCTGGGAAAAAAACAGAAGTACGAGTTCATTAGACACAATGAAGCCAGTAAATAAAATTACTTACTGCTTCATTCTACAGCTGCTCTACATTCACAAGAGTTTTAACCGCGAGACTACGAACACACAACTGAGAACCATTAAATGAGTCGTTTGTGATTACACAAATGTTGCGTGAACTATTACAGCAATCGTTTTATAAACATTGATGATATTTTCAACAGTACTAATGTGCAGCTTTACAGCACTTTTGTACAACAACTCTCTTATTTTCAACCCGGTGTTGGGTTAAAAAGAGATAAGCCCAGCTAGTTGGGTTGGTAATTTGGAAGTTTAATGCTGGATTGTATTAATCCATTATTGGGTCCAATATAAAAATTTCCTGGAATAATATAATCCAACGGCTAGGTTTGTCCCTTTTTCACCTAATATTGGGTTTAAAATAACCTGACGTCTTCTCTAAATAATGTTGGGTTATTTTCAACCTAGCATTGGCAGGGCTCCAGACTTTTTTTGTTATGTGACACTGAAGTTAAAACAGCACATTGTACTTTCTGCATCTATCATCAAAGTATGTATTAGTAATACAGTGTATTACTTAGTAGAAATGTGAATATTTGGTTAGCATGTTGATTTACGGTATGTGCCCCTAAATTTTCTGGTTGCGCCCCTAAAATTTTCAGTTGGGGGCCACTGTGCTCCTGGTGAAAAAAGTTAGTCTGGAGCCCTCAACGGCTCGGCTTGTCCCTTTTTGACCTAATGCTGGGTTGAAAATAATGGGTGTGTATCATAGGGATGTGGTACTCGATTCCAGTCTCGAGACTGGAATCGATTTCTGCTTTCTCGGACTTGTTGGTTCAAAGACTCGGTCTCGGACCACAGTGGGAGGAGGACTCAAAACCAAGTTTTTATATTCATATAAAAAACCACACAACACATAATAATAATAATAATAATAATAAAATGCAATGTTGATGGGCATTATTTTGAAAATGACATCCCATGGTGCAATGCAAAGCTACTGCCATCAGAGCCATTTATTTATCTCTAGAAAAATAGTCAGAAGATGATGCATGAGGTAGGATATTAAATCATGAATATGAAAACTGACGTTTTTATGGTCTTGGTCTCGATCCTTCAAAGACTCGGTCTTGACCCTAACTTGGCGTAGGTGGTCTCGTCCCCATCACTAGTATATCAGGTGAAATATTTAACAACTGCAATAAATGAAACACTCAGTGTTTGATAAGGGACACAAGCGGTGTCTTCTTCCTTTTGCCTACAAAACACTGCAGCAAGTACAAACTAGCAAACAAACGACTAAACAAACACTGAACGAGAGGTAGAACTCACAAAGGTCTAAAGTACCTGGAAAAAGTGTTCGGATAGCTTTAATCCTATTGACAGCTGCTTGGCTGGGAACATCTAAATTACACGAGACTCAGTAGCAGTTATGTTAATCATTGGCGGATCGGTCCGTTACAGATCCACTAATGTGACTGTCTATGTGAATGAAGAGCTTTGACTGGTGGCTCGACCTAATAGAAAGACAAATGAAGAAATCTGACTCATGACATCGATTCATTTGCTGTAGAGATTGAAAGGGACTTTCCAAACAAGCCGTTTGTAGCGTCGCTCTTAAATTCTCTCTCTCACGCACCTGTTAAAAAACTCCTTTTCAAGGCAAAACTCAATTACAAAATGACAACTTAAGCTCTTGCTCCCAGGGCTCGTATAATATGATGCCGTTCTTCCCCAATGAAATTCAATTTCAAACAAAAAGTGAATGCTTACAACTTCAATGCTCATGCACAAGTTCACCGGGTCAGGATATGACTGATAAGCATTGATGATTGGCCACAATGGCTCCATTATTTGGGAAACGCTTTATTTATGGATCTCCAGCAGTGATTTCTCTTTTAAACTAAATACTTGCTTGCTAAACAATAAAAAAGTATTTTTTTACAAAAAATTTAGTGTCCCCTCATAATCCTTAATCAAAAATCGCAAATCTCCTCCCCTCCTCGAAACGATCCATCTTTACTTCCGGTCAGTTTGGCAAATGGGCAGGGTCCTGGAAAAGATCGCAGCGATTAGCAAATAGCAACGTGACCCAATTTCCAACGATCCAATCAATTCTTGATAGACGAATTCAAGTCCAGCCCTACGTTTTTTCATTTCACAAGTCATTTCATTTGACTGATATACGTCACCACAGAAAAAATAAGGAAATCACTTCTTTCGTTTCATGCGACTTTAACCGATCTTAAGGGATTTTAAACGCATGAAATGAATTTTTTCCTGTTTGTTTTCTTTAACAGTACAGCTCAGGAGAGTCAACGGTAGATGAACTCAACACCATCGTCTGTATGTTGCCAACTTCGCTCAACAAAAGTTTCTAAGCCAATCACGCAAGTCCTAAATGTCATGTGAATAATAACTCCGAAGCTCCAAAAATAACAAATAACCTGACAATGAGCTACATGCTGCTGAAACAAAATATATATTCATTTTGTAAAAGGGAAACGTTTGATGAAGGTTTCTTTGTTTAGCTGCGAGTATGAAATAAGAAAAAGACACAGAAGTAAATTCTCCCGTGTCCTATCACTGCCGACTGATCCTTTCATGGGACAGGAAGTCAATCATTTCATTTTCTGCTTAAAAAACAAGCAAGTTAGAGAAAAATTTGTCATTCATGTAGAAATAAATGCTACTCATACGAATAAAAACCTCTCTTAATCAATTATATTCCCGAAATGAGCTGACATTCACAACACCAGACGGATCTGTCAACAAACACCGAAATGGACCAATATGTGCAGCAAAAATCTTTCATTTATTAATGTATATATGCATGTCTGGCTGTTGCAGTCAGACTTTATCCATAATTAACTCTCGTCTGGCCTTTTCCATCACATACACACACACACGGTGAATTCACTTTATTGTGGAGGGATTTCAAAACAAACCCTGTAAATCTTATTTACATATCTCCTACATTTCAACTTCATCAGAAATATCACAGTTGTACCTTATTAATTAAGAAAAAACTCATTCGCACAGCACTTTGGTCCCAGAAAATGGCCATAAAATTGGCAGAAAGGCTTCTGTGTGAACACAAACGAAAAACATTTGGCGTTAACAAAAAGGCAGAAACGATACCGTAAGGGACGTGCCGTAGTGAGGACGCGCGTGTTATCTCAACCATAAGTAATGGTTCAGATATTTGACACAGGGATTTAAACGCAGATTTAACATTCACTATGAGAAATAGCGAAATAGAAATAGAAAATTCCATGGCGGGTTGCTATTATTATGACGGATTTACCAGGCGCACGCCAGGAGCGGTTTACAGCCGAGGAGACCGACGTTCTTGGAAGAGCAGTCAAAGACAGAGAAGTTGTTTTGTATGGGGATAGGAGAAACCCGCCAAAAATCAGCGTAGGTTAAACAGGCGCGAGAGGAAATAGCCACAGTCTCATCCCCATCGTTGCGCCAAGCGCTACAATTATGTCAGGAGACGGGGGAATCCCAAGCTTGCCAGCATAAATCGGGCACGCCGTGTAACGGGAGGTGGATCTGCCTCTACACAGACGGACATCGCTGCCTCCACGCTCACCGCTGAAAGGGTTTGGGGGCTTTGAAATCGGACCCAAGAAACGCAAGCAAGGTCCAACCCCAAAGTACACTTACAAATCAAGTTCATATACATTAAGGTTTCTTATGAAAACATTTTAATTATTATTTACATAAAATAAACGTAACACAGCCACACAACAAACTTATGAAAATATTTTAATCGTTATTTGCATGAGAATTTTTTAACACAGCCACACAATAAATAAAAACTATCACCACAATGCTCACCACTATGATTCCCCTTTTCTCATGTATTAATATTTTTTAGTTTAACAATTTATGATTTGCAAAAATAACTGTTGCATCTGTGTAGATTAGATGCAAAGTGTATGCGCGTTGTGCACGCTATATGGTCAAGCATGCGCCCTTAAAATAGCATAATGAACAACGCGCAACGCGCCACTGACTTTAAACTTTTTTTTTCTGGTCAGTGGCGCAATTGTTTTTTGAAACTGCAAAATAGCATCAGGGATGGTTTGCGCCGGAACACGCCTCTTTTTTTGCGCTGAACCGCCCAGGGAGCGCAAGTTCATTCCCTAGTTTGCCGACGTGCGTCTGTGGAGGGAAAAACCCGCTGTGCGCCGGTGCAAAACAAAGTCAATTGGGTTGGGTGCAAGATAGGGCCCTATGATGTAAATCTTTCAAATATATCTTGGAGAGATTTGTGATCAACATACACAGAAACTAAAGTCAGGGGGAGAAATACAACACAAGATAGAAAGACTTTCCCATGCGACTGAGTGGAAATGATGTCCTCCATATGAGATTTATAATTCTCTCACAGGGAATGAAAAGCAGTAAAGATACGATCACATCAACACAACACCTCTTAAAAAACACAACTGCAATCGTGTTTAATTGGGATGGCCATTAACTCAAGGACGTGTGTAACATTTACATCATAAATACATAAAAGATCCCGAACACAAAGAGTCACCGTAAACTACCTGAAGTCAAATTTACTGAATAAAAAGTCATTCACTATACGTACAGAACCTGCATCAAGCCGACAGATCAGTCTTGTTTCAAATAAAAAGCTAGTCATTTACAAATAATTTTGTGTTGCTTCAAAAAATGATTAAAGTTTAGCACAGCAAAAAAATGAGCTTAGTACTAAAAATCCACCTGCACCGTTACAACTGCTACAATGAACCATGTGGCTTTGGTTGACAGTGTCAATAATGTGTGTAAGGGTCCAAATATGACCCCATCCATCCGTTTGGCCCAACGCCGGAATCCAAACGAGGATTATAGCGCGTTCTGTCTTTTCCGGCGCTTGCAGATGACGTTTTGGCATTATGCAATTTTGTATTATTATTATCTGACTCCAAGATAATGTTAATATAAATCGGATTGAGAATTACCTTTAACAGTTACAGAATTTGGGTGGATGTTTGGTTATTCTTGTTTAGCCCTACTTGTTATTGCATCCGTTCATTCGGCTACTCATGTCGCTTTGGACTCACGCACCGGCCGTTTATTAATATTTAATAATCATGCGGGCCCACGATCACAACCGAATCAGGCTTGGTCGCTGCTAGAGGTTAGACCATATGTTCAGAAGGCCGCCCTTTACGCGTGCTCATCTCTGAACATACTTTATTTAGTCCCCATAGAGGTGCAACTTAATTATTACAATATTTATTTCTAACCAGAGGCTCACGACCACTATCATAAAACAACTGACCGTCTTCTCCAATGATAGCTTTGTATAATCGCGTCATAATTTAATATGCAACTTAGATAGATTAATATTGAAATAACCAGAGGCTGAGGCTCATCTGATTTAGAGTGGTCAGACAACATTTACTTGTTACTCTAAACAGGAAATTAGCCTCCACGCATCTAATTTAACTTAAACTAACGCCAAGTGCTAGTCGGATCTCCAAAATCCTCCGCTGATGTACTACTATGCCATCTAGTCTGGGATTTTGGTCCGTAATACTAGCCTGATTTTCAGACATTGCGGTAACAAGGATACATCGTAATTTACTAATCATGTCAATAACTTTCGTAGCAACACAGAATAATCCAAACACAATTTATTAACCAGGTAGGTAAAACATAATTCAGAAGCCAATTTACATTCCAATTCAAATACGAAATAAACAAAACCGTTGCATACCTGGTAAGGAGATGAAGATCTGGTTACAGATTCCGCAAAGTAAAATAAAAATACATGATGCTGTGCCAGGACAGCATCATGGGGGTGCATTTCTCGATATTGAAAGTCCCGCCTAAATCTTCTACACATCTCCTTAAATAACCAGAGAACAAAGCATATAGGAATTTGGTACTGATTGGTTGTTGGTAAAACTAAGGGCTGTCCTTAATCTGTATACAGTGGGTGATTGGTTTATGCTTAGAAAGGGAGGTGTCTATCAACATTGAATGAAGTTTCACATATACTTTAACATTGAATTCTGTTGTTATATGAGTGAGACCTGTAACCACTTGCAATGAGACATTCCAATAGAAAACAAATAAGATACAGATTTTAGATTCTTTGTGCATGTAGCATTTCATATACAGTTTGCTTTTAGAGAAAAGAATACAAATGTATGACACCCTAAAGGTGTGTCTTTGAAACCCAAATGTGTCTCTGTGGGAAGTCCACTGTGAATCGTGGAGAGAGGCTTTTCTCGCGCACTCACTTTGCCCCCATACAGTGTCCTTTGGGGAGGTGCTATCTTATTTAGGAAATTATCTTACATGTGCAAAGTATATAATAAAGGCCTTAAAGCCAAAAACTCAGTAAATTTTTCCTGTATTCCTTCACACGATGCCAGATCTATAAAACGTTTACATTTACGAAGTCAGAAGAGTGTGCTGCCCAATCTTGTAATACCCTTCTGCCTAGCTGTAGACACAATTATAGCTAGATTTACGTCTCAGTGCTAACTTGCTTGTTTCATTTCAATGAATGCAGAAGTAAGAAAAAGGTTTTAGAAATGTCTTACAGTAAACAATGTGTAATTCTTTTACCCTTAAAATGCTTATAACAGTCTCATATAATGAGATAAATATGCTTTAATGCACTATGTCACCGCAAACAATTCAAGCTTGTTTATTTTAATGTCAACACCTCCCCTAAATAAACAACATGCATAATCAAATTATTACAAAGTAAAATAAACTTCACGGTTTACTGTTGACTCCAGTTCTTCAGGACAAACAGTGCATAACAGATAACAGGATTATTATACAAAATACTTTAACACCATCCTTAGTCAGAGTTTCCCACAAAATTAACTGACCACCATAATATTTTTTGAGCAGCGCGCTTTTCACTACCTGCTATTTGTTTTAAAGCCCGGCTAGCACTTCCGTACTTATCTGAGCTTTTGTGTGTAAACAAAACTACTAGATGCCCAAGATCATCTTCTCAGAATCTGCTGAAGGTTCCCAGATCACGGCTAAAAACAAAGGGAGACTTTTGCCTAAAATTTACAACGGGCCATTGAATTATTCTGATTACCAAAGACATTGCTTTAATGGTTATTTTAAAGACACTTGACAGGTGTTTATCAAATAATGCATATCCATGAAACATTTCTCAACCAATCAGAATAAAGCATTCAACAACAGCCCTGTGCTATAAATACTTTTAATAATTTATATGGGAAATTATGGTTTGTTTACCACACTAATTGATCAAATGCATACCTCAAATTTACTGAAAGTAAAGATCACTCAAACTAGAAACAGTAGGAGTAAAAACTTTTTCGTTCCTGTCAAGTATCCGTGGAAAGCAATTGGACACCAGTCAAAGAAATGTCTAAAAGCCTTTGTATTAGAAACAAATTATCACAACAAAAGGCAACTGCAAACAAACAATGCTGAAGCTTTTATCAGAACAAACATCGTCCAGCTTCTTCCTTTGTCTGCAGTTTTCAAAAACTGCAATTCAACTGGATGAATGAAATAATCATACGTGATGCTGAAGATGTGATGGTCCAACTTATATTTAAAAACCAGAAAGTTTCACAATACGTTGTCTTCTCATAAAACTAATGTAATTAAAATGTTTATACCGCAAAATGGGCTTGTGACAACAAAATGATGTTATCTAATGTTCAAAAATCCATACGGTCTAAATCCCTGCATTCAATTGAGGCCTGTCGAAAATCAAGCAAATAATTTAGATTAAATAAATAAATACATTTCACCAACAAGCAGTAAAAGAACCTGAACAAGTCAAGAGTCTTAAATAAAGATTTTATTTTCATTTCTCCTACAGGTAAACACACAGTGAGCAATGCCAAAATGTTTTAATGACTTAAAACAAGTGTGCAACAAGAGAAAGCATTTCTTTACTTAAAGGACTCTTACATATGTGCAGAAACTTTTCAATACATCAAATAAAATGCTGTGAGCCCTACTGACAGTCTTTCAGTCAACAGCTAAAGCAGAAGCCCTCAGGCAATAAAGAGCATTTGAACACATTTCATGAGTAGTTGAATAGGATCATGACATTAGAGCGAATGCTCATGGGGTTTGTGAGAAACTTAAGACATTGCCACACATTTTCACACACTTTATAAAAAGCTTGTGTGCTGGTAACCAGGACAAACATGGCACTAAATGGTAGCCAATGACTAGAAAATGCAACAACGAAAACTAAAACTCTGGTATTTACACATAAAAACACACCTGTTTGTAATATGTCTTTGTTTGCATATTAATAGAAACAACCTTCCAAGTTGTTCATCTTTCTCTAATACTCTATTCTCACATGTAAACATAGCTGTGTATAATACGCTTGTTGTTGCCGTCTTTGACAAAATCTTAAATGTTAAATTTGTCACTTCACCTAAATGTGTCTGCTAAATGGATAAATTAAAATGTAATGTATTATTTACTCTCCGATGGTCATTTCTAATAAAACTGAAGTTCTTGTAAATAATCTTTCTTGTCCACTCCATACAGAGAGAGATAGTGAAAACATCTGTCATTTCAACTTTTACACAAAAATAACAACAGTGTATAGGTTAAAAAACTATGGTGGTACATAATTTCTAGTAAAAAAAAATGAGAATCATAAGCATGGAATTAAAGGCGTTCCTTATCTCAGAATAACAATGTCTGATCTTTCTCAAAGTCTTGAAAAAAAAAGGTAAAACCAGTGCTCTATACCAATTAAACTTTAAAGGTCATGCAGAATACGAATGTTTGATCAGAAATCTGCAAGCTTCTTAACTGCTTAGAAATGAGTCTTTCATTATAAAATCTAATAGCAGATGTGCAGCAGTGGTCATATTGCAAACAATTCAGTATATTAGAAAGAAACAATTGTGTCGCCACCGATAACCCCGTGGTTAGTGCGTCGACATATAGCAATATGTATACCGATGCAAGTTCGATTCCAGTCTCTGAGGTCCTTTGCCGGTCCCACTCCCCTGTCTACTCTCCACACATAAAGGAACAAAACGCCCCAAAAACATAATAAAAAAGCAAAACAATTGTCAATTCACAAACTGAAACATAATACACAGATTCTTGTCTTGAGCATCAGATTCATGATGGTTCAACACCCAACAATACATTTAAACGTAGGGATGCACCGAATATTTGGACACCGAAAGACTTTTATTACCGATACAATGCAGCCGAAATGTTGTGATGACGCAAACAGAAACCCCGACCTGCACCTGCTTGTCTAAAGCAAAATATTATAATTGGCATTATTTCTTTCTGTGTTTCGGTTTTCACCCTTGGTTTCCTCTTTTTGGGTTTCGGCCAAGAATTCTCATTTCTGTGCATCCCTATTTAAACTGCAACTAAATCCAAAAATATATCAATATTATTCCAAATTAATACCATGACACAGGCATAACAACAACAGTGGGTGATTTATCAGATTAACAGGTGAATCTGTATGTAATGTGGTCAGGGTCATTTTACACTGAGAGTCGTCACGTCACACAACCCATCAATTCTACTAGCTCCTTTCATTGTCCAGCTTCTAACACACAACTACATAGGAAACATTTTCTATTCTAATTTTATGATAAACACTTTTTAATTTCCCTGCTGATTCTCAACCCAAGACTTGAAACTCGCTGTTCTAGACCATCAAAGTGTCCGGCAAGGTCTTGCACCATAAAATATATAGCATCTTAATACGTATTTGCTTGACAGGTTAAAATATTCTAAAATGGCTTTAATTACACTATTGAACAAGCAACATTTATAAAAATTTATTGTTTGAGACAGTTAAAGTTAAACCAACAGTGGATTAAAAGGGTGAAAAAACACAGATTCCCTAACACAAACATGCAAATTTTAACCCAAAGTCCATGCAAAATTTCCATTTAACAAGTACTTAAAAACTGAAACCAAGAGCGAAAGATTTGTGGCCGTTTTATAGTCTTTGTCTTTTCCAGACATGCAATGAAGGAGATCTGGAGTCAAGTTTTATTGAACAGATTACAAACTTTCCCTACATGAAGGTCATATAAAAACACTGGAAACGTTTCTGCATTTTTTTCTCCTACTTTTTAAATGCCTCTTTTAAAATGACTGAGCTTTATTCCTGCGAAACAGATATATGAACACCAATCTACGATTGCTGCATGCATAAAAATGTATGTAATGTATTTTAAGAAAAAAAGTATATATTAAGTATTTATATATAAAATGTATATACACGTAAATATTTCTTAAAACGTATACATGCATGTGTGTGTATTTATATATACAAAATTATTATACACAGTACAGACACATATGATGTAAACAAAAACTTTATTTCTGCAAACGATTAGTTTTGTTAATCATTCTGCAGCCATAGACCTATTATGAAACTATTTTTCGAATTGTGATATGTACATGAAAATTGTGCCCAGATTTCTACCGACCTTAGCTATGCCATAATTTCTATCACATTCTCCCAAGTGGTTTCAGAAGTTAGAGTACTTGGTTACCAAGGAGACAACAGTGTCTATAAAGAGCATGCAGAAATATTAGTGATAGACCTGTATATGGCAGATGCCGATACATCGGACGATATTTCGATTTTGTAAAGTAATTTTCTCTATAACTTAAATTTGATGTGTGTAATAAACAGACAGTCAGTGTCTCTCAATGTAAAGCCAAAGTCTGACAGACAGTAAAATTACCAATCATTTTTCACTTTTTAACATGACGTTATGTTGTGTCACACACAACAACACACTTGTTCACCACATTCATCAAACAGTACCGTGATATGTCAGATCCACATTAATTATGTCTCATGTAAATTATTAATTATGTAAATATGGGTACTTTAAAAGGGTATATTTATAAATGTTATCCATAATAACACATGTTTATGACAAACAATGTTATTGGTGCAACAAGTCTTATAAAAAAACTGTTTATAATGTTTATTCTACCACAGAACATCACCAAACACAAATCATCATGTGCTGAGCTGAAAGTGACATTTGTAATGATGCTTCAGAAAACATTACAATTCTCCTGATGGACGTGTATCCACCGCTGGACTTTGTTACGAAACAAAACTACACTTGTGTGAATGTGAAAAGTAAAGTGTTTTATTTTTAAAAAGCTCGTCGTTGAGAAAACACCTTAATATTGTGTTTGTAAAGGCCGATACACGCGCTTTGAAGTCGCTGCATTCCAGTCAGCGGCTGTTCCAACATGTTCCAAATGCAGCGCGTGCGAGACTGTTGACTTGCCACTTACGATTATTTATATTATTAGAATAGAAACACTAAAATGATTCAGAAAAGACACTCAATGTGCTATACAAAAACGTAAAAGTTTAATACCAACAAGTCAGGACGAGTTCATTTTCTTCACCACCACCAGCGAGAATATGTAGGCTGCCCATTCTCTGAACTCGTCACAGTTTACTATTTAACTTATACCCATACTTTGATTAGCGACAACAGTGTAACTTAGTTTCTTTAATCGGTAAACTGCAATGTTTCGACGCATCGTGAACCGCGATCTCACAGTTTTGTTTTCTTTGCGCGTGCTGCAACTCTGAGGAGAAACATCTTCGCCTGCGCTCGTGCGGTTTATTAAATCCGTTTCTATATACGTTCCCCGTGCCTGCATTTCTAAAGCAACGATGCATTTAATCCCAAATGAAAAGCGAGTATAATTTAATGGAAACACTTACCGTCAGCAAGCAGCGTTAAAGTTAAAAGGCTGCCATAAACAACTGCAATGTGCCTCATCGTGGAGAATCTCTCAATCTCTGTCGTCCTTAATTTCTGCCTGATTTTCTGAATAAACAGCCTTCGGATCAACAGAATTACATGAATAACTCTTTGAAAACCATCGTTTAATGCATCTGTAATCCTTTTCGGTCCCCACACGAGTGTTAAGTTAAACTAAAAAGACCCGAATGAAGACGCCGCAACTCCAGTCAGGAGAGAAGTGTTGTTCAGTCAGACTCTGCCGCCGCCGCCGCTGCTGGAACGATCAAAAGGTGCATTGGATTGTACCATCTGCGCTCCGAAGGGGGGGATCTTTACCAGAGTAAATGTCTCGTTGAAAACTGAGGGGAACGACACAAATTAAAGTTCCCTGCTGACAAACTGAATGAAACTGAGGCTTCAAGGTAACAGTGCGTGTTAAATGAGACCAACTGGGATTTTAGCGATTTCGCAATTTCTTCGTGCGACGCCCCGCAAACTTTGAGGTGCTGTGAACCTCTCTACAAACGAGAGAACGTGCCGACGCGGCCCTTCAAAGTGAGCCGATCCAAATCAAATAAGGAGACATCAATAGTTGCCCGACTTTACTGACGCCCTCAACTTTCCCCTCCAATTACTGCCATACAGCACATTTGATATGGCCAGAAACTAGCCGTGTCTGTATAAAAATAAGATAGATTAAAGGGGACATTGCACAAGACTTTTTTTAAAGATGTAAAATAAATATTTGGTGTTCCCAGAGTTCGTATGTAAAGTTTTAGCTCAAAATACCCCACAGATAATTTATTATGTGAAAACTGCCACTTTGTAGGTGTGAGAAAAATTTTTTTTGTGCGTGTGTCCTTTTAAAGAGCACATGGTCCGATTCACATTTTAAATCCTTTGCTGTCTATGTTAACTTTATGCAAAAGGACAAACCCTAAAGGAAATGAAGACACGAGTTCTCATTTCCAACGTAAATCTCTTTTCTTGGACTACAACAAACATACCGATTGTAGGCAACAGTTTACTTCCTGGGATTGGTGATGTAGACAAGAACGTCATTGAGTGCGTTTACATGCACAGTCTTACGCCAAATATGCTTAATAAACTGATAACAGTTGGGTCATGTAAACGCGTAAAACAGTTTTCTTTAATCTGGGAAAGCCCATAAACGGCGTAAGCAAAAACCGATCGGCACAGGTAGTTTTTTGCACATTACCCCGATTAACATGTAAACACCTTAACCGGCTTTCTCATGGTTTTGTCCATGTGCACATGTCTCTGTGAAAGATAAACGGGATATTTATCCTTGTTCTGTGATGGGACATGTAGACAAAAATGTTTTTGTTTGGGTCTGTAATGCCTTGGAAGCTTCCTAAAAACCTCTCTCAGATAGCTCTATTAGGGTGGGGGATTTTAAACAAGTGGTTTTGCACCTATTTGGCTCCCCCTACTGGCTTAACTTGCAATCTCATTACTGATTGGCTGACTTTGCTGCCACTCAAAAAATGTAGCCAATTATTTTAAAGTGGAGGGGCAGTGAGATGCCTGTGATGTCATAAGCATCAGTTTTCTGGCTGACATTTCTAAAAGAGGAATTTCTATGAGACTGAGATGTTTAGCATGTCTAGCACTTTTTGCTGTTCGTGAATGTGGGTAGACTACCATTATTCAACAAAGACAAGGTAAAAATGGTTTTTCATTCTCTGTCCCCTTTAAGACAGATATGCCATCGGCTTTTTGATCAACTATTATGTACTATAGGCGATGACGTCACTACCTGTGAGAAACCTGACAAATCTCCAAGTCCCATGTAAACGCAGCTGTCTGCATAGTCGGTTTATTGATTTGCATGTAAACGCATGAAAACAGTTTTTTATAATAAGCAGATTTTTTAAATTATCCGCTTATTCTGTGTATGTAAACGTACTCATTATCTTAAATTCTCCCACTTCGAACTCAGCCTGTAAGTTAACTCCTGTTAGCGAATCTTTTACTCATGATATGCAAACACTGATCACCATAATGGTGGTTTGTTGAAATTGAAACTCAATTTTGCTGTCTAAAATTTTCTCTCTCCCTCTCTATCTCTGCACTAAATGGCAGTGCCATGGTTGGATATGGGTGTTATTATTATAATAAGATCCCCTTCTGACATCACAAGGGGAGCTGTGTTTCAATTACCTATTTTTTCACATGCTCGCAGAGAACGGTTTACTAAAACTAAGTTACTGGGTTGATCTTTTTCACATTTTCTAGCTTGATAGAAAAATGGAAAAGTCAGATTTTCATATTATGTCACCTTTAAGTTTCATCATAAATATTAAGATGTTAATATTTGGTTAAGCAGTTCATTAGCAGTGTAATGGCCATTAGTTTGAATCCCAAAACTGTTAAAAGTTTCTGTAGAAAAGACAGTATTACTGGCAGCTGTTTGCAATTTTAATTTATGTTATTTACATGCAACAGTTTGTTCAAAGTTAAATAAACATTAACAAGTCTTTGTCTTTACAAAATAAAATAAAATAACAGCCTCATGCAAAGCATTCTGGGAACCAAAATCTGTAGGAAGAAAGGTTGATGAGGATTTCTGGTTCCCAGGAAGCTTTTCATGAGGCTGTTATTTTATAGTTTTATTCTGTAAAGATGAAGACTTGTTAATGTTTAATGTAAATTTCACTTTAAACAAACTGCTTTATTTAAATCTACAGTAAGTTACTGGCAAACAGCTGCATAACTACAGCAAAATATTTTACAGTGAAGGGACACACATCTACTGTTAGGCTCCAAATGCGCTTGGATAAAAGCCTCTCTGACAAATGCATTTATGTAGATTTTAATATAGTCTTATTTATAACATAGGCCTACAATTAGGCTAAATTGTGTTTGCTGTGTCATATTGTTTCCTCATATTGGTACATATCTGTACCTAAATAGTTCCCATTTTTTGACAGTGTAGTTTCATATGATGGTTGGATGGGAGTGATGAGACAAGACGAAGCATTCTGATCAAAGATTATGAAAACAAACAATTTTTCTTTGGAATTACATGAATGAATGAATGAATCGTTCAGCGTGGTAACAAGGGGCATGCATGAAGTAAATATGGTCAATTCCAATTTCACGCTGACTGAGCTGTTTTTCGCTTGACTGATAAGCCAAATAAAACATTTGGGGCTTTGTATTGGCTATCGCACTTTATCTCATACTCGAGTCACCTCTTCGTTGTTATTTTTAATACGACGCATTTAAAGATTTAAAGTTTGATCCATTTTTTGGTTTATACAAGCTTTTAAAATATCAAACAATGTGTCTCTACTAAATTAAGGCACTGATTTGGCCTTAAAAATGAACATTTCCCTCTATTGTTCTGATTTTTAGCTTTGATCTACCATATAACACTGCAACCCGAGTAGCCACGTCACTGAGACCCTAAAGGCCAACTGGGAAAAAATAAGTATTCAAAACAAACCTACTTGAAACTGGATCAGCACTATTGTTAGCCATTGTGTAACTGGACTGTGTTGCCCCTACAGAATAAAACACCTGCATAATACTTAATAGGGGAACATGGTGATCTCTTCTCATGACGTATACTAAAGTTCCCATGTATGCTGGGTACTACACTACAACTTGCTCCAGTATTTTTAAGCATAAGCTTCTGTCATTATCATTTAAAGGTTAACACTATGAATCATAAAAGTTTCCCAGTGAACTCGCATACTGCAAAAATGATCAAACACATTGTACGTTTGCTTTGGTTAATAGCATCTGATAAATAAATGACAGATAATATTGAATGTATCATTTATAGTTCTTTAATAAAATAGTTTACCGTATTTTCCGGGCTATAAGTCACTCTGGAGTACACTGTAAAAAAATCCGTAAAAATTGCAGCTGGGTTGCCAGTAATTTACCGTAGATTTAAATTTATGTTATTTACTGGCAACATTTTGTTCAAAGTTAAATGAACATTAAACATTTACAAGTCTTTGTCTTTACAGAGTAAAACTAAAAAAACAGCATCAAGCAAAACATTCTGGGAAACAAAATCTGAAGCAAAACCCAGAAAAAGGTTGATGATGATTTCTGGTTCCCAGAATGCTTTGCATGAGACTGTTATTGTATAGTTTTATTCTGTCAAGATAAAGACTTGTTAATATTTAAAATTTATTTAACTTTGAACTCTTGCCAGTAAATAACATAAATTTAAATCTACGGTAAATTACCGGCAACCCAGCTGCAATATCATTGTAATTTCTACGGATTTTTTTTACAGTGTACAAGTCGCACCAGTCAAAAAATGTGTCATGAAGAGGAAAAAACATATAAGTCGCACTGGACTATAAGTCGCATTTATTTAGAAAATGATTATTCTTTTTAGGGGCATTTTGTTTGTTAAGTCTTTTTCCATTGTCTTTAAGTTAATGTTTCAGTTAACAGTTTTTTTCAGGGGCAACCAATTTCGGACTAAAGAAGAACCTTAAACTGAATCGACCAAAAATAGTTATTCTACGGCAATCTCTGTGAAAAACATGTTGAAGCACCTTTATTTTTAAGAGAGTAGGGGTGAACTTGAGAGTAAAATTATAGACAGCTTACTCCATCCTTTACCACAAACTAAATATTAAGACAGATGATTCATTTAATAGACTTACAGTTTATTTGCCTATTCACTCATTTTAGCACAAGTTTCAATACTCCTAAGAAACAGCGCAGACAGAAAGAAGCTCAGGCTATGATAATGTCACACTGTTCATTTCTGACCCTGCAGGGTTTTCTGTCATCTCCACCCAAAGCCTCTATGATGAGATTTAACCACAAACCTAGAGAGAGAGAGAGAGAGAGAGAGAGAGAGAGAGAGAGAGAGAGAGAGAGAGAGAGACGAGAGAGAGAGAGAGAGAGAGAGAGAGAGAAAGAAAGACTCTTGCTATCATAGTTTTGATGTAGGAACAATGTCCAGGTGTAATTTAATCTCTTGTATTTTGTGAAATCTATCTACTGTAGCAGTTTTGGTCTCTTGCCAGACATCTGGCAGAAATATTTTTTATGCAATTATAATGCCATCTTATAATGTATGTGCATTAAAAAAAAAGGGTTTGTAATCAAAATACTGCAATTATTCTGGTTTTATAGTTATCATTTAATAATTATAATACTTTTCATGATGCATTGCACCATACAAAACACATGACTCCTTTAGTTTGTTAACTCTGTGTTGCAACAGCAAACCACGCACTGCTGACTTTCAGTCCTACTTTATAATTATATATAACTGCCTGCTATTTAACCTATTAACATTCAATGATGCAACCCACACAAAGATATTTCAACTAAACAATTTTGTGTAGAGTTAAAAGTCTTCTGAGCTTATATTATAAAAACAATAAAGAATGATAGGGACATAGTATAGATTTAATGGACACACTATACACATGATCACAGGATGAATGTGTGTGTGCGCGCGCGCGCGCGTGTGTGTGTGTTAACACACCTAAACACTGATGTAAAAATCTTTATTTTCTACCCACGGAGAAATGTTAATTTATTATGTCATGTTCATTTCAGGTTCATGGTTAATGTTTTGGCTAATAGCTTCGAAAGAATCCAGCCTGCATTTCATTATAACCCACTACACTGTGTGCTTTATTGTTTAAAAGTCAAAAGTAGCATTGGGATATTTCTGTCATGATTTAATAATCAGAGGCTTTAGAGAAAGTGACATTATGAAGACATCATGGTACTGTAAATATATCTGTGAGATATTCCAGCACCTGGTTTTTGTCTAAAATCTTTGAACTCAGTGTTGTGAAGCAACCCATTCATAAAGAGCTTTAGATCATACTTCAGTCATTCACATCGCGCCTCAGGCTTACAGTAAAAATATAAGCCGAGAATATCCATTCTTTAACTATTATAGTGCTTTAGAGTAAAAGTGGCACAAATACTCTTTGATTTAGGTCCAGAATTAGACACCGAATAACAATATCTGTTTTCAATCTCACTTACATCATTTAAAAGCAGACATCACAAGCATTATGGAGACATTTATCTTTTGTTTCTATGACAAGTATTTGTTAAGTTACAGTTAATTTTTCTGACGCGTTTCTGAAAGGACTTCACTGAGGGAGAGAGAACAAAACGCGCATCATGTTTATTTTCTTAATTTTGCGAAAAGCACAACATTCTGTTTTTAATGGAAGTGGACAGAAAAAAACTAGACACTTTAACGTTTTAAATGATGTATAAATCATATCTGTATGTCCAAAATCAGCAGAGTAATTTAAGTCTCTTTGCGGAGTGATTGAAAAATAAAGAGTTTGCGGCGCGACCCCAGAGTGTTAAAGCCCCCTAACCTAAAAATGCACTTTTAAATGTGTTTCTATCAGAAAATGAGTTGCCAGTGTGTGTGCAGAAATATCCTGTTATTAAATCCATCTCTTCTTCTTTGTGTAATCTCCTTTAAATCGCAACAGTCACAAAAAAAACGGGCTGTTGGGGATCGCCTATAAATGTGATGTCACATTTACACCCCACCCATGACCGCTTACAGACTCCGCTTCATGAGCGCGTAGTTCAACCTTCTGCCAGAGACGCATGTTTTGGTGTAGTCCGAAGCAGACGTGTAAGTGCTCTACCCCTTACTTTGCATATGGGAAGGGGAACAGTAGCTTTCTTTGTATTTAAAGAAACACAAACAAAACAGTGTGTTTTTTATTGCAGCCACAAATGGCCATGTTGGTGTATTTTGAACTGAAACTTTACAGACACTTTCTGACCTGGGGATACCAGAGACAAATTTTATATTGCTGAAAACAGGTAAGCGGCCCTTTAAGTTAAATTACGAGTTGTGATTTGACTCTCTTCGTTCACGCGTGAAAGCCGCGCATGAAATTCTAGTCATCGAGACATTCATGCAGGAATTCACATCACGGGAGGGGCTTCTGCGATTCCGCTATCTTCCTGTAATCACGTCACTACAAGAGCAAGCTCCTGATTGGTTAACACGGTGCATTTCTGCCAAAGTTCAAATTTTTAAATTCACTCCATTCACACGTATAGACGCGCAAATTAGGCAAAATCGCGTCTTCTGCGCCGCGCTAAACACCTCATTCACGCCGCGAGACCTCCAGACGCATGTCAGCGCACCTTTACATTGACTTAACATTGAAATCACTAGCGCTTGACGCCTATACAGCGGCTGGTCTGAACGCAGCATTGCAAATTTGTGGATTATACATGATAAAGTTAAGTTGAATTTACTCAATAATGTGTTCATAGAATTATGTAAATTACTCACATGTCTATGATATTTTAACTGAAATTTTGGGAAAAAACAATAATTACATTTAATTTAAATACAGTTAACTAATTTAATTTGTTAAATCTACCAAGGCACATTATAATTTTTACAGTCACAAAACTATTATGATTTATCTATACTCTATGTACCACTGAGGTACCAATATATGTCTGTGATGTACCAAACCTAAAAAAAGAGGCTTACCAGTTGAATGTATTTTAATAATGTGGCAAATTTCCACATAAATTATTAAATTAGTTGTATCCAAAGTGCAAAAAACAAAATATGTGTTCAGTGCGTCATGAGAATGTCCATCATGCATCATTTCAAAGTAAAAAATATAGTGTTTTTTTAATTATAAACACATATTTTGACATGACGAGCCACACACATGACGATGTTTTGAAGAGTTATAATTATGCACCATTTTAGACTTATGTTTCATTAAGCTTCATCATGTATGTGAGAGACTGATTCTTTACAAAGCACACATGCAATGCTTGAGAATTTGGCAAAAATATGATATCGACCTTCACATTGGAAGCACCTCTGCCATATCTCAAATTTTGCCTACAGAGATGTCATTATATACATTGTAATTACATTATATCTGTATCTGTGTGGATAATTGTGTCACCACCGGGGGCTGGCTGTTTAAAACTAAAGCCACGCCCCTTTGCAACTCCCACCTCGAGGAGGTCCCCAAAGCCAACCCAATGACCAGACAAACACGGGAACAGGTAAGTAAAATTTAAAACAAGCTTTATTTAGTTTAAATATTTAAAAGAACTGGGAATTTGGGGACAGGGGAAATTAAAACTAATAGGCCTCTTCTTCTCCCTCCAGGGAGACTGCAGCCACGGCAGACAGGCCAAGGGCAGCAAGGGTGCCAACCACCATAAGCTGGGGGAGAACGGGAAAACGTCAGGCTCCAGCCTGGACCCTACCAACCGTGGCGCCCTCCTTCTTCCGTCCTGGAGGCAGAATAATTTTAGGTGTGACTGGTAAGGAAGATCTCCACTGTCGGTGTACCTTTCCTCGGGCCGGCAGGGGGTCCTCGCCCCACGTGCCTTTACGTTCCCTGTCGTACGTCCGTCCACGTTCTCCTTATGCCCCACAGATAGTCACTGCTACACAAAAGCACTGTTAGCTTGCACTTAAGGTGTCTCTCACCGGCTCTGCTGCTTGCAGCTCTCTGGGTGGGTATCACGTTACACAGTCTGTTCTCCAATTGTTTCTCCTTGCTCTCCACAGGCGGCCACTAGGACACAAATAACACTGTTACTTGGACTTCGGGTATTGCTCACCGGTTCTGCTGCTTACAGCTCTCTGGGTAAGTATCACGTTCACAGTTTGCTCTTCAGTGATTCACTCTCGTTTCTGCTCTCTCTCCACAGGTGGCCGCTAGAACACAAAGACACTGTTACTGGGACTTCGAGTAATTCTCACCGGCTCTGCTGTTTACAGCTTTCGGGATAGGTATGGTTCTCAGTTTGCTCCTCAATGATTCACTCTCGTTCTGCTCTCTCTCCACAGGTGGCCGCTAGAACACAAAGACACTGTTGCTGAGACTTCGAGTAATTCTCACCGGCTCTGCTGTTTACAGCTTTCTGGGTAGGTATCACGTTCACAGTTTGCTCTTCAATGATTCACTCTCGTTCTGCTCTCTCTCCACAGGTGGCCGCTAGAACACAAAGACACTGTTACTGAGACTTCGAGTATTTCTCACCGGCTCTGCTGTTTACAGCTTTCTGGGTAGGTATCACGTTCACAGTTTGCTCTTCAATGATTCACTCTCGTTCTGCTCTCTCTCCACAGGTGGCCGCTAGAACACAAAGACACTGTTGCTGAGACTTCGAGTATTTCTCACCGGCTCTGCTGTTTACAGCTTTCTGGGTAGGTATCACGTTCACAGTTTGCTCTTCAATGATTCACTCTCGTTCTGCTCTCTCTCCACAGGTGGCCGCTAGAACACAAAGACACTGTTACTGAGACTTCGAGTATTTCTCACCGGCTCTGCTGTTTACAGCTTTCTGGGTAGGTATCACGTTCACAGTTTGCTCTTCAATGATTCACTCTCGTTCTGCTCTCTCTCCACAGGTGGCCGCTAGAACACAAAGACACTGTTGCTGAGACTTCGAGTAATTCTCACCGGCTCTGCTGTTTACAGCTTTCTGGGTAGGTATCACGTTCACAGTTTGCTCTTCAATGATTCACTCTCGTTCTGCTCTCTCTCCACAGGTGGCCCGCTAGAACACAAAGACACTGTTACTGAGACTTCGAGTATTTCTCACCGGCTCTGCTGTTTACAGCTTTCTGGGTAGGTATCACGTTCACAGTTTGCTCTTCAATGATTCACTCTCGTTCTGCTCTCTCTCCACAGGTGGCCGCTAGAACACAAAGACACTGTTGCTGAGACTTCGAGTAATTCTCACCGGCTCTGCTGTTTACAGCTTTCTGGGTAGGTATGGTTCTCCTCCGTAGGTCAACAGAGGGGCGAAGGTCCACACAGCACCTCACCGGGTCGAGCGCTGCCCTATCTCCAATGCCCATAGGCCGATCGATTCCTAGACGGGGGCGCCCTTTTCGTAGAGACCACGGGGCGGCGGACCCTTTCGCCTCTAACTCTGCGACGAAAACAGACACAGGTAAGTTCACACCACGAAATGTTTTCCAATGGTTTACTCACGGTCACGGACAGCTCTTAGTCTGCGTCCCTTCGCACTCCAACAGCACACTACTTATAGTAACAGTGATTTCTGTAGTCGTTGGCCTCTCCGTCCTCTGCCCAGTGGAAGAAAATGGATAATGCGGGGCTTCGTCTACAAGACACACAGCAACCCACAGCAATATACACAGCACCACTCCAAACGTGAAAAAGATTTAATACACAGTCTCACTCACCCACACTATAAGTGCACCACAACAAGGGAAGCGCCCGGTGTCCTCCACTGCGCTTGGGCTACGATAAAGCGGTGGGAAATACGACCACAATAAGTCTCGTTGCGGTGGCTGTTTGAAGTTATACTTCTAACGGCTCGCCCACCACACTCTTATAGGGGTAGGGCCGCCCCTCCTTCTCCTGGAGGTTTCCAATAGTTACACAAGTTAACTTTTGCCAGTTACTCCACACAAAAGGGTATACTCACGGCGAATAGCCTTTGTTTACGTTGTACCAGAAGGTCAATTTTCTCCTGCTTTACTCCTTCAATATTGGTTAGAACAAGTTCCTTTTTACCCATAGGATTTTCCTGTTTACTCCAGCAGATCCACAATCACGACTGCAACGAGAGAGAGAGAGAACCACAGACAGCCACCACGTCCAACAATGAGCACAGCTCCGTTTCCCAGCACACACTAAGCACTCTAACTGTGTTCTAACTGTGCTTTATATACTCCTCTCTGTACTATAATCATCCAATTGCCAGGCGATCTCTTCAAACTAGGCCACAGCTGTGCCCAATCGGCTGATTACAGCCTCCGTGAATCTGCCGGATGTCCGGTGTTTCCGTTTTCCGGTCTGGACGGAAACATCCGGGCGGAACCAAAACTTCCTCAACTTTTGGTTCCGCCCTGAAAGATCGTCACCCCGTGACATCCTCCCCCGCCAATGCATTCCAGTCCCTGGAATGTCCTCTGAGTAGTCCACTCACCGTAACGGGAAGGGGGTCGGCCATCGATTCTCCCGTTGGGAGCGCCTCACAGGGGAGTCAGGTCCGGCGGGCTCGGGCACAACCTCAGGTTGTCTTTGGGCGGCCGGGGGTTCAGCTGACGCTGGTACTGGCTCTGGTTGTCTCTGGGCGGCCGGGGGTTGAACTGGCTCAGGTGCTAGCTCTGGCTCTCCTGGGGCGGCCGGGGGTGGTGCTGCCACGGGTAGGCCTGGTACCACAGCCCATCCTTCCATCCAGGGGGCCGTCGGTGCCGGTTCTGCCACTACCTCCTTCGCGACCTCGGGATAATTTGGGCAAGGGCGAATCATGTTTCGGTGCACCACACGTTCCGGGCCGGCCTTTCCTTCCGGCCGGATGGTATACACCGGCTGTCCCGGCCTCTGTTGCCTGCAGACTACGTACGGGGTGGGCTCCCAACGGTCACTCAGCTTTCCTTTGCCTTGCCGCCGATTGTCTCGTACCAAGACTCTCTCTCCTGGTAACAAGGGGGCGTCCCGGGCCGTCCGGTCGTACAGCCGCTTGTTCTTTTCCCCTGTAGCCCGTATCTTCTGGGATACCTGCTCGTAAGCAAAGTGTAGCCGTTGGTGGTGGCGCCCCGCCCATTCCGTCACGCTCCCTTCCTCTTGGCCAGCGGCCACTCCCAAGACCAGGTCCGTGGGCATCCGCACATGTCTGTCCGAACATCAGATAAGGGGGGCATACCCCGTCGTACTATGAACGCTGTTATTATAAGCTTGCAAAAGATTCGGTAGAGCACTCACCCAATCGCTCTGCTTCCGTTGGTCCAGGGTCCCTAGGAGCCCCAACAGGGTCTGATTAAACCTCTCACAACAGCCATTTCCTTGAGGGTGATACGACGTCGTATGGGTCTTCGTGCACCCATACAGCTGGCATAATTCTCGGATCACCTTTGATTCGAAATTTGCCCCTTGGTCTGAGTGCAGGAACTCGGGACATCCGAACGTTTGGAAGACGTGCCGCCATAGAGCCGTTGCGGTGGTGTTTGCCGTCTGATCAAGGGTGGGAACTGCCCATGCGTATTTTGTAAACAGGTCTGGTGATTACTAAGATGTTCGGATAGCGGTCCTGTGGCCGGCCCAGTGTCAGGAAATCCATCGCCATGATGTGGAGGGGGGCTTTGGCATGTATGGGCACCATCGGCGCTCGAGCCTCTCGTCGAGATTTAAACAACATACACCTGGGGCAAGCTTGGACCAAGCTGCGTACTGACGCTTCCAGCCCCGGCCAGTAGAAAAACCTGCGCAGCAACGATACTGTCCGTTCCTGTCCCTGGTGCCCCAGCTGATCATGGTAGGGCGGACACCAAGGCTGCCGCTTGATCGGCGGGCACCACGATCTGGCGCACCTCTTCGTCCAGCTTCGGGTCACTAACCTTTCCGGCAAAGCACGCCCTTCCTGTAGTTCCAGCTTGTCCCACTGTCCCAGCAGTCTTTTTTCCCGTCTCTGTTTGAGTCAGCCTCTCAGACGCTGTGGCCGTCGGCCCTGCTCCACCCACATTTACCTGACCACACATCCTGATCCTGGGCCTGCCTGGTTTTCCACCGACAGGGGTCCCAGCCCCAATTCTCCGGTACCGCCTCCTGCTGGCCTCCGGGGGCCTCCACGGCCCCTATCAGATAGCCCTCCCTCTGGCTTACTTCTTCCTTGCCTCCCCGGCAACCGGGGGTTGTCCGCCTCTGGCAATCGGGACAAGGCCGTCCGCGTTCGTGTGTTCTCGCCCAGGCCGATACTGCAGTTGATACTCGAAATTGGCAAGTTGTGCCACCCAGCGCTGCTCCACAGCTCCCAACTTCGCTGTCTGTAAATTGTACCAAAGGATTATTGTCTGTAATCACCGTTACCTTAGCACCCCAGTAGGTAGTCCTTAAACTTCTCGCTCAGGGCCCACTTCAGGGCCAGCAGTTCCAATTTAAATGAGCTGTAGTTTGCAATCGTTCTTCTCAGCTGGGTGGAGGCTTCGGCTTGCGTAGGCAATCACCCGTTCTGTTCCCGCTTGTCGTTGGGCCAAGACCGCCCCCAACCCCAGGTTGCTAGCGTCTGTATACAAGATAAATGGTTGAGTAAGTCTGCATAGGCTAAGATAGGAGCCTGTAACAATTCCTGTTTCAATCTCTGAAATGCCCCCCTCACAGGACTCATCCCAGTCAATCGGGGGTGATCCCCGTCCCCGGTTCCGCCCTGTACCGACCAGCAGCTGGTTAAGTGGCTTAGCGATCTTGGAAAAATCTTTTATGAACCGTCTGTAGTATCCCACAAAACCCCAGAAATGAACGTACTTGCCTCACAGTCTTGGGCGCACTCCAATCTCTTACTGCAGAGACTTTCCCAGGGTCTACAGCCACCCCAGCAGCGCTGACCACGTGACCCAGGAACTGGACCTCTCGCCTCAACAGATGGCATTTATCGGGTTGCAACTTCAGCCCATATTTCTCCATTGCCTGGAAAACCTCTTCGAGGTGCCGGAGGTGGGAATCGAAATCTGGGGAGTACACAATTACATCATCTAGATATACCAAGACTGACTCCATTAACTGACCTCCAAACAGCGCTGCATCAGACGTTGGAACGTGGCTGGGCGTTGCAGAGCCCGAAGGGCCTCCGTTCCCACTCGAATAGTCCAAACGGGGTCGTGAAAGCGGTCTTCTCCCTATCGGCCTCGGCCACTGGCACCTGCCAATACCCACTGGCCAGATCCAGAGTGGAGTACCATGCAGACCGCGTGAGACCCGCAAGGGAGTCTTCGATCCGGGGTAGGGGAAAAAGCGTCTTTCTTAGTCACCAGGTTGAGCTTACGATAGTCCACACAAAACCTCCAAGCTCCCGACTTCTTCTGCACCAGTACGATGGGGGCTGCCCATGGGCTACTGCTTTCTCGGACGATGCCCCGCCCCAGCATGCCCTGCAATAGTGAGCGTACCTCTGTATATAAAGTGGGTGGGATCGGCCGGTACCTCTCCCTGCTGGTCCTGCATCTCCAGTCGGAATATGATGTTCTACCACCTTAGTGCATCCGTAATCCTCCTCGTGTCCTTGCAAACACATGTTGCCATTTCTGAAGGAGGGCTTGGAGTCGTTGTGGCCTGCGCCTGTTCCAGCTTTTCCCCTTGCAGGGACTCACCTGCCAGGTGTCTCGGCATGTCCCTCCTCCCCGTTGTTTGAGGGGGCTTCCATCTGCGTCAGGGCCACCTCGATGACAGTGGGGCACACCTGACGGAAACTAACATCTCTCTCTTCCCTCACCTGATGGGGTGCAACCCCCGTGAGTCGGGCCAGCCGCTGGTGTCGGTGTAAGTGCACTGGGTAGGGGTGGTCATTTCGAACCTTTACAGGGGACCCTCCCCCGGTGGACCGCCGCTAGGCCTCGTGCTACTTCCACTTGGGGGCAATCAGGCTGGGGTTCAACCAATACCCACTCTTCGGGGCCAACTCCTCGGGGGGCCACTCTCACCCACACCATGGCCTCACTCCTAGGGGGGATAGATAAAGCATAGCGACACATCACTCTTCCTACCTCTTCCCGGCTTCTACGGACCTGGGTCATCTGGACCCGACGACAGTCGGCGACCACTCGCTCCCATAGGGGCCTCTCAACAGGGGAGATCCTAGGGCCGGGCCTAGCCCGAAATAACTCCTCCCAACACTCGGAGAGCACATTCATCCCTAGTAGGGCTCGGTGGACTCCCAAACACCTGTCTTCCACGATGATCACCCCTTTTTGGGGAACTAACACCCCGTGCACTTCTAAGTCCGTCAGCCGATAGCCAATGTAAGGAATCTCTAAGCCGTTGGCGCCCCGCAACGTCAGCCAGGGGGCCTCTCCTCCTTGGGTTCTCTGCTTCCCGAATACTTCCTGCGAGAGACTTTCGGCAAACAATGTCACTTGAGAGCCTGTATCTACCAGGCACTGTACCGTCTTGCCACATACCTTCACCTCCGCCATTGGGCTATTCGCCCCACATCTGGCCTCTGAATTATCAAGTCTTTCCGGGTCTCCTCGAGGGGTTCCCGGCCACACGACCCACTGTGGCCGGTCGTCCTAAAAACCCCCCTCCGATGCCCTGCGAGGCCCACACTGACGGCTATAATGCCCTGGTTCTCCACAACGATTGCAGATCGGCCGCCCTTGGTCATCCCACTCAAAGCGGGGCCGGTTAAAACGGTTTGGGCGCCCTGGTGGCTCTCGGCCCCTCTCAGAGTAGACTCGCTCTCGGGGTGCCGGCCTCGGTTCCTCTTGCGCCCTACCTTGACGAAGTTCTCCCAGAAGAGTCTTAGATAGTTCCGACATCTGCTCTCGGACATCTTTCAACAATTCTACTCTGAGGGCTTGCTTCCAATCTGCGTGTTCAGGTGGTGCTGCGGTGTTCCCACTTACGGCTGCACATACAGGGGTTTCACTTACTTCGACCTCATCACCTTCCAAGGCCAGTGCCTCCTTCTTTAGGTCCTCAAAGGTAAGCCCGGAGTCCCGTCGAAACTGGACCCTCAGACTTTGTCTCACGGGGCCCTCTTTCATCCCCAGGAGGAACTGGTCGCGTAACAAGGTCTCTCCGTCTCCTAGCCCATGGTCTCGTCGGGCCTGCAGGCGAGTGAACTGCTCTCGCAGCCTGAGGGCAAAAGCTCTAATAGGTTGTCGGGGGCCTTGCTTACAATTAAAAAATTGTGAACGGAGGACAGCTACGGGGGTATGGTCGCCATATTGTTCAGTAAGGAACTGGAACACAGTCTGGGCGGTGGCTCGGATTGCTTCGGGGGCGGCTTGTACCTCTCGCCGTGCTTCTCCCTCTAGGGAGTTCAACACAAACTGGAGCCGCTGAGCGGCGCTAAGGCCCTGCAAGTCGGCCAAGTACTCTAATTGGGCCTTCCATTCGGTCAGTCGTACCTCCGACTCTGCTCCTCCATATTTCTGGATCCATGGGCTTCCCATGATAATAGATGTGGCACGGGGTGGGGCTGCAGGCCCCGCGTTGTCAGTCATTGGGTGACCCTGGTTACTCAACTCGAGGTGGGGCCCTGCCGACTACGCCAAAATCTGTCACCACCGGGGGCTGGCTGTTTAAAACTAAAGCCACGCCCCTTTGCAACTCCCACCTCGAGGAGGTCCCCAAAGCCAACCCAATGACCAGACAAACACGGGAACAGGTAAGTAAAATTTAAAACAAGCTTTATTTAGTTTAAATATTTAAAAGAACTGGGAATTTGGGGACAGGGGAAATTAAAACTAATAGGCCTCTTCTTCTCCCTCCAGGGAGACTGCAGCCACGGCAGACAGGCCAAGGGCAGCAAGGGTGCCAACCACCATAAGCTGGGGGAGAACGGGAAACGTCAGGCTCCAGCCTGGACCCTACCAACCGTGGCGCCCTCCTTCTTCCGTCCTGGAGGCAGAATAATTTTAGGTGTGACTGGTAAGGAAGATCTCCACTGTCGGTGTACCTTTCCTCGGGCCGGCAGGGGGTCCTCGCCCCACGTGCCTTTACGTTCCCTGTCGTACGTCCGTCCACGTTCTCCTTATGCCCCACAGATAGTCACTGCTACACAAAAGCACTGTTAGCTTGCACTTAAGGTGTCTCTCACCGGCTCTGCTGCTTGCAGCTCTCTGGGTGGGTATCACGTTACACAGTCTGTTCTCCAATTGTTTCTCCTTGCTCTCCACAGGCGGCCACTAGGACACAAATAACACTGTTACTTGGACTTCGGGTATTGCTCACCGGTTCTGCTGCTTACAGCTCTCTGGGTAAGTATCACGTTCACAGTTTGCTCTTCAGTGATTCACTCTCGTTTCTGCTCTCTCTCCACAGGTGGCCGCTAGAACACAAAGACACTGTTACTGGGACTTCGAGTAATTCTCACCGGCTCTGCTGTTTACAGCTTTCGGGATAGGTATGGTTCTCAGTTTGCTCCTCAATGATTCACTCTCGTTCTGCTCTCTCTCCACAGGTGGCCGCTAGAACACAAAGACACTGTTGCTGAGACTTCGAGTAATTCTCACCGGCTCTGCTGTTTACAGCTTTCTGGGTAGGTATCACGTTCACAGTTTGCTCTTCAATGATTCACTCTCGTTCTGCTCTCTCTCCACAGGTGGCCGCTAGAACACAAAGACACTGTTACTGAGACTTCGAGTATTTCTCACCGGCTCTGCTGTTTACAGCTTTCTGGGTAGGTATCACGTTCACAGTTTGCTCTTCAATGATTCACTCTCGTTCTGCTCTCTCTCCACAGGTGGCCGCTAGAACACAAAGACACTGTTGCTGAGACTTCGAGTATTTCTCACCGGCTCTGCTGTTTACAGCTTTCTGGGTAGGTATCACGTTCACAGTTTGCTCTTCAATGATTCACTCTCGTTCTGCTCTCTCTCCACAGGTGGCCGCTAGAACACAAAGACACTGTTACTGAGACTTCGAGTATTTCTCACCGGCTCTGCTGTTTACAGCTTTCTGGGTAGGTATCACGTTCACAGTTTGCTCTTCAATGATTCACTCTCGTTCTGCTCTCTCTCCACAGGTGGCCGCTAGAACACAAAGACACTGTTGCTGAGACTTCGAGTAATTCTCACCGGCTCTGCTGTTTACAGCTTTCTGGGTAGGTATCACGTTCACAGTTTGCTCTTCAATGATTCACTCTCGTTCTGCTCTCTCTCCACAGGTGGCCGCTAGAACACAAGACACTGTTACTGAGACTTCGAGTATTTCTCACCGGCTCTGCTGTTTACAGCTTTCTGGGTAGGTATCACGTTCACAGTTTGCTCTTCAATGATTCACTCTCGTTCTGCTCTCTCTCCACAGGTGGCCGCTAGAACACAAAGACACTGTTGCTGAGACTTCGAGTAATTCTCACCGGCTCTGCTGTTTACAGCTTTCTGGGTAGGTATGGTTCTCCTCCGTAGGTCAACAGAGGGGCGAAGGTCACACAGCACCTCACCGGGTCGAGCGCTGCCCTATCTCCAATGCCCATAGGCCGATCGATTCCTAGACGGGGGCGCCCTTTTCGTAGAGACCACGGGGCGGCGGACCCTTTCGCCTCTAACTCTGCGACGAAAACAGACACAGGTAAGTTCACACCACGAAATGTTTTCCAATGGTTTACTCACGGTCACGGACAGCTCTTAGTCTGCGTCCCTTCGCACTCCAACAGCACACTACTTATAGTAACAGTGATTTCTGTAGTCGTTGGCCTCTCCGTCCTCTGCCCAGTGGAAGGAAATGGATAATGCGGGGCTTCGTCTACAAGACACACAGCAACCCACAGCAATATACACAGCACCACTCCAAACGTGAAAAAGATTTAATACACAGTCTCACTCACCACACTATAAGTGCACCACAACAAGGGAAGCGCCCGGTGTCCTCCACTGCGCTTGGGCTACGATAAGGCGGTGGGAAATACGACCACAATAAGTCTCGTTGCGGTGGCTGTTTGAAGTTATACTTCTAACGGCTCGCCCACCACACTCTTATAGGGGTAGGGCCGCCCTCCTTCTCCTGGAGGTTTCCAATAGTTACACAAGTTAACTTTTGCCAGTTACTCCACACAAAAAGGGTATACTCACGGCGAATAGCCTTTGTTTACGTTGTACCAGAAGGTCAATTTTCTTCCTGCTTTACTCCTTCAATATTGGTTAGAACAAGTTCCTTTTTACCCATAGGATTTTCCTGTTTACTCCAGCAGATCCACAATCACGACTGCAACGAGAGAGAGAGAGAGAGAACCACAGACAGCCACCACGTCCAACAATGAGCACAGCTCCGTTTCCCAGCACACTAAGCACTCTAACTGTGTTCTAACTGTGCTTTATATACTCCTCTCTGTACTATAATCATCCAATTGCCAGGCGATCTCTTCAACTAGGCACAGCTGTGCCCAATCGGCTGATTACAGCCTCCGTGAATCTGCCGGATGTCCGGTGTTTCCGTTTTCCGGTCTGGACGGAAACATCCGGGCGGAACCAAAACTTCCTCAACTTTTGGTTCCGCCCTGAAAGATCGTCACCCCGTGACAATTGTACACATCTGCTCTAGCCATGGATATCTCATAATGAAAGCTCAAGCTGAAACTTGTCTCTGACGTCTCTCCATCACTCAGGTCAACTGAACAATGACTTCTAGAATTTAGTCCAATCCATGTGGACTCGGTTTATCCAAGTTCAAACACATGTATGTATACACACATGCACGCACACACACGCAGACTATATAATGCGTCATGTATACGGTACTTTAAACCTGCGTTTGCTGAAAAGCATCAGAGGTCCTGAATGGCATTAATTACAGATAACTACAGTTAAACAGGAGATGATTGATTTGTTCATGTAAACCCTCCACCCATCAGCCATTTGTAGCGGGTGGAGCAAACAGCTGTGTCAATAATCTGCCATGTTCTCATAAACCAGCTGCTCCATCCAAAACCACCAACAAAGTATCTAAACAGTATTACAAATATATTCAATAAATGAGTACAGAAGTAAGACTTGATTTACATTTAATATTTTTGTGGGGTTTAAAGTAAGCAAACATCTTAATGTGTTGATATCCTTGAAAAAAGTAATGTTGGCATTAGTAGTTTGGCACATAAGTCAGTGTAATACATTATTACCAAGAGTGGCCAAAGAATGAAACCACTCAACCCTTATATTACATTTAGACTCTTTTAAAAAAAAGCTTTATTTTGTGCAGGTAGATAGAGAAACCGTAAAAAAATTATTTACAATTCATATATCTTGTAAAAATTATACACTTTCACTTTGGTACTTTTGCTAACCTAACCCTAACAATGAGGCAGATAAATAATATCTTTAAAAGAAAATGTTTGGTGGTGGCACAGTGGGTTGCACTGACTGTAGCTTTACAATGAGAAGGTCCACGATTCGACCCCTGGCTTGGTCAGGTGGCCTTTCACTGGGGAGTTTGTATGTTCTCCATGTCAGCGTCAGTTTAGTCTGGGTATTTCAGTTTCCACCTAGAGGCCAAAATCATGCAAGTTGGGGGGATTGAAAATACAAAACTCCTCTAACTATAAGAATAAGAATGAAACATTTATTTGGGTTAAAAAACAACCCATTTGCTGGGTTAAAATGAACAACCCAGCTTGATCAAATAAGCCCAGCGCGTGGTCTGTCCTATATTCACCAAGCCGTTGGGCTAAAAACAACCCAATTTGGGTTGTTTATAACCCCATGTTTATTAGAGTGTATAAGAGATTTTTTATTTATAGGTTTGGGCTTTTAAATGATCAATGTCCAGATATTTAGTCATGTGCCGCCAATTAGCTAATATATGTCCAGATGATTATCATTGCAAATAAGTCCCTTCAGTGTGATCCTGATCACTCTTTTTTTATTCTGTGATAAATGGTTTTGCTGTACATTTACTTATTATGAAGTTCAAATGGTTTGCTTATTTGGTCTTTGTGTTGTAGTCTTTGATACTCTCCTAAATGATTTGTCCAACTCTACAGTCATCCTAATGTAGTACTGAGTTTGTGATCCTGTATCCCTTACAAAAATTAACCGTGTTTTTTTGTGTGGTAAAAGTGTAGTTACTAATTTTTTCTTTTGTTGTATTGATTTACTATTAGCAAAACCATTTACTACAGTAACCATGGTTTAACTATAATACGATTGTCGAAACCATTGTTATTTTGTGGTAACCATGGTTTTACTACAGTAACCATGTGTTTTTTTTATTGTAGTAAAACCACGGTTAATTTTCTTAAGTGATGGATTAACTTGTATAGACTAACCAGTTCCCTTTCAGTCGGTCACTACGACGTCACGTCGTGACCGACGAATTGGGAACTCGCTTAGAGAGACCAATCTGCTTCGTATACTACTAAAACGCCAATGAACTTGGCATTGAGATATTTGCATAATGCTGGCGCCGCCCCGCCAGGTGCCTTTATAAGCAGCAGGTGCAAATAGGGAAATTAGCTTTTTCGCTTCGAAAGCCGGCTTTATCTGCTACTGAGAAGCTACTTTACTCTGTTGGGATTTGATTGCTGAAGTTGGTTGAACTAGCAGTATCACAGCGGACGCTTCGCTTATTCCACGGCTCTACATCTGTTTATTGTTTTGAGTTTAGTGTGTGCGTTGCCTTCCTGTGCGCTCATCAACTAAGCATCTGAGTGAATTTCCCTAAAAGAGTGATACGAGAGAGCTTTGTGCCTTGTTAAAGGCAGCCACTCTCTCGTATATGCGGAGATCAGCGTCCTTTTCAGGATAGCTTTTCGCCCGTGCGATCTTGGATGCGAGAAGTATAAGGGTTCCAGTGACGGTCACGAGCGCTGTCTTCGTGCTCAGGCATCGAGCACTCCGGGGCTGCGTTCGTGGAGAGTTTCTGTTCTCTCTGTGAGAGCATAACCCTCTTGGATTGCGGAGACGACTGTCGTTTCTACGGGAACGCTGTCCGCGCCTTTGCAGTGCTGACGCCGCCATGGTGCGGCTGTCAAGCGCTCGCAGGGCGCCCTTCGCGTCACTACGCTGAGTAGGACGGAGGATGCGTCCTCCACCTACCGGCCTTCTCATCCTCAGCCGGTTGAGGCTCCGGTGGAGACTGCAGAGTCGTGTTCTACGATGTCTGCCGAATCCATTGGACCTCCTTCTGGTCCCGTCACTTCTGCAGCATCAGAGGGGTGTCCATTTTTCCTCCGAGGCAGAGTCGTTCCGGAGATGGCGGCCGTGCCCGCGAGCGGCGGAGACGGTAGAGTTGGAAAGGTTAACCCCTCTCCGCCCGAACCGTCCCGCCCACATGATTGGTACTTCGGAGCTGCTCGGGCCTCTCGGTCCTCTCCTCCTGTGCCTTTCTTCCCGACGGCACGAAGAGCTGACGTGATTTGCGGCCGTCCGGCCGTTCAGCTTTCACCCCTCACCTCCCTCACCAACGGAGCCGCTAAGGGCGGGGACCCCTTCAGTGGAGCGGGATGCGTTCCTGGAGGGACCACCCAACCCTTCCCTCCCGTGTTTGTAGACAGTCGTCCGGTTACGGACGCTGCCCATCAGGCATGCCGGAGAGGCGGCTTCGCCCTGCACGTAATAACGTTGCTGCAGGCTCACAAGGATTTACCAGGGAGGCCGCGACCTTCAGTCGTGCGATGTCCAGTGGTTCAAGATCGCCACCTTTGGCTGTGTCTGGCTGACATGACGGACGCAGACGAGAACAACTTGAATGCTCCTGTCTCACAGACCGGCCTCTTCGGCGAGCCAGGGGAGTCGTACAGCTCCGCTGCGCAGACTGAGGCGATCTCCTAGGTCATGCCCCGGCGGAAGAGAGCTGCCCTTGGTCCACCACGCCGGCTCCTCAGTCTGCCTCTCGCCGTCGGCGTCCTGCGGCGACCACCTCCGTTCCCCTCCTCGGACCCCATCTCGGCAGCGCAGGGGAACCGGTCGTCAGCAGCTCGCCCCGCCCGCTTAGCCGCTTCCCGTGAAAATCGGGAGTTTAAGTGGCCAGTGAAGGGCGACCCGGATTGGCAGAGGATCACTCTTCAGGAGATGGAGCTCCTTCCCCCGATAGAGGGTCGGGTGGAAAATCCTTGGTTTGCATATGTTCCACCGGCTGTTCGGCCGGTACCCACTAACCACACAGAGTGCATTCCTCTTCCCTCTCCAGGTCTCCGAGGATCGAGAGAGCCGTGAGCGGGCACACACCAGCTCCCCTACCTCTCCTCTATCGCCAGCGGGTGACCTGAGGAGTCCGAGCTCTCCGCTGAGGAGACCGGACCACCAGCACCCTTCGGAGTCTGCGCTCTCCGTAGAGGAGACCAGACGACCGTCACCCTCAGCGGGCTCAGGTCAGTGTCACACACACATACTGTAGATGTTTATGCTGTCACAGCAGACGCACCGGCAGTCCCACCTGTCTCGCTTCGCTGCCCCACCGCGGGTACTTCGGTAGTGTCGTTATTTCTCCTCGTACGGTGCCTGGGTGCTTGGCTTCAGTTCCCAGCCCGTTTCGTTGGGTTTTACGCACGATCCGCCTCGGTTACGAATCCGGCACACCCCAAAATTCGGGCTTTCGTTTCACTGTAGTGAAAGCGTCCGATGCACATGTACTGCGTGCAAAAGTCGATATCCTGTTGGCGAAGGATGTTCGAGCCGGTCCCTCTTACCGAGATGATGATGATAGGGTTTTTCCAGCCTTTATCTCATAGTACCCAAAATACGCGGCGGGTTACGATCGATTTGATTTACGCACCGGCTCTACGAAGGTGTTCTTTTTGGATGATAACGCCGAGGCTCGTATTTCAATATTCAGATCGGTTTGCAGCCTTAGACCTGTAGACGTGTACTTTATGTGTCCATCTCCCCTCGCTTTAGACCGTTTTTCGCTCTGCGTCGTGGGGTGGGCATATTAATACTAAGTACACCATTCGAGCTGTCTCTCTCTCTCTCCGTGTCTCCATGTGCTAGTCACGGCATTAAAATGTCAGAGAGAGAGCGTTGTTCGCATTCTGCTTTTTTCTACGTCGACTTATAATAGCCCGTTCTTGGCAGACGTGCGCGAACACAGAGAGTTAATGCTTCGGCATCTCGCTCGTTTAAGTCTTCAGGTCGACTGGGAAAGAGCAACTTTGCCCCGTGCAGAGGATCCTTTTTCTCAGTATGGAAATAAGACTCGATCGACTAATTGGCGTGTTTAACAAGAGCGCGCAACCAGTCAGTTCTGACTTGCCTCGGTTTAATTCGAGGGAAGTACGCGGTCCCTCTGAAACAATTTCAGAAGCTCCTGGACATATGACAGCATGCTGCGGCTGTGACGCCGCCCGAGCTGCTTCATATGAGACCGCTTCAGCATTGGCTTACGATCGAGTCTCGAGGAGAGCGTGGCACACCGACATACACCGTGTAAACATTGCACCTGCGTGTCATTTAAATTTTTCCCCGTGGTAGACCCGGCATTTCCGATAGAAGATATGCCCCTGAGGGGTCTCCTGGCATTCTGTATATTGCAATGCCCTCAGCACGGGATGATCAGCCACGTATGACGGGCTTGCAGTCTCAGGGGTGTGCATAGCACCCCAACTGCCGCGAGCGGTGCGCTGTATATCTGGGACTTGTACGCTCCGCTATGGAGATGCGAGGGAAGGATGTATTAGCCGACACCAATAACATTGCGACTGTTGCGTTATTTACCGTTAAGGCGGTTTTGCGCTCTCGTCACCTGTCGCATCTCGCTCGTCATCTCCTCCTTTGGAGTCAGAAGCATCTGAGGTCCCTTCGTGCCATTTACATCCCGGGTTCGCTCAATACAGCGGCAGACGCGCTTCCCGAGCTGCGCCCCCGGCGAATGGCGACTCCACCTCCAGACGGTCCAGCTAATTTGGAAGAAGTTCGGTTGTGCGTAGATAGATCTGTTTGCGTCGCCGGACGATACCCACTGTCGCCTATTTTATTCACTAACCGAGGGCAGCCTCGGCGTGGATGCGTTGGCACACAGCTGGCCGCGGGGGTGCGTAAATACGCATTCCTTCCAGTGAGCTTTATTGCGCAGACACTGTGCAAAGTCAGGCAGGACGAGGAGAGCCTTTTATTAGTCGCCCCGTACTGGATTGGTTTTCAGAGTTAATGCTCCTCGCGACAGCCCCTCCCTGACGATTTCCCCTGAGGAAAGACTTTCTTTCTCAAGGAAGGGGCACATTATGGCACCCGCGCCCCGACCTGTGGGATTTCCATGTATGGTCGTTGAGCGCGCGCAAGGTTTAGGTGATTTATCGCAAGCGGTATCTAACACCATCGACGCGGTTCGAGCACCGTCCACAAGACGGGCTTACGCGCTTAAAGAAACCTTTTTCGTCACCCGGTGCTCTTCGCAACGCGAGGACCCCAGAGAATGCCCATTAACATTGTGCTTTTATATCTTTAACATAGGTTAGATGGTAGGCTGTCCCTCCGCCATTAAAGTTGATATCGCCGCTATTTCTGCTCATCACTCTTATCAACGGCAGATCAGTTGGCCAGCATGATTTAATTATTACATTTTAAGAGGCGCTCGCAGGCTAAACCCCTCGCGCCCTCCCTCTTTCCTCCTGAGACCTGTCCATGGTGCTGAAGCCTTCAGGTCTCCCTTTTGAGCCTTTGCAGTCTACGAGTCTGATGTTTTTATCAATGAAAACTCTGACCCTGATAGCATTGGCCTCCATGAAGAGAGTAGGGGATTTACATGCATTCTCTGTTGACGATTCGTGCTTTTAGTTTGGTCCTGCTGTCTCACTGAGACCCAGACCAGGCTACGTGCCCAAAGTTCCCACCACTCCCTTCAGAGATAAGGTGGTGAGCTTGCAAGCGCTGCCCCCGGAGGACGCAGACCCAACCATGGCTTTGTTGTGCCCCGTACGCGCACTGCGACTCTACGTGGTTCGCACGCAAAGCCTCAGGACCTCAGACCAGCTCTTTGTTTGTTATGGTGGCCAGCAGAAAGGGAAAGCTGTCACTAAGCAGAGGATGTCTCATTGGATAGTTGATACTATCGCCCTGGCTTATAATCTTCAGGGTATTCCTTGCCCCTTTAATTTGAGAGCGCACTCCACACGGAGTGTTGCCTCATCTTGGGCTTTAGCTCGTGGTTCCTCGCTAACAGACATCTGTAGAGCTGCTGGTTGGGCGACACCTAATACGTTCACTAGATTTTACAGTGTTCGTATCGAGCCTGTATCCTCTCGTGTTCTTTCCTCACCAGGGGGAGCACGGAGAGCAGTCTCGCAGGTCGGCTTGCAGCCTCCAACTGATGCTTCATAACTGTGTCAGTATGGAAGGCCTTCAGAACAAAAATGCGTAATGGTTTGAATTGTTCTTCCTCCGCTGCCTTGGCAGCCTTTGTTGCGGAGCATTGGCTGTCAGCCTTTCACTAGCTGTATCCTCGCGAACCTACGTGTCTGGCTCGGGCTCCACATTGTGTCCCACCGGGTTCCTTTGTGAGTATTTTTCCGTGGGGTTAATCCTACCAGCCCACGTTTCCCTTAGCAGAGCACTGCTTTGCTTACACAGCCACGGCTGTCTTTATTCCTCAACTACGGTTGACTTTCGCCCACCATTAGCCCTTAAGACGGGTGGCTTCCGCAGCGTTCCTATCCCGCTCAGGTAGGGCGCTTCCCAGTCGCTGGCACTTCTGTGGGGTTAAAGGAACATCTAGTGCCCGGCCTTCTGCCTTAAAACCTATTCTCCTCCTCCTTAAGTGGAACCGGAGGGCTTTACGCAGACACTGGAAGAGGTCAGCCCTAGTGGCGTTTTGGTAGGGATTCCCAATTCGTCGGTCACGACGTGACGTCGTAGTGACCGACTGAAAGGGAACGTCTCGGTTACGGATGTAACCCTCGTTCCCTGAAGGAGGGAACGGAGACGTCACGTCCCGTCGCCACAGGGCTGCTCCCTGCTGTTTATCGACCGGTCCCTTTTCCCGGCTTTCTCAGCGAAAAGAAGCTAATTTCCCTATTTGCACCTGCTGCTTATAAAGGCACCTGGCGGGGCGGCGCCAGCATTATGCAAATATCTCAATGCCAAGTTCATTGGCGTTTTAGTAGTATACGAAGCAGATTGGTCTCTCTAAGCGAGTTCCCAATTCGTCGGTCACGACGTGACGTCTCCGTTCCCTCCTTCAGGGAACGAGGGTTACATCCGTAACCGAGACGTTCTCACCATGAATGTAGCCAAAGATGCTGGAATGGTTAGAAGAATAAATAAAGAAAGAAATTGAAATCGAATCAGCATGGATATAAAGATTGCATGGCATACAGTATATATCTTTACCTTTTTCAAGCTAATGTGTAATAAGTGTATTGCTAATGCTAATAAATATTATGTGAATTACCAGATTTTAATCAAAATAGATTATTTGACATGAATAGGCATAAACATAAATAATAGTTTATCAGTTTTACCATTTATTTAAGTTAATAATATTAGTTTATAATAATAATATTTGAAATCAGAAAAAGTAAAATATTTTTTTTAGATTTATATGATTGAACTGGATAAACAATTTATGCAATTTAAATAGTGTTTTATTTTGGGGGTTTTATTTATTTTTTGAAACTTGAACTTAGATTTTACCAAGATTTTAGTGGCATTGTTTGGCAGTAACTTACATTAAGAATTTATTAAGTATTTATCTTTACAGAATAAACTTAAATAACAGCCTCATGCAAACCATTCTGGAAACCAAAATACAGAAAAAGTTTGATGGGGATTTCTGGTTTTATTCTGCTGTTATTTTATAGTTTTATTCTGTAACTTCAAACAATTTGTTGCTAGTAAATAACATACATTTAAATCTACAGTAAGTTACTGCCAAACAGCTGCATAACTACAACAATTCACATAAAATGTTTGAATACCTCTACTCATTCTTATAGACAGTTTCACCAGACGCACGTGCACACGATACACATCTGGATCCGAACTTTACTTCCGGTTTTGTTTTTTTTAATGGTCTGACTAGTTGCTAAACTGATCTCTTGAACAAATGCCTTGTCGAAAAGAACAAATGTTTGGTTTTTCCTAGGTAACCTACGTGTTGTTTTTTTGCTTGTTATATAAAGTACTTTGTTGTTATTTATTCTTAGCAGAGTTTACCGGAAGTTACGTGCAGACCACGACAGCCGCTTGTTTATGTTGTTACTGCTGAAACCGTCTATAATATCATCAAAACTATGAAATTATACATGAATAGAAATGGAAACTCTTGGATGTAATTTCCCTCAAAATGGTCACAGTGATCAATCTCTCAGCTAACTTTATGAAGTGCAATATGGGATGTTTTATTGTACTCAACTATCGTTCACTAAATTGTATAGTATTTCCTTGCAAAATTGCAAAGCACTGTTTATTTCATGGATGTACTGTTTAGCTGTACGGTAATATCTATACATTTTATCCCCATGCCAAAGTGCAATCTGTTTGTCTGAAACCATCACTGGATAAATAAATATTATACAGAATGAACTTCAGCAAGAATGAATTTAAAAGGACTGCAGTTATTTTAGTGGGATTATTCACTAACTGTCCACCTTCAAATCCACACTGCATGGCATCAAAATCTGTTCAGCCGCACGGTTTCAATATCCAGCCTCAGGGCGCCTTTTAATTGGCTGTTACATGTCGGCAAAATCCCAAACGTTCCTTACAGACAGCAGAAAACAGGGGAGAGCGTCAAGAGAGCAGCTCGCCTCATTATTTTCTGCTTGCTGTCTAATACAGTCCCATACCTCCACAGTTCCAGCAGACTGACCTGAAATCTGTCTGAAACCTAAAAGAAATACTTGTGGTAATGAGAGAAAAATTCAACAAAGTTGCCTCCCTTCTTTCCACTTTATCATCAAAATAACTCCCCTACACACACACATGCACGCACAAACACACACGCACACACGCGCACACACACACACACACACACACACAACAACACACACACACAGACACACACACACACACACATGCACACGCACACGCACACGCACACACACGTACGCACACACAGACACACACATACCACATACACACACACACACACACACACACACACACACACACACACACACACATACACGTGCATGCACACACCGCATGCATGCACACACCGCATGTTTGTTGTGCTATAACAAGAGGTTCATCCAAGAGTTGCCAACAATCAACTTTTGTCCTGTATCTCCCCTATAAAGCAGCATGTAGGGAGTCTCTCTCTCTCTCTCTCTCTCTCCTCTCTCTCTCTCTCTCTCTCTCCTCTCTCTCTCTCTCCTCTCTCTCTCCTCTCTCTCTCTCTCTTCTCTCTCTCTCTCTCTCTCTCTCTCTCTTCTCTCTCCTCTCTCTCTCTCTCTCTCTCTCTTTCTTTCTCTCTCTCTCTCTCTCTCTCTCTCTCTCTCTTTGTCCTTGACACACAGGAGGACAAATGGTGACAGTCTTTATTTAATGCTGTTTCACAGCTGCTGGATGACCAGCGACAGATGAACATGAATATAATGTCAAAACCTCCTGCTGGGAAAGAGGAAGTTTCACAGTAAAAAGGACAGCAAGGCCAAAAGGAATAAAGAGTTTAGAAAGTAAAGAGAAGAAAAACTTTCTGTAGACATACAGTACAGCAGATCCCCAAAACACCTTAACCTCCCAAGACCTGGATGTCCACATTCATGGACATCACATTTTTTTGTTGTTTGCACCATAATACTTAATTCTGTGGACACAAACAATTACACTGCTTCATGTTTATAGAAAAATATTTGGTTATTATATTTATTGGTTCTTCATAACCCCAAAATAAGACAAACCAAACAAACCAAAGCTCGGGTCTTAGGATATCTTATGTACCCCTAAAAAAAAAAGTGCGTCACAACGCCATATTGGAGAGCCATTTTTGGTTGAATGGTTCCATGAAAAACCTTTATCATTCGTTAAAAACATAGGGTTCCCACATCTTGGTTAACTTTAAAATTCAAAGACATTTCAAGGACTTTCCAGGTCCGATACCTTCGAATTTAAAGACTTAATGTGCTTAAGTCTTGATTTTAGTGATTATGTCGTCCTCTCATCTCTTCTTATTCAAGATGTCATGTTTGTTTGGCTCTCTGGTATTTCTTGACATTTGATGTTTGAATATGAGATGATAACGCATTGAACTTGGACGGCGCTGTATATTTTGCACCTGACTGACTGTATTTACATCTTATCAATCACTGCGTCCTTTTGAAACCATGGTGCCTCAGTGATGTGAGGTGTTCGTCAAACACACCCTCAGTCTTTACTGTGGACCACAGGCGATGGTAACGCTAACCAGTTAGACCTCCAAATGCCATCATAACAACCACAATAAAAAAATAAACAAACTCATATGATCATCGTTTTTGGGATCAATGGTCGATGTCACGTTCGAGGACTCATAGGGGATAAACGATCCAGACGGTGCACATATACTTTCCATTGGGGTGAATGAAGTCTGATATCTTGTCAGTGTCACGCAAGGCCCTGAAATCCTTGGAATTGGCAAAAACACATTAGTGGACCAGAGGGAACATGGAATTTGTGTCCAAAATAAATTCAAGCACTTTTAAGGAGCTGTTGCTATTTATGTTTATTTTCAAAAACTCTCCAGGCCCTTGAATTCTTTTTCCCAGATTCACAAACTTTCAAGGATTTCAAGGACCTGCGGGAACCCTAAAAAAAAGGTTGTTTAGCTTATATAAAGGTATGTAAGAAATGGTTCATTGAGGAACCAAAAATGGTTCTTTTATGGCATTACTCTGAAGAACGTTTTAGACTTTTAAGGGGAGCCTATATGTCATGGTTTTAATAAGCGAAATATCAATTCAGAACGATGCTGAAGATTTTCATGTTCTTAAAATTATTATTAATTAAGTGTTGACTGACAGATGATTTAATTCAAGTATATAGGCTTTATTCAGCCAATCACATAAGCTGTGACCAATGTGACCAATCAAAACAGGCGAATGATGTGATGAATTAAGTATTCACAGAAATGTGTGAACCATCATTAGTGACAGTATCAAGTATTAAGACATCACAAACATCAGAGAAAAATATGAATCTATTTGAGGTTTTGTTATCTTTTGAAATATTATGAGGGCTACTTTGAAAAGTCTGTCAACAGAAGAGAACTGACTTTTGTCAATGGTTACAGCATCTACTGAACTGCATAAACTTTATAATTATTGCACTACTTTTCTTATACTGTATGAGAACTGTTTTCTTCTTTAAAAGAGACATTTCAATGTAAGATGGAAAGGCAAGTAATATGATAAATGTCATCTATAATATTGATTTACTATAGTTTCAGTAAAAGTGTATACCGTTTAATAAATTATAGTCATTTTATGAGGACAGTAAAATGTACTGTACAGTAAAAATATTTGCTGTAGTTATGCAGCTGTTTGCCAGTAACTTACTGTAGATGTAAATTAAAGTAAAATGAACATTGAACATTAACAAGTCGTTATCTTAACAGAGTAAAACTATAAAATAACAGCCTCATGCAAAGCATGAAATCCTTATCAACCTTTTTAAGTTTTTTCCTTAAAATTTTGGTTCACAGAATACTTTGCATTATGCTGTTATTTTAGTTTTATTCTGTAAAGATAAAGACTGTTAATGTGTAATGTTCATTTAACTTTAAACAAACTGTTGCCAGCACTGTAAAACATTTCTGTAGAAATGACAGTATTTCTGGGTATTACTGGCAACTAGCTGCCAGTAACTTACTGTAGATTTTACATTTATGTTATTTACTGGCAACAGTTTGTTCAAAGTTAAATGAACATGAAACATTTTCAGTCTTTATCTTCTACAGTAAGTTACTGGCAACCAGCTGCATAATTACAGTAAAGGCACCTCAAACATACACTTTAGTCTGGGACTAGAATAAGCCCTGTTCAGAAAACCACCTCTAAGTGTTATATATATTTAATCATTTTCCTGTTTTGTGTTTTCTTTTGTTATTTAAAGCTGCTTTGCAGGAATTGTAAAAAGTGCAGTGAAATATTATAAACCTAAGTGCAGTGAAATATTAAAAACCTAAGTGCAGTGAAATATTAAAAACCTAAGTTTTTTTAATTTGTGATTTGCTGTTTCTACATAAAATCATACTACATAATGTAAAGAACATTCTGTAAATAATATATTTAATATTCATTGAGTAAGATCATGTCACAGATTGAAATCATGGTAAAATGAAACTGTGATTATCCAAATCTGATCATTATAATATGAGCCTTTACACTGAATTTCACATACGGGATTACAAATATTTTTTATGACATCAATCCTCAGTTGTCATCTAGGGACTGAAATCTTTTGGCGTATCTGTTTTACTTGAATGGCAAAAGGATACTTAAATTCTGGTTTCTGTTGGCTTACAGAAGAGTTAAGTTCTCTTTCTCTCCTCAGAAAATGTCTGCTCATCGCTGCATTAAATGACTTTGACATTGAATTGACATCCTGCCATGCAGACACTTCTGGAGATATGACTCTCAGTGGAACAGACTCCTTCTTTACCAGATATTTCTCTTTTAATCCCACAGACAATTATGAACAGACATTCAACTAAATGTATCTGCAGATTTCATTATAGGTCATTATGATGGGATACCAACAGGTCACCCACGTAGAAGGTGACGTTCTCGCGACCTTTCGCAACGTTCCCTTAAAGTTCTCTAAAGAGGATGAAAAGACCTGAACCTTTAGAGAACATTAGGTACCTTCCCTAAAACGTCCTTTGTTGGTAATAAAAGTCTTGCAGTTCAAGGTTCCTTATGTGACTTTAGGGGGACGCCTGAGACATTAACAGAACATTCCCATATGGTACTATTTTGGTCAGATAAAACGTTCCCAATATGACTGTAGGAAGACGTTCCATATTGGTTATCCTGTGGTTACATAAGAACGTTACAGAGAGGACATTTGGAACCTCAACAGAACATTCCCACATGATACTATTTTGGTCATATCATAACGTCCCTGATATGACTGTAGGAAGACGTTCCATATTGGTTATCCTGTGGTCACATAAGAACGTTACAGAGAGGACATTTGGAACAGTAACAGAACATTCCCACATGGTACTATGTTGGTCAGATAAAAACGTTCCCGATATGACTGTAGAAAGACGCTCCATATTGGTTATCCTGTGGTCACATAAGAACGTTACAGAGAGGACATTTGGAACATTAACAGAACATTCCCACATGGTACTATTTTGGTCAGATAAAAACGTTCCTCATATGACTGTAGGAAGACGTTCCATATTGGTTATCCTGTGGTCACATAAGAACGTTACAGAGAGGACATTTGGAACATTAACAGAACATTCCCACATGGTACTATTTTGATCATATCATAACGTTCCCAATATGACTGTAGCTGGACGTTCCATATTGGTTATGCTGTGGTCACATAAGAACATTTCAGAAAGGACATTTGGAACATTAACAGAACATTCCCATATGGTACTATTTTAGTCAGATAACGACGTTCCTGATATGACTGTAGGAAGACGTTCCTTACTGGTTATCCTGTGGTCACATAAGAACGTTACAGAGAGGACATTTGGAACATTAATAGAACATTCCCACCTGGTACTATTTTGGTCATATCATAACGTTCCCGATATGACTGTAGCTGGACGTTCCATATTGGTTATGCTGTGGTCACATAAGAACATTTCAGAAAGGACATTTGGAACATTAACAGAACATTCCCACATGGTATTACTTTGGTCATATCATAACGTTCCTGATGTGACTGTAGCGGGACGTTCCATGTTGGTTATCCTGTGGTCACATAAGAACGTTACAGAGAGGACACCTGAGACATTAACAGAACATTCCCACATGGTAATATTTTGGTTATATCATAACGTTCCTGATATGACTGTAGCGGGACATTCCATATTGGTTTTGCTGTGGTCACATAAGAACGTTTTAGAAAGGACATTTGGAACATTAACAGAACATTCCCACATGGTACTATTTTGGTCAGATAAAAACGTTCCCGATATGACTGTAGGAAGACATTCCATATTGGTTATCCTGTGGTCACATAAGAACGTTACAGAGAGGACACCTGAAACATTTACAGAACATTCCCACATGGTACTATGTTCGTCAGATAAAAACGTTCCCGAAATGACTGTAGGAAGACGTCCCATATTGGTTATCCTGTGGTCACTAGGGGTGGCACGGTCCATGAAAAAAATCCGAACCGTTCGGTTCGCTTGTCTCGGTTCGGAGCGCGTGTGTACCGCACGGTTCAACGGTTCATGGCATGCACAATGTAGTCTCCCCTGTATGTGACCTCAGATAGCGTGTTTCCCTTTCGCGCGAAAGAAGAGGTGACTGGTTTCGAGTATAAGTACTGCGGGTTATGTTACGTATAGAAATGGCAAGTGGGAGAGAAAAGGAAGTCTGCCCGCAGTTGGAGGATGCGCCAGCGTCGTATAAGTTTGGTGTGTGGAAACATATTTTTATTTCATGTTACTGATGACAGCGGAAATAAAACAATAGATTGAACTGCTCGAACAGCCACAGGAGATCGCCTTCTCTCCGACCATTTATCTAATCTGAGGTACTGTTTTACGTCTTTAGCGCTATTTTTAGCCTTTCATTGATAAAATTAAAGCGGCTGATTTCCGCGTAGTTTCATTTTGCTAGCGTGTGAAAGTTGCGCGATCTTATTTCATAAATTTCCCCTCAAAGTAATCAGGACAGAAGTGGTCAAAAGTGGAGAAAAGAGACGGATTTAAATATTACAAGTGTAAAGGTTATGTTTCTCTCTCGTCCACATATACTCTCAGTATTAAAGCAGCCTCAGTGATAAATCTAAGAGCTACACTGAAGTTGGCATTCTAATAAATGCAAGTTATCTTTGTGTGCTAAAAATGCACACAAAGTTCATGTAGATGGCAATACACATTCTCTTTTTTGCCAAATAAATGAAAAGCATGTTGAAATCATCAATGTCTTCCCTCTTGCTGTTTCAAAATCTCACCTGGCTTTCCTCAGGGATGGTCCCAATAATGTGCTTAAAGTCAAATTCAGTTTGTGCATGATTACATGATATAATTTTTTTTTTAATACTGTATCCTAAATTATGGATAATTAATACATTAATAAGATAATACATTCCTGGAGTGTTAAAAATTTAAAGAAAAAATAACAACAAGAACCGTACTGAACCGAGAACCGTGACCATAGAACCGTGATACGAACCGAACCGAGGGTTTTGTGAACCGTGCCACCCCTAGTGGTCACATAAGAACGTTACAGAGAGGACATTTGGAACATTTACAGAACCATCCTACATGGTCCTCTGTTAGTCATATAATAATGTTCCAGATATGACTTTAGGGGGACGTCCCATATTGGTTATTCTGTGGTCACATGGCAACTTTACAAAGAGGACATTTGGAACATTAATAGAATGTTCTCACATGGTCCTCTGTTGGTCATTTAATAATGTTCCTGATATCACTAGGAGGACAAAATATGAACTTACAGTTAGAGCATTTTATTTTTATAGGCAGTTAATACAAAGGATGTGTCAATGTGCAGTGGACCATACAAACAAAGTAATAAATAAATGATTTCAGAATGAAGAAAAATAAATGAGTGATTCAGTCTGCACTATCCTACATCAGACAAAGACAAATAGCAATTAAATAAGACTTTACATTAAATTGTGTTAACAAGCACAAAAATACTAGTAAGTAATACTATACTAATATGTATTATGTTGTACTCTCTGAATATGATGATGTAGATTGCAATGCATCTTGGAAACAGTAGTCAGTTACCAGCAACAGCGTTCAATCCGCTTTATGAAAAGGACTACCTTACCCATAATGCTACAGCTTACAAGAGGACCCGGAAGTCGCATGAAATTCAAACTGCCACACTTGACGACGCGCGATCTTTGTTTTGTCTTTATATAATACTGTAAGGTAAGTTAAGATACTTTTCTTTTTAAACCTACATAGATTTCACTAGTTGTTCTACAGCGAGTTACATGAATGTTTTTTCTGTTTATTTGCTATTCTTTTCTGTGATGTTTTTTATTTCTATGTTAGGCTATATATTCTTATTTGCCATTTAAAGTATAACGATAAACATGCAGGCTTACAGTGAGCTAAACAATTTTAATAAAGAGGATGTTAAAAAAATCTTTAAGATGTTCGATCTTTACAAAATTAATTAATGCTCAGCCCACAAAGAAGCCAACCGAAGATCAAATGTTTTGTGTACAAAACAAAAAATCGACACTTTTTGGAAATACTTTTGTAAAGGAATTTAATACCTAAGAATCATAAATTAGTGTTTGTCTTACCCATTTATTTTACTTTTTTTTTTACAAAAAAAATGTAATGATTATTGTGCTTTGTTTGCAGAAGTCATGTACCACACATTGTCAAACCTGAAGAAGTGTATCTTCCTGCAATCTGGGTAAAGAAGGTGTAACTTTAATACACTATTTAAAACATAACAGTCATGTTCATTATTTATCTTTGTGTAATTTTATTTAAATTACAATATTGAATGTATTGAATTTGTTAAATTTTGTATGAGGTAATTTCTTGTATGGGTTAATTTGCCTAATATTAGTATTAGATACAAAAGCACAAGTGTTTTGGTTTAAAAGTGATAGCAGGTTTTAAAAATGTTTCAGGTACTGGGGCTTGGATTGTTTAAAGTAGTAAAGAATAATGGCAAATAATGAAGCAGGCAATAAAAAATACTTGACCAACAAGTTTTGGAGCTTAACATTTTTGTAGTTTGTAATTGCTTTTTTCTTTAAGTTGGTAATTTGAAAATCTTTTTGGAAGTCTGACATCTTCCAACATATTTTATCTTATCTTGATTTGAATGTTAAAAATCTTAGTTCTTGGATTTGTGATGTTTTCTAATATGTGTTTTTGCCCTTACTTATGAATTTTATGTAAATGTATTTTTAACTGCATTTGTATTTGTATGCTCTTATTCTGCAGGCTCCAGACCTGGAGATTGAAGTTCCTAAAGGTTGATGTTTATCAAGCTTGTGACCTAATTGCATGGTGTTATTTTTTTACATTTATATATCTAATACACATTTGCACATCTGTAAACATAAATTTAATATTTTGTGGGTTATTTTTAAATTTTATTTAACCAGTTGTTGTATATCGAAATCTGTTATTACATGTTATGCACTCCAACTGTAAATGTTTGTTTTAATTGCATCTTTATTGTTTTAAACAATTTAATTAATGTGGGTTTTTGTTAGCTTTTATGTTATTCTTGTATTTTTTTGGCTATTTATTTGTTTTTATTATCCTTCTGTTAATTTGCCAGATTTTGACCTTCTATTTGTTTTTCCTGTAATCTCACTTCAATTATTTTCTGTGTTTTTCAATGATACATTTTTGTCACAGTCCCAATTTGTTCCTGCTTGTTTCTCCATGTTTCCCCGTTCATCAACCATTTGGACTTCATTTCCCATAATCCTTTTCACTCTCTCACCTGAACTGTGTTTGTTATTATCCTCACCTGACAGTCATCCCCCTCATCACTCCATTGTCTAAATACCCCACTTTTCCGTTTGTCTAGGTCAGTTCTTGTTTATAGTGATGTGTTGTGTGTTTTGCTGTACCAGTTTCCATGTTCCTTGTTTTATATTAATTAAAGATTATCATTTTGGATTCATCATGATCTCCATCTCCTCCTTTATCTTCCACCACACCAACCGTATCAATTTCACAGTATAATTATATATTGGTTATGTTACGGCTATTTTCTGTCTTAAATGTTCTGGGAACTTTACTAGGCAATGTCCTTAACACCAGTGGGGTCGTTCCGGGAACATAAAATTTCTACATAAAATATGGTTCCCTTAACATTTTCTGAACGTCCTAAATGTTCCGTGAAGTTCTGCCAAATAACTTCCTTCACCCTTTTAAAGAACTCCACAACACGTCCGTCTCATAACGTTCTGGGAACTTTACTGGGCAACGTCCTTAACACCAGTGGGGTCGTTCTAAGAACATTATGGGAACGTAAAGTGTACATAAAATATGGTCCCCTTAACATTTCCAGAACGTCCTGAATGTTCCGTGAAGGTCTGCCAAATAACGTCCTTCAACCTTTTAAAGAACTCCACATCACGTCCATCTCGGAATGTTCTGGGAACTTTACTGGGCAACGTCCTTAACACCAGTGGGGTCGTTCTAAGAACATTATGGGAACGTAAAGTGTACATAAAATATGGTCCCCTTAACATTTCCAGAACGTCCTGAATGTTCCGTGGAGGTCTGCCAAATAACGTCCTCCAGCCCTTTAGGGAACTCCACAACACGTCCGTCTCATAACGTTCTGGGAACTTTACTGGGCAACGTCCTTAACACCAGCAGGGTTGTTCTAAGAACATTATGGGAACGTAAAGTGTACATAAAATTTGGTCCCCTTAACATTTCCAGAACGTCCTGAATGTTCCGTGGAGGTCTGCCAAATAACGTCCTCCAGCCCTTTAGGGAACTCCACAACACGTCCGCCTCATAACGTTCTGGGAACTTAACTAGGCAACGTCCTTAACACCAGTGTGGTCGTTCTAAGAACATTATGGGAACGTAAAGTGTACATAAAATATGGTCCCCTTAACATTTCCAGAACGTCCTGAATGTTCCGTGGAGGTCTGCCAAATAACGTCCTCCAGCCCTTTAGGGAACTCCACAACACGTCCGTCTCATAACGTTCTGGGAACTTTACTGGGCAACGTCCTTAACACCAGCAGGGTTGTTCTAAGAACATTATGGGAACGTAAAGTGTACATAAAATTTGGTCCCCTTAACATTTCCAGAACGTCCTGAATGTTCCGTGGAGGTCTGCCAAATAACGTCCTCCAGCCCTTTAGGGAACTCCACAACACGTCCGCCTCATAACGTTCTGGGAACTTAACTAGGCAACGTCCTTAACACCAGTGTGGTCGTTCTAAGAACATTATGGGAACGTAAAGTGTACATAAAATATGGTCCCCTTAACATTTCCAGAACGTCCTGAATGTTCCGTGGAGGTCTGCCAAATAACGTCCTCCAGCCCTTTAGGGAACTCCACAACACGTCCGTCTCATAACGTTCTGGGAACTTTACTGGGCAACGTCCTTAGCACCAGCGGGGTCGTTCTGAGAACGTTATGGGAACGTAAAATTTCTAGGGGGGTATTTAACTAATAGCTTAACTAACATCATGATCAGGTACAGATTGATTTTATTATTTAAATTATGATCACTTATTACTCTAAATTTGTGGGGGAAAATTGTATTGAAATATCTGCATGTTCAGTATGTGTGTGGGATCAAACCCATGACCTTTTGTGCTGCTATGCAATGAACTCCCACCTGAGCTACAAGAACCATTCATCAGAATCATGATGCTTAATGTCTGTGTCTGCATATGCAAAACCCTTTCTTTATTAATCAGAAACCTACTGAGTATAAATGACTCTTGTATGAAATCAGGCAAAGTTTTACTCTGTGAAAGTTGAACACAATCTGTTGTGTGATGACTGTAAGAATGAATCTCACATTCAGAGGCCATCTGTTTTCATCAAGGACACAACACTGCTTTGTAAAGATGTGAATAACATCCACAGGATGAAAACTCTTCAAACACCATCTGTTTCTCTATCAAGGCAAAATATTCTTATAGGACCTTTAATCATTTTAAAGAAATTAATTCAGTGAATTCAACATTTACATATTTTTAAAGAAAACACATTATTCAATGTAATAAAACAGTTAGGTAACCGTTAAAAGTTTACTATTGTGAATGACTGCAAGCACCTTTAGTTGTTGTTGTTGTTGTTCAGTAAACTGGGTTATTTTTAACCCAACGCTGGGTAAATATTGGACAATACACATGCTGGGTTAAAAAATAAACCTATGCTAGGTTGTTTCAATGCAATGCTGGGTTGTTGTTTTAACTCATGGTCGGGTTAACAACAACCCACCATAGGTTTATTTATAATCCAACATGTGATCTGTCCAATATTTACACAGCATTGAGTTAAAAATAATCCACCAAAATTAAGAGAAAAAAACAACTTTTTTTCTGAGAATTGTAAATGTTGGACAAGCTAAAAGTTTCATTGGAATTTCATTTTTTTGAATGTTTACATTTGATCAGTATAAAGATCGGATATTTGGTACAAGAGGGGGAGAGAGAGAGATCATTAAATGAACTTTACTGGCCTCTACTGGTTTTGATTGGACACTGCTAGTCTACAGAATATACATTTAGGCTACATTTATGCATTTGGCAGACACATTTTATCCAAAGTGTCTTACGGTAAATTCATTCATATGAATCAAAACAATGACCTCCTAAAAAAGATTGAGATATTCTGTAGATCAGTGGTCTCCGGGCACCAGGTTGCCCACCAATGCACATTTAATAGCCTTAATTTTAATATTTATTTATTACATGTTTTTCATTAGCTTTGTTTCTTTTATGTATGTTAAACTTTTAAACAACAATAAAACAATAAAATAAAATCAACAAGTGAAAGAAAAACTTTTTAGTAGACTATATCAAAAAAGAAGTCCAGATTATTTTATCGATTGTGGTGGCCCTTGCTCACAAAAAGGTTGAAGACCCCTGTTTAACCCTCTGGGGTCTAAGGGGTTTTTAGGGCCCTGGGGAAGTTTTGACATGCACTGACATTTGTGCTTTTTTCAGTTGCTTGAAAACATATTAATGGCAAAAGTCTCATAACAATGTGTTCATCACAAACTGGGCTACAATATCATATAATCAACATGTATGTACATGTTTGTATTTTTGAGAGAAAAATGTTTATGCGTGGTTTTTGAAAAAGCAAAATTTTTAAGTCACTGATATAACTCCACAAAACTCATTCTAAACATGTTTTCCCAAGACTTTCCAAACAGGATCTAGTAGTCTAGAGTTTTTTCTTCAAAATGATGTGAAAATCATATGGCCTACTCAATCACATAAAGCAATGCATTGATTTACAATTTCTAAGACACTTTTGCTTGGGAAAGGCTGTATGCATGGAGGCGGGAAAGCTCCTGAATAATCAGTGATTGACAGCTGAGAGACAAAAGAGTTGAATAATGAGCCACTAATGAGCCTTGTGTGGATGTTCAACAGGAATGTAACCCTCAGTACAACCATGATAAGGTTTACTTTTCAATACAATGTAAACACACACACACACTATATATATATATATATATAGCCTATATATATATATATATATATATATATATATATATATATATATATATAGATATATAGGGGAGAGTGGGGTAAAGTGAGACATCGGGTAAAGTGAGACACCCCCTGTATCTAGGCAACGGAACACATTTGTGGTCCTATGACCATTATGTTTTTAAGCCCCTCAAATTTCCCCTTGGCCATGAAGGACAGGACCTCATGCTGCTGTGGTTAACATGTTTTTTTTCACAAAAATATATTTTTTGCTTGTAAAAGTAAATTTTCTTGCTGTCAACTTAATCAACTGTTGTGCCAAAGCAAATTGATTCAGGTAGAAAAACTTATATCACACATGTTTATGAACTACCAACATATAAAACCTTGTGTTGATGCTAGCTGAAGATTAGCCTGAATTTCCAAGAGAGAGAGTTTTTTTCCAAAATGTGGTGGTGGGGTAAAGTGAGACAAATGATGTGGGGTAAAGTGAGACATGAGGCACAAGTTCAGTTTAGCCTAAAACATATTTTAATGTAATATTACATTACATATGTTTTATTTTTAATGTTATAAACATTGCAGAAAAACCATTATGCCTAGTCAATACACCAGGAAGACAGCCTGGGGAAAAACACCCCTTGAGGAGATGGAGAGTGCAGCTGCTTAGGTCAAGGAAGGAAAGAATTCTCTAATGCTATGTACACACCAAACGCTAGGCATCATGGTACTGTGGGTTCACACCAGACACAAGTTCAACAATTTGCGCAAGTAGATTACATACAAAATCAATGCAAAGACGCAATCAGACACGTCCTCACATGTGGCGAAGCGAATGACGTGATATGGGTGGCGCATTTTCCACGAAAACACGCGCTATTCGCCGCAAACATGTCTTCGCCCAATTTGAAAATATTCAACTTGAGCGAAAAATTCCATTACACAATGTTAAATCCTGCGAGTTATCTAGATCAAGTAACGCACTGCCCCGCATTTGGTGTGTACGTAGCATTATTCACTCTAGATCACTCACGGGATTTAACATTGTGTCATGCAAATTTTTCGTTCGAGATAAATATTTTCAACTTGGGCGAAGACATGTTTGAGGTGAATAGTGCGTGTTTTCGCGGCAAATGCTCCGCTCTTATGGCGTCATTCGCATCGCCCCAGGCGAGGATGCGTCTGATCGTGTCTTTGCATTAACTTTGAATGTAATCTACTTGCACAAATCGTTGAACTCACGTCTGGTGTGAACCCACAGTAAGAGCAGCTGCAAGGGATAGAAATATTGATAGATGGTTCTGATTGTCTTTTGCGCTGACCCGCAGACACTAGCTGGCTCTAAGGGTCCTTTGTTCTGACCCCCAGACTGCGTTCTAATCTAACTGGTGCTATATGTCATTTGAATGTTAATTAAAAAAATGTGAATTGTCGGAGCCAATGGTCTACAGTGGGCACCGCTCCGACATGTGGTGCTTTCACACTTTCTGGGAGTTCGATTCCCGGCTCGTGGTCATTTGCCGATCCAATACCCTTCTCTCCTCCCTGTACTTTCCTGTCCTCTCCAAAACTCACTGTTAAATAAAGGCAAAAACTGGCCAAATAATATAACTTTTGAATTATGTTATGTTGTATTTGATTTTAGTTCAGAGTTACTGTACTTTCAAGTGTTTAGAAAAATAATGTTCTTAATTGACCAATCCCCTTGATTCTGTTACTAGTCCAACATTAGTTCTGGAATGTGTGGTTGTCAAGCTAGCCGTCAGGATTTTATCTGTTACAATATGTGCTGTTTTGGTAGTTTCAGAGTGTAAAAAGTAAGTGGATCAGTTTACCCCGAGCTGGTTCACTTTACCCCCTTGATTTTTCTGGTCTGTCTCAGTTTACCCCTAAGCTGGGGTAAAGTGAGACACAAGACCACTTTTTTTAAAACAATCATATTTTTACTGCTCTTCGTCCTGAATACATTCTGGTAATTTCCATAGCTAGGAAACATCCTGAATTAATGGGAAATGTGTAAATTTGACTGATATATCATTTTAGCTCGCTTAGAGGGGAGCAAATGTAAAAAATGTCTCACTTTACCCCACTCTCCCCTATATATATATATAGAAATATTTTCTATTAATATCACAATTATAAGTTACCTTTTAAAAACCATAGTAGCCTAATCATGGTAAAGGTACTGTTTGGCCATCATAAAGTGAACACAGGGTTTGTGTTTGGTTGGCCAGCGAGAGGTTTACTTTTGTGCAGTAAAAAGCTCAAAAGAACAACTGCCTATCGTTGTCTGGACTGCTATTTGTGTTTTTGTAATCATTATAGTAGAAACACAACCAGGGACACGCGTGATAAACTTATCAATGTTTGTTTACAGCCGCCGCCATTACCTCACGTGTTGATCATGAAAGCAGTTAATGTGCACATGCGAGTGATCCTGTGTTTAATAAACTTGCTGTGCGGAGATATGCGCTTAGACGCAACTAAATAAGGATTGTACTGTTTGCAATCGCGTATTTTATAAGAATACCAAAAAGCGCGTCGAGTTTCCTGACTCGCGTGTTTGTGTATGTGCGTTCCCGTCGCCTCAGCTGTTTGACGGAAGACAAAGAAAACACTCGCGTCTGGAGATACTGACACACATCCGCAAGTAAATAAGGATTTATATGTCGGACATCGATCCCGTCACACTGACGAAGCACACACACTCGCGTCTGTCTGGAGATTTAGGCGCGTGTAAACAAGTATGTGATGTGTGCAATCGCATCTTTTATAATGATACCACAAAGCGCTTCAAATATGAGGCATTGTGTGTTTGTGTGTGCGTTTGGACGTCGATCGAGTCACACTCGCGTCTGGAGATAACTTTAGTTACAGTCACGAGTAAACAAGTATATGTCATGTTTCCAGCACTCGGATTAAAACTCAACACAGCAGTGAATGGCTGCAGAGACGGAATGGAATGTCCATTGACTGTGGGGTTGCCTAATGAATATGGATGATCTCTGCTCTTTTCTTCAATGGAGCGGGGCGTGGCTCATTATAGATAATGAAGCAACAGAAGAAAGACGGTACATCTCTCTCTCTTCTAATACAGTTAACAACGAATTACAATATTTGTTTTCGATTTCACTTACATCTTCCAAAAGCAGACATTCCAAGCATTATGTAGACATTTATCTTTTGTTTATATGACAAATATTCGTTAAGTTAGAGTTAATTTTTCTGACGTGTTTCTGAAAGGACTTCACTGAGGGAGAGAGAACAAAACGCGCATCATGTTTATTTTCTTAATTTTGCGAAAAGCACAACATGCTGTTTTTATTGGGAGTGGACAGAAAAAAACTAGACAATTTAACGTTTTAAATGATGTATAAATCATATCTGTATGTCAAAAATCAGCAGAGTTATCTAAGTCTCTTTGGGGAGTGATCGAAAAATAAAGAGTTTGCGGCGCCCGCGCCGCAGCCGACCCCAGAGTGTTAAAGTTTCTTCATGAAACCATACAGCCTGAGATATAAATTTGTAAAATGTTTACATATTTATATTTATAACAAATACAGCTGCAATTGTAATGGTCTCTTTCAGTTTTTCTAGATTTACTATTTATAGTTATGTGTTTAAGTAAAAGTTCTACTAACTCAAAAAATTGAGGCAACTGATTGCCGCTATTTTTCTAAGTTTGCCAACTTAAAAGTTTTGAGTACTGACAACTTCAATTCAAATAAAAAAAATGGATTTATCTAAACTTAGATAAAGTCTTACATAAATTAAATTATATAATTTATGTAACTTAAATTCTAGTAGTAGTTTTACTTAAATATTTTGTGGCAACTGATTGCCTTGTTTTTCTTAAGTTTCCTGTACTCAAATATCTACATTTTACAACTTAACAGAACACTGTAAAACCCAACAATTTCAGAGTACTCACAATATTCAAGTTTTGTTCACAAATCACAGAAACATATCACGTGACTCATGAAAATTTGATACCAGTGAAAGTGTGTTGAGACTGAGCTCAGTGCTGACTTTCACATAGGTATTGTTTATATAATAAAGCAACACATATTGACCTAAAGCCTAAGCACAGGCACTACACTTCTGAACAATGGTAAGCACAAAACTAAAAAAAAAAATAGTAAACTTTTCTAAATCTCCAACATAAATAAATGTTTAACACTACTGAGTCTTATTGTTTACTAAAAACCACATAAAATATCACTTAATTTTTTTTAAAAGCATGGGAACTGAACCTCCTCAACCAATGGTGTTGATTTAACTTTAAAATGAAGTAAATTTGCAGTGACAGACACTTTCTTAGCTTACCTGGCAAATTGAACTCATCACAACCACCAAAAGTTTGTAATTATTTGCATCCAAGAGCAAATTTATCCGTTTAAAACACGTCTGAGTGCCCTTTCAATGATGACGTCTCTTTTTGGTAAAAACCGCCACTAGAGGGCTTTTGACTAAAAATATTTAATTATGGTTGAATCTACTTGTCAAGTTCCCTAAACTCTTTACCTTTGGTGTAGTTGTAAAAACTCCAAAAAATATTTACTGTTAACTTAAATCTATGATAGATGTTAAATGAACTCAAAAATAAAAGTTAGCTAAACTTTTTGGCACATTTTGAGTACCAGGTACTTTCTATTATAAGTTAGTTTTACTGTTTGGTTTTACAGTGCACATTACTGGCAAATTCCTAATAAATATTATGTTTTTATTTGCATTTGTGTACTGAAAAATAGGAAAATACTGAAATAAGGCAAACATGGTCAAAATAATAAAAAAAAGATGCAGTGTTTTCTGATCTTCAGTACTGCAGAGAAAACAAGTTCAAATTCATTTCTCAACAACAAAATACTCTTGTTTTTACATGTATTTTAGGTTGGGTTTTTTAAATCACATCTTTCGATCTTGTCATGCTTTCAGCTTTTTACATTTGCTATTGGGTGACTTTATGTCTCTCCTGAGGTTTGCTTTTGTCTAAATTCAACACACACTGGACAGAAATAGTGATTCAAGTCAAAACTGAAGTGGTCTCTTTATTTTTTCTGTGTATAATTTTTCAAATTGATTTGTACTGCAGCAACTTTGACAATAAATCTTGTTTCATAGCAGCTTTACAAGAAATTATTCCTTACAAATCTAATAAGATAAACACAAAGCAAATATCAATTATTCTGGAATGTATGTAACAAGAAATAGATAAATATCTAATAAATTAACATCAGATATTTGTCTGTCTTTTTTCTCTGAAATTTTCCAGCTAAATCCTCCTGGAGACTCCAGTTTGAAAAAACCATGCCAAGAAGTTTCTGTTTTACTAAAGGACAGTAAGTAGTAGTGAAAAACGATTTTCTAGATTATAAAAAGCAATGAAAGAAATTATTTTTTAAGAAACCAATAACGGTTGGATCCGTACGTAGGGATTTATTAAATAAAACCACAAAACAAATCAGGTAACACAGAAACACAATAATCAAAGACACATTACATAGACAACAACTGACAAAGGACAACTGAAAGACTGGGGCTATATATACACACAGCAGATAACAACACACACATGGGAAAAAATCAGCACAAGGACCAATAAACAAAAGAAGTACACAGAACTACAAACATGGACCACAGAATACAGGACTTCAAAATAAGAGACCTGACACGGGAAAACACAAAACCGGATCATTACAATGGCAAAAATAAAGATGCAGCATTAAGTTTAAACAACTTGCTTTTGCAAGTCAATTCAACTTACTATTTTAAGTTTTGACCTTATAAAAACAAGTTTAAATTGTTTAACTTTAAAGTAACATAAAAATATATGTTGATTTGACAAAAATGCTGCATTTTTTTTACAGTGTACCTCTATTTTTAAGTGTATGAGAGATGAAACTTCTGTCACAGTTTCAGTGTTTGTTTGGATTATTATTGATGTTGTGTGGTAAATGTTACCAACCTCCTTTAACCTCATAAGACCCTAGCTCGCTTTGTTTTTTTATTTTTTTTTATTTATTCCAGCTATTTTTAGGGTTTATATAAATATAACAACCAAATATTTTTCTTTGAACATGAAGCAGTGTAATTGTACATGTTTGTGTACAACAGGTTCCAGTTACACAGAATTAAGTATTATGGTGCAAACAACAAAAAAAATGTGATATCCACGTATGGGAACACACCAGGTCTTAGGAGGTTAAAATAAAACTCAATCAATCCAGTTCCCCAGTGCTTTTATCAACCTAGAAAAAGATCAACACAGTAACTTAGTTTTGGTAAACCATTCCCTGCAAGCACGTGAAAAATTAGGTCACTGAAATTTGGCTCTCCTTGTGATGTCAGAAGGGGATAATACCACCCCTAAATCTGCACTTTCCAACCACAGCACTGACATTTAGTGCAGCGAGAAAGAGAAAATATTTCAATTGAGTTTCAATTACAACAAACCCCCATCATTGTGATCAGTGTTTGCACTTCATCCACTCTTTTGCATTTGCAAGGACACACCCCAAAATGCCAAATTTTTGCTCACACTTACAAGTGTCAATTTAAACATTTTATAATAAATGATCTGTGAGGTATTTTGAGCTAAAACTTCACATATGTAATCTGGGGACCCCAAAGATTTATTTGACATCTAAAAAAAGTCTTGTGCCATGGCCCCTTTAAAACACACCGTCCATATTCTGTGTGTATGATATAATCTTTCCATTTACTTTGGCTCCTTTGCCTTTACTGCGTCCTTGAAGAAGGAGAGAGGAAAAATTAATAGACCTGTATCCACACACACATACAATACAATACAATACAATCCACCACAACACCCTTGAGAGCTGAGAGAGAGAGAGAGAGAGAGAGAGAGAGAGAGAGAGAGAGAGAGAGAGAGAGAGAGAGAGAGAGAGAGAGAGAGAGAGAGAGAGAGAGAGAGAGAGAGAGAGAGAGAGAGAGAGAGAGAGAGAGATGCTGGGGGATGGGTGATGCTGAAAACACGACTGCTATTGGATGAATCGGATGCTGAATTATGAATAAACTGAATTGTGTCTCAGCATCATCTCTCTGCACTGTGACTGTTCAAATCTTCAAATCACCGCTCTCTCTGATTTATTTCTTGGACTCTTTTTTAAATCCTGCAGCAATGTCGATGAAAGCATGAAGGTAGATGAAGGAGACCGAGATCCAGCGTTTGGAGGACAACAATCTACGTCACAATCCTGAATATAAGAGTAAATGGAAAACATGAACGTGCTGCATGCGCTGGTGTCATCTCATCTGATCTCTGCAGCTTTCTGTGACAGATGAAGATATCTGAATATGAATGTTTTGAGCAGCTGTCATCACAATCTCACGCTGCATTGCTTACAGAATGGACTCCAACAGTGATGGAAAAGAGGAATGGTCGGAGGAACAGTGGGAGAAATGGTATGACACGATGCTTTTATTATATGGATGTTTTTCATGTGTCTGTGTATGTCGAAGTGATCGTGTACACGAGTGACGTATAGACACTGTATGTGCATAAAGGTCAGAGAGATCACAAACACACACAGCAAAGTTTTGACCGTAAAATGCATTTAAATGCAGGAGTGAATATGTTTGTTTTTGTCCATTCATGTTCAGGTTGTTGACACAGTTTACAGGCCTAAGACATGAAGAACAACATTAGCATGATCATATCATTAATTCAAATCAAGTTGCATCACAAGTTTATGTGTTTAGCCTGCGAGTTGTAAGATGTTTTGTCTTTTTTCGTGGCTGTTAGGCCCAGAAAAATTAAGCTGAGATTGATTCAAGATTTTATTAAACCTTTCTTTTTAGTAACATTAAACAGTATTTTACCATTTCATTTGTAAACAACCCTGTTGTCAATGTGGCAGGCAGATGAATAAATACAGTGCTGTGTAGGTTGCTTGTCATTTTTATCATTTAATTTACTTTATTTCAAATAAAGGAACGTATTTACATTTGAACATGATCGTTTTGCTATCTGTATTGAATGTCATTATTTACCTGATGAATGTGTTTGTGTTGACAGGCTGACGCATGACATTGGCCTGGAAGAATTTGAAGATCCAGATCTGTCTGAAATCACAGAGATCAGGGATGAATTTGGGCTCAGGTCGAGTTGCAATGCTTCTGAAATCAAGGTGAGAAAATGATGCACAATATTTCTACATCACCTGCTCAGCTCCACTTATTCTTCTCTGTCATCTTCTGCTTAATGTTAGTTTGGACTTTCACACATGCAGCATTTTTCTCTTACAACATTTTAACCACATTGAGGTCATGTGTGAACAAATATCTCATGCATGTTTAATTAAAGTTTATTACACGGCTCTCTGGAATGCTTGATTCTGATTGGTCAGTTGAGACATTTGCAGGTTCGTTCTTTTCAAATAATAACCGCTCCAAAGTAATAACGCATAGCCGGTACTACTTGTACGAGTAAAATTGCTCCGCGCCAATAAAGATCAATAAAGATTACTGTTTGGCGCCATCTTGTGACAAACACTGGACAACCACAATTAAAAATGGATCTTGACATTAATTTTAACATGTACGGAAAAAACAAAACATTTAAACAGTGAATAGAAGAACGACAAGACACAGAGAGCTTACTGAGACTGAACTTGACAAAATAAAGCATGACAGCTACGAAGCCAACACACAAAAAATACAGAATGGGCATTAAAACTTCTTAAAGACTGGCTAAAAGAGAAAAAAATGGAGACAGAACAAGTATGAAGCAGAGGATCTTAATAAGGTATTACGATCATTTTATGCATCTGTGCAAAGTTTCGTGGAAGGATAAAAATGTTAATTTAAAACAAATATGCCACTAAAATGTTTCAAATTCATATTCATGTCCAGTTTTTTTTCTTATGTGGCAAGTAGCCGTGTAATAAGCGGGATAATGTAGAGGCAGCCGGTAGTTATCGGGAAATAAGCCCCTTCAGTGTGATACAAGACCCTCCGCTTCGCGTCGGGTCCTGATCACACTGTCGGGGATTATTTCCCAATAACTACCGGCTGCCTCTACATTATCCCTTACGTAAAATGCATGAATATTTTCCCTGTTTGCTGATATATTGAAGGTCTTCTTAAGATGTGTCACATGACATTTACAGTTTTAGGGTGTTTTCACATATACACTGTTTAGGTCGGCCCAAATGACGTGTTGCTCCGAGTACGGTGCGTTTGGGTCAGTGTGAACACAACAGCCGCACTCGGGTGCGCACTAAACGGCCGCTCCGAGACCGCTCTAAACAGGTGGTCTCGGAGCGGCTGTTGCCGAACTCTGGGGCGACCCACCTGTGGTGTGAACACTGCTGGACCTCGGGCCGAACCAAATACAGGAAGTTCTCCACATGTTTGAGCCACTGGGCTTTCGTTGTGACGTGAGCCTGGTGTTATATTGTGGGTTAACAACAAACAAGCCAATCCTGGTCCGTTGCATAGAGATTCGCTGTCTCCTTTACGTTTGAGCTGATGATTTTATAAATGCATAGCTATCCTCCACACACAAATAGTGACATTACGGGCTTTTTAGCGAGAAAGGCTTTAATAGAACAGCTACGCAATTTCGTGAAGTAGGAGCATTAGCACCACAGTAGTTTCATAACTGAAGAAAATTCTTCCAGCTCCTCACAAACTGATGAGAATTTAACTCAAGAAAGAGCTGAAGCCGACAAACTTTATGCTTGCAATCTTCGTGATACGAGTTTCTCACAAAAAGGCCAGCTAAAGAATCACACAAGGATTCACACCGGTGAGAGGCCTCACGCATGCACCCACTGTGAGAAGACTTTTGTTCAAAAAAGTCAACTTAAGGTTCACATAAGAGTTCACACTGGTGAAAGGCCATTCACCTGCCCTCAGTGTGACAAGAGTTTCAGAACAAAATCAAATCTAGAGTGCCATTTACGAGTTCACACCGGAGAAAAACTCAGATTAAAGCAAAGAAACTTTGCAAAGACGTGCATCGTTTATCTCCACATCTTGATAGCTGCGCTCTCCCTGTCAAGCTAGTTGTCGTGGAAACGTGGGGGTGGTCATGAGATGGTAAGAGCTGTCAGAGACCAATGACATCTTTTCTGTAAATAGTGCAAATTAAGCATTAAGCTTTTTTTTAATAGTTTACTTGATGTTTTGGTGTTTTTAACGATCGTATAATAAACTTTACACATTTCGCACACAAACATGACTCGTGCTGGCAAAATAAGTCACGATAGAGGCAAAAAAAGTATAAATGATGATTTTGGTCGAAATTGAGGTTTTCATCAAATTAAGTAGGCTACATTAAAGGTGCAGTGTGTAAATTTTAGCGGCATCTAGTGGTGATGTTGCGAATTGCAACAAAAGTTTGTCCGTTAAGGGATCTGTAGAAACATGGCGGCACAAAATGGCGACTTCCATGTAAGGGGACCCTCTGTGTATGTAGATAAAAACGTCTCATTCTAAGGTAATAAAAACATAACGGTTCATTATAAAAAGGTCTTTATACACCCCTGATAATATAGTTTTGTATATTATTTAGCATTTCTGTCAAGAGATTCTTCTAAAAATTACACACTGCACCTTTAAACCTTCGTCTAGTGATTTCATTGCTCTAAATCAGTGTTTCTCAACCCTGGTCCTCAAGGACCCCCTTCCAGAATGTTTTAGATGTCTCCTTAATTAACACACCTGATTTAAATTATTAGCTTGTTAGGGAGACATTCTGGAAGGAGGCTGATGAGTTAGTTCAGGTGTTTTAAATTGGGAGACATCTAAAACTTTCAGGAAGGGGGTCCTTGAGGACCAGGGTTGAGAAACATATTCATTAAACACCTAAAAGGATTTTTATTTGCATGCTTTCTGAGAGGTGTACCATTCTGAACGCTTAATCTAATACAAAGATGCGTCTTTAATAGAAAATAAAGTGCAGGACTTGCTTGCTGACTGACAGATCCAAAGCATGCACACAGACATAATTACAGTTATATCTGTTTTGACAAGAATTAATGCAGATATAATCTGTTATGTCTTTAGTGAATGTTTGGTTAACTGTTGAGGGAAAATATCTGATGTGTAAGATTATATTACATCCTTGCATTACAGTCGATCTTAAAGGGGGCATTTTACAAGGCTCAAAATACCATATAGATAATTTGTTATAACATGGTAAAATTACCACTTTGTAAATGAGCCGTTTTGTGTGTGTGTCCTTTAAAATGCAAATGAGCTGATCTCTGCACTAAATGACAGTGCCGTGGTTGGATAGTGAAGATTAAGGGGCGTTATTATCCCCTTATGACATCACAAGGGGAGACAAATTTCAATGCACTATTTTTTCACATGATTGCAGACAATGGTTTACCAAAACTAAGTTACTGGGTTGATCTTTTTCAACTCTTCTAGATTGATTGAAGCACTGGGGACTCAATTATGGCACTTAAAGATTTTCATGATATGTCCCCTTTAAAGTTGTCTGTCTCAATGTCTATCAAACAATAAAAGAAAGAAAAACGTTGAACATATATTTTTCCTATAGATATTGTTTTTGACTTTGTGTGTATTAAATCTTTTTTGGATTTGAAGGAATGGACGCGGTGAATTTGCTTTTGAACCTTCAAAAACCTTTAACTGGATTTTTCCCAGAGTTAACGTTGCTGACTCGATCAACTTCAAACACGACTGTAGCTCTGTCATATTTGTCCCATTCAAACAAATCACACATAATATAAATAACACATTTTTTTTATTGCTCATTCCAACTCCTTTTGCCAGCACGGGTCACATATGGGCTGGACCACCTGTCACACATTTTATTCATTCAGTAGATATTATTATCCAAAGTGACTTACAGTGCCTTCAAGCTATATGTTTATCAGTATGTGTCGTCACTGGGGTTCAAACCCGTGACCTTTGCATTGCTTACACAGTTATCTTCCAATTGAGTTACATGAACACTTAACTACATCACATTTCTGCTGTTTTTTGGATGGTGTTCAGGTTTGTGTGTGTGTGATTGTAATGCAGTGAGTAAACAGGCCCCACATGAATAGTCTTTGTATTTGAGATAAAGCCCCGGTCTGATGTCACTGCGTCTCTATGGCCTCTCTCTCGTTTGACTGACAGTCGATCTTTCCTATCCCTGCAGGATCATGTGATGCAGGCATCCAGTAGTGGTTTGGATAAGATGGAGGGAGGCGCATCGGGTCGAGAAAAGACAACAACTCCAACTGATAGGAGTACATATGACAGGAAAACACCTGCTGTGGATTCTGCTCTTCCTGTCGCCATGGATACCTATCGTCCAAAACGACCAACCACTCTTAACCTGTTCCCACAGTTACCACGCACACAGGTAAGAAAGAAACACTGAACCTACATACACTTACTGCTTATTATTCTGCTTCATATCTGTCATGTCAAATCTGACAAATTTCGTGTTTCAATGCCTGTGGGAAAGAGAAAGAGAGGGGGGTGATTGGAGAGAGTTTGGGGATCACTTTAAATGCCATACACACACACTGATGCAGACAAAAACTCCTGTGTGTTTCAGCTCTGTGTTCAAGAAAAGGTTTTTCTGCTCTTTAACTTATCCAAGTCTCTCTCTTCATAAGTTTGAATATCACATTAGACTGAGATCAGATTGAGACTGTGTGTTGTGTCTCATTCGCAGGACTCTCTAAATAACAACTCATTGGCGAAGAAGTTCAGCTGGCAGGAGAAAATCTCTCAGACCTCATCACCGCTCAAAACAGGTCAGTAGATCAAACACAACATATGTTATATTGATGATATGATGATGTGATTTTTCAACGACACAAACTACAAATGAGAGAGAGAAAGAGAGAGAGAGAGAGAGAAGAGAAAGAGTCTGTCATTGTTGTGTCCGAGACAAAAGAGTCGAGCTGTGCTGCCAACTTCAGTCATGTGTATCATTTATAAACCCTGCTTACAGCAACATCATTACAAAGTTACTGACATTTCCTCGTCTGTTTCAATAACAAAACAAGAGACATTTTTATTTGTTGGCCTGTTGTTTGGTTGTTTGTGATGACGTCACTTTGTATAAACGTGTCTGTGAAAGTAATAAATGTAACAGCAAAAATGTCAGTATATTTGACCAATAATACAGATGTCAAAGTTCAATTTTGCGTGCATATGATTCACCAGCTTGGGTTTGAGGTTAAAACAACTTACAAAAAAATGACATCCAAACCCTAATTTTAACCTCAACTCCAAGCGACCATGGTTTAAAAATAGACAAAAAAATTGAGAAACCTATGCATTACATGACATCCTAATCCAAATCTCAAATCTAACCCTAAGTGACAACGGTAAAATAAAAACAATAAAAACAATATTAGAAACCAATGCATAAAATGAAACAAAAAGATACACCGTATTAAAGTAAATAAACGGAAGTACACTGTAAAAAATTCCGTAGAAATTTCAATGTTATTGCAGCTGGGTTGCCGGTAATTTACCGTAGATTTACATTTATGTATTTTACTGGCAAGAATTTGTTCAAAGTTCAATCAATTTTAAATATTAACAAGTCTTTATCTTTACAGAATAAAACTATACAATAATAGCCTCATGCAAAGCATTCTGGGAACCAGAAGTTATCATCAACCTTTTTCTGTTTTTTGCTTCAGATTTTGTTTCCCAGAATGTTTTGCTTGATGCTGTTTTTTTAGTTTTACTCTATAAAGACAAAGACTTGTAAATATTAAATGTTCATTTAACTTGGAACAAAATGTTGCCAGTTAAAAACATAAATTTAAATCTACGGTAAATTACTGGCAACCCAGCTGCAATTTCTACAGAATTTTTTAACAGTGTAGCGATTTTCTTATTTTCCCTGCAGTGACGTATATCCAATTGAAATGGTTTCTAAAATTATTTAAAGGTGGGTTGCGTGATTTTTCAAAAACACTTTGGAAAAGAGAGTCGGGCCGACTACCAAAACACACTTGTAGCCAATCATCAGTAAGAAGCGTGTATACTAACCAACATCTTTGCCTGGGTTGCGTATGTGTGGGGCGGATTTGTTTAGGTGATTTCGAATATCAACATTAGCTTTAGAGATCATGCACCCCGCCTTTAAAGGTAGGAACTTGAATTCGTCCATCAAAAACTGTTTGGATCGTTGGGTCAAGTTGGGTCATGTTGATATTTGCAATATTTTCCCGGACCCCGCCCACCTGCCATACCATATGACCGGAAGTAAAGAGAGACTGTTTCGAGGAGGGGAGGAGATTTGCGTTTATGATTAAAGATTTTGAGGGCACATGCATAAAAAAATTATGAAACTCACAGATAAATCATTTGTAAAAAAAATACCATAATATTCCAAAGCAAAGTGAACAGGAAGCACTGGTGTTTCATATGCACGCAAAATCAGACTTTGGCTTACTGTATTGCACGACTTTTCAAACAGCCTGCTATATATATGCAAGTCATGACAGTGGGTTGCACATTTGAGCAAAATTTAGTGTAGATTGGAGAAATGTTAAAATGAAAATACAGTTTATGTTTAAAAACGACAAGAAAATAAGTATGACTAATTTGCGTGCATATGAAACACCAGTGCTTCCTGTTCACTTTGCTTTGGAATATTATGGTATTTTTTTTACAAATGATTTATCTGTGAGTTTCATAATTTTTTTATGCATGTGCCCTCATAATTATAGCACATTTGCGTTTAACTTCAAAAACATTAATTTTTCATCCATTTTAAAGTTTTTATCTGTCCATTTTGCACAGGTTTTCAGTTTTCTGATATATTAAAGTGTAATGGTCACATGACATGACCAAAACAAGTAAAATGTATTATTTGTTTTTTGTATAATTTTAATTAATTGTTCTTCAGCCACTCACGAACCTCCTGCAATTCCTCCGGTAACCACCAGGGGGAATTGCAACTACTTGCAGTAGATCATTAATGTTATTCTGAGTTTTATGGCCAGCAGATGGTGCTGTTAAACTGCTCAGTTCCTCTTTTAAAGGGGACATTTCACAAGACTTTTTTAGAGACGTCAAATAAATCTTTGATGTCCCCAGAGAGCGTATGTGAAGTTTTACCTCAAAATACCCCACGGATTATTTATAAGATGTTAAAATTGACACTTTGTAGGTGTGAGCAAAAATGTGCCGTTTTTGTGTGTGTCCTTTAAAATGCAATGAGCTGATCTCTGCACTAAATAGCAGTGCCATTGTTGGATAGTGCAGATGGTGTTATTACTATAATAAGATCCCCTTCTGACATCACAAGGTGAGCCAAATTTCAATTATAAATTTTTTCACATGCTTGCAGAGAATTGTTTACTGGGTTGATCTTTTTTACATTTTCTAGGTTGATAGAAGCACTGGGGACCCAATCATAGCACTTAAACATGGAAAAAAGTCAGATTTTTTAATGATATGGACATCTTTAAGTTATTGTCATAATGAAACCTGTCATTATACAACCAGACTATAAAACAATGACAACTCTGCTTGTAACTCTTAAATTGTGATGAATAAAACTTTGAACTACTGATGGCACAAGAGAGTTTTAAAGAGCAGAGCACAAATTTGATCTAAGGTCAGATCTTAAGTCAGTCATCATCATTTGTTTTGTTTTCAGTAAAAATATAGAAATATTCTTAAATTAAGATGTATTTCTTGATGGGCAAAATGACTTTAGAAAATAAGTCTAGTTTTTAGACAAAAATATAAAAGTGAATGTGTGCTTAAAACAAGCAAAAAAAAAATCCGCCAATGGAATAAGAATTTTTTTTAATTAAGTGTTTATCAAAAAAGGTAAACTTATTTCAAGAATTTTTTTCTTATTCCATGATTGGCAGATTTATTTGCTTGTTTTAAGCACTAATTTACTTAAAGTTTATATGTTTTGTCTAAAAACTAGACTTATTTTCCTAGGTCATTATGCTCATCAAGAAAAACCATCTTAATTTAAAAAAAATAGATATTTTTACTGAAAACAAGACAAAAATACTAAGTAAGAAAGTCATTTTTGCAGAGTGCATAACTTTTTTCAATGCCAACAACACAAACATTTACTGCTAAAAATTGTAGACAAATTACAGTCTGTGACAAATCTTAACTTTTCATTCACTGCTATGATGAGACATACAGACTTTAACTCCTGTTTTTTGATAGTTGTGATGTCTCATCTGTGTGATTTTGTGTCATTCAGGTGAACTGATGCCCTCTCATGAGCACTTCTGTCTCAGTGATGAAGAGAAGAGCAGCGCTGGTGCTCGGAGTCGACTGAAAGATTGTGGCACCTCCACAGAAGTGCCGACCATCAGCTGCTCCTCCAAAACCTCCGTCCAGACCTGTAGAGCCACAGACACCTGTGAACGCATCCGTTACCAAACAGACGTGCGTCTCGAGCCCACAGAAGAGATCTATCTGACCCCGGTACAGCGCTGTACTGAAGCCCTGGAGCCGGAGAGATCTTCGGTGTTCACAAGGGCCCCTGTGGCCCTCAGCGCCGACAGCGAAGCTCCTCCACCCTACCAGTCACCAATACACGAACAGATGATCAACTCATTCAGAGAGCAGGAGGATGAACTCCAGCCACCTCCTTACTCCTCTTTACTTGCTCAGGAGCCTGACAGCAGTGAAGAAGATCTCATGGCATCAGGTGATCTGTGTTATAGAGACTGTGGTGCCGGTGAGGCTCCTCACGAGACATCCACGAGGAACTCAGACACCAACGGACTCTCCTACGATTCTGCCAAATACACTCTGGTGTTCGATGAACACGATCAGCTGGAACTGGTCAGTCTGAAAGAGTGTTACCACGGTTACAGCGATGACAGCGACGCGGCCACAGTCTACGATAACTGCGTGTCATCTCCGTACGAGTCAGTGCTGGAGGATGAAGATGATGAAGGAAGAAGTCGAGGTGGAATGAAAGATGAAGCTTCAGGCTGTCCATCAGAGAGCTCCACCCCTGACGGACCGCTTTCTCGAAAGTTTGTCAATGTTTTCATGAACGGCCGCTCACGCTCTACTAGTAAGTGTTAGGAGCAATAGTTTGTATTCAAGAATTATTTGTAATCAATCTTTTTTGATTTAAGGGAACACACTGCAAAAAAAAAAAATGATTTTCAAGAAAAAAAAACTTTTTGTCTTGTTTTCAGTAAAAATATCTAAAGAATCTTAAATTAAGATGCTTTTTCTTGATGAGCAAAATGACCTAAGAAAATAAGTCTAGTTTTTAGATCAGAAATATCAAATTAAAGTGATTTTGTGCATAAAAAAAGCAAAAACCTCATGCCAATGGCGTAAGCTAATTTTTCTTGAATTTAGTGTTTAAGAAAAAGGTTCAAGAATTTTTTGGCAGAGACCCATATGAATAACTAAAATGGTTTGAATCAAATGAAACTCTTATAATATTTGCTGTGATCTGTTTGTCTGCTGTAGGTTCAGAATCATTTGGTTTGTTTTCCTGCATTATTAACGGTGAAGAACGAGAACAAACACACCGAGCTGTTTACAGGTAAACACCAACACGTTCAATGACCTACAAGAGGTTTCACTGATATTTGAGATCCTCATAGTATTTCTTTAAACTCAGTCAGCAGTTATCTTAAAGTTCTTTTATTGTCAAGGTTGAAATAAGTTTTTGCATGTCACAGTAGATAAAAGTGTTGGGGTAACGCATTACAAGAAACGTGCATTACGTAATAATATTACTTTTCTGAAGTAACGAGTAAAGTAACGCATTACTTTTTAAATGTACACATTAATATTTGAGTTACTTTTTTTAAAAAGTAATGCAAGTTACTTTTTTAGTTTAATTAATTCTATAAAAAAATTATGTACTTAATTAAACTAAACGTAGTCACATTATGCGTACATGTGTGGGAACAGTTTGGAGGCGTGCACACCAAAGCTTTTACGCACACGGCCAGTGCATGTTTTCAATCGTTTCCAATGGAAGCTCAGCGTTTTTCAAATAAGCTAGCGGTTTTCTTCTGCGCTAAAAACCGGCCCTCGACGCTGAGCGTCAAGAGTTGAAAAAGATTCAACTTTGGGTGAAAAGCTCTGCTCGTCAATGGAGGGGCGGGACAAGTATTACAACAACCAAACGATTCACAGCTCAAGTATCACAGCTACCAAAGCCCTCAGCTGAAGAAAGCTGGCGCTCAGCTGGCAATCAGTGTCTTCCAGGCGTTTCAACCGCGTTTAAAAGTTTTGGTGTGCACAACCCCCTTGAGTCCGAAACTGAGATGGCAGGCCAGAGTTAGACATTTTTGTGATGAAATATACAATTTCTGAATGCAGAACTTTTCAGTCATAAAAACACCTGCAAGGCCTTAAAGAGATCAAGCCTCTTCCAAGAAAAAGTAACGCAAAAGTAACTAAAAAAATAACATAAGCATTACTTTCCATGAAAAGTAACTAAGTAACGCAATTAGTTACTTTTTTGGGAGTAACTTAAAATTGTAATGCATTACTTTTAAAAGTAACTTCCCCAACACTGGTAGATAAAGACTGAACACATTGGAGTGGTTTGCCCAGACAGAATTTAAGTCTAATCCCAGACTAATACACATGAGCTGTCTTAACTTAAAATATCTCTAACCGTAGCATTATCACGTTTTTAGAGCTACAATATGTTAAACATTTACAAATCTTTCATACCATAAAGATTGCTGTATAATTTCCCTTTAACCATTTTAACAATAATGTTACCACCCTCAAGGGGGTCGCACACCGGCCGCGAAGCTCAGCATCGCATCGAATCGCGTATAGGACAATTAAATAGCGTGAGCTTTGTCAGATAGCGTCTACTTCAAAAAGCAAAATATATTTTAGCAGCCAATGTTAATCGTTAATGATTTAGGACAAATATGATGTTATTTAAAGTTAAACTATGTGAGTGGCGCGACAGGGATTTGAGCAACTTCCTGAGTCGTAGCTGGGCGGCGCGGACAGGCGCCACCTGTCGCCGCTGGTGTGCGTACACTCATAGAAAGCAATGTGTTCGAGTTTTTTAGAATGCCTCAGCGCTGCGCATCCTGTGTGCGATCCCCTTAACTCTAAACTCAAACCCTTTATATACAAAAAATGTTAAAATATGTTACGATTTGATGTTTACGGTCACTCATGAGAACTGAGATCAAGATCACTGCATAAAGAGCTGAATTTGGATCTGTTCCTTGCAATCGTATGAATTTTAAAGATGTGGATTACAGCGAATAAATAAAATTAACATCTTTTGTGTAAATCTTTTGTTATGATTTGTTTTGTTGTAATAATTGTTGCAGAAGAAGACCGCATAGGAGAAAACACATTTTGTGTGTCATTGCAAACAAACCAAATATTACAAAATGGTTAAATGATTAGATACATGTTATTTAAAATGTAGTCTTGTTTAATATTGTGTAATTCTCTGAAAGTCATGAACATTTCATTAGGTAAATGAGTAAACGGTCTTAAATAGAAATACGTACAAATCTGTACCTCTGTAAAGCTGTTAATACATAAATAATGGATGTATTAGTCCTGTCAACACGTTGATAAACTACGTTGAAGTGTGTATTAAAACATAAGTAAATGTACATGTGGTAAAACCACATTTTACGTAAAAATACACACAAATTCTCATGAGATCACATTGGTTATGTTTACTGGCAAACAGGCTGATCTGATACTGTATGATGTTGTGTCGTTCAGGTTTGTTCCCCGTCATGAAGATGAACTGGAGCTTGATGTAAATGATCCTCTGTTAGTGGAGGTTGAGGATGAAGATTACTGGTATGAGGGATATAACATGAGGACAGGAGCTCGAGGAATCTTTCCGGCTTATTACGCCACCGAGGTCTTCAAAGAGCCTGAATTCACTTTAAAAAGTACGAGAGATTAATAACACTGCTGAACTGATGATAATGCCTCAGGCTTTTCATTTGTTACCATGGCAACAAGCATCTCTTCAACAACATTTACATTCATTCATATAGCAGAAGAGTTTTATGTATAAATAAAGGGTCATTTAACATTTTGCCTTCATTCATTCATTCATCTCTCTCTGTGTTTTTAAATGATCAAAAAAGAATAGCTGTTTATTTAATGCAAATTATTTCTTTGAAATTCCTAACAGGAGTGAGTTATGAATGGATGGATGAGTTCAGACTGAAGTTTCTGGGTTCTGTTCAGGTTTTTCATCACAAAGGCAATGATGTGCTGTGTGCAGCTATGCAGAAGGTTTGTATCTGTCAGTCCAACATCATCTTCAGCTGGTAATCCGATAATATAGCGCGAATCAGATACTGTTGATGTGCTCGTAATGCTCAGCTTTATGTAATAAGTAAAAGATCAATCAAAATGAAGTCAAATCTAGATTATTAGATGAAGATACTGGAATACAATACAGTACACCACATGTTCAATTTATTATAACATTTGCTATAGATATGACATCAAATAATCATAACCAGATAAAACATTTTTATGGTTTTAATGACATTTTTACTGATCAGGGTTTCAATTTAACTAAAAAGAAACAGAAACAAGAGCAGATGTGAGGATCTCAGATTGACTTCTGCTGTATGATTGACTGATTTCAGATCGCAGTGAACAGAAGACTGACACTTCATTATAATCCACCATCAACCTGCAGTCTGGAGGTCAGCGTGAAAGGACTCAAGCTTACAGTACATGAAGACTTTAAAAGTGTAAGACACAAACACACACAGACGCATGCAAACGCATAAATCATGGGGTAATCTTGATATTTGGCTATTAAAATGTTACGCTTTTTCAACTTAAAGGGGACATATCTTGAAAATCTGACTTTTTCCATGTTTAAGTGCTATAATTGGGTCCCAAGTGCTTCTATCAACCTAGAAAACGTGAAAAAGATCAACCCAGTAACTTAGTTTTGGTTAACCATTCTCTGTAAGCATGTGAAAAAATAGCTCATTAAAATTTGTTTCCCCTTGTGATGTCAGAAGGGGATCTTATCATAATAGTATCGCCCCTTAATCTGCACTATCCAATCACAACGCTGACATTTAGTGCAGAGAGACAAAAAATAATTGATATCAAAATTGATTAATTGTTTTTAACACTGCAAAACATGATTTTCAAGAAAAAATTCTTAGTTTTTTCCCAGTAAAAATATCAAAAAAATCTTTTTTTGCTTGTTTTATGCACAAAATCACTTAATTTAAGAATTTTTAGATATTTTTACTGAAAACAAGACACAAATACTAAGAAAATATTTTCTTGAAAATCATTTTTTGCAGTGAAAAAAAAAAAACATTATTACAGCGATCAGTGTTTGAATTTCATCAGCTCATTTGCATTTTAAAGGACACACCCCAAAACAGCACATTTTTACAAGTAATTTTAACATTTTATAATAAATCATCTGTGTGGTATTTTAAGCTAAAACTTCACATATTTCACACAGGGACACCAAATATTTAACATCTTTAAAAAAGTTCACTTTAAATATTTTTCACTTAAAGTACGAAAATTCAAGTTGAAAGAAATTTGTTTTTCAGCTGTTATCAATTAAAGTATTTTAAGAAAGTTAATCTAACTTTCACTTTTTACACTGTACAGATAATATATGAATACAGTAATAAAGACACATTTTCATTGTGTATATCCTGAATAAAGATCTTTATGATGTGTGTCTTGTTTCTACAGAGCGGACAGTACAGTCACTTTTTCCATTTAAAAAACGTCTCATTCTGCGGTTATCATCCCAAAAACAGAAAGTAAGTTATTATTTTACACTACAGTATTCTTCTGAAGTCTGAAGTTTAACATCTGGATATATCCACAGGTATTTTGGCTTCATTACAAAACATCCAGCTGATGAAAGATTCGCCTGCCATGTGTTTGTGTCTGAAAACTCCACTAAACCTCTGGCACAATCCATCAGGTCTGTTTATTCAGATTATACATAAAGCTTTCTTTTTCTTGAATTGTTTTTTATTAATATTGGTCTTCTTATAGTGATTGTATTATCTGTGGTGTTTGACAGGAAAGCATTTCACTTCTACTACAAAGAGTTTGTGGAGGTCTCTTGTCCAACAGAAGACATCTATCTGGAGTAACGTTGATCTCCTTTATAAGACTAACAAGACTGACCAAACATAAGGACCAAACAGATGGACTGCCGGCTGTATAATGAAATGAAGCATTCAAAAGATGCACGTAACCTAGAATACTGACAGAAGAGAAATGAAATTATTTTCCTGGATGCTGTGATTATTTTTTTTGATCAGATCTTTGATGTCGCTGCTGTGTTTTGGTTCTGCGTTCACCTAACAGAGCTGCTTCTATTTTTCATAGCACAAAAACACATCAACCGTGTGTAAAATCTACATCCATTCATACATCAGATCTAAAACTCATTGATGTTAATGTGCGTCATGACATCAACACATCTCTCAGATTCATGATTATTATTCTGTTCAAATCATTATAGATCACCAAAATAAATACATGTCTTGAAACTGTAAATATATACAGTAATAAATCTGAGTGTATATTACAACACTAAAAAAGCAAATAAAGGGTACAATTGTTTCTTTTAATCTAACTTGCTTATAACCTTTAAAATAAAGATTTCAGGCAATAATTCATAAAGTTAATGAGAATATGAGTTGTTTTAACATAACCTTTGGAAATAGAAAACCCTGTGGACGTTCTGAGAGCTGAACTTCAGTTTCACCCGACTATTGTTTTAATAAACTTTTGAAGTTGTTTTTATTATTTTTATTAAAGTATTGAGCATCATCCATGAATAAAGCACAAGTTATGTGTGCCCTTTAAAACCATGAGCTCCTGAAAATAAATACACTCTTTCCCAAATGCGGTTTGATTTATTCTGTCTAATAAAATAAACATTTGGTGACATTACTATTGGGGAAATCAGGATCTAACTTATTACAGTAAATATTTACTGCTCCACACATTTTTTGAGATATATCTTGGACCTAAAAAACATTTCACTGCAGGTATGGGTTGGTTTCAAGGTTATGGTTTCTTATCTTCTGGAAAAACTATAATTGATCAATTGAACCAAACAACCATTAAAGATTTCAGAGACGTTGCTTTGATGCGATCTAAACAGATCTAAAAGTAATGTTTTAATTAATATTTCTTTACATTTTTTTTTTAAATAATTTTATTTCACATTTCATTTTAATTGCATGAAGAGCATAACATTTTTAAAAACTAGCCTATAAAACGTATCTATATAAAATTATTAGAAGGCGGCATTTTTGCATTATATTTGACCTCGGAGTTCGATCACATGTGACCCCTAAGGGAGAATTTAGATATAAACATTAAAATATGGACTTCAAACCATCATCTCTGTACACAGTTATAGGGTAAATTCTACACTGTGGTAGCTTTGGCGTCTGGGTTTGTATAATTTGTTAATAATTCATTGCATCCAGAAGAAAGCATCATGTGACTAAATCAGCGAAAATATCAGAAAAGTGATGAACTAATCATATTTGCAATAAAACAAAGTAAGAGATTAAAAGATGTTTCATTGATTTTGAATTAGCATGAAGTAAAAAATCGGAGGAGGCACGTGACCCATCAGTTTTTTAAAGCTTTTAAAGTTAAACATATTAAAAGGTTGTTAAAGTCATACTACAAGAAATGTAACAAAGCATATAAAGAAAAACATTTTATTTCGATATATACAACAGGCAACATTCGTCTGTGTACAGATGTTATTTCGCTTAACAGAAAAACAACTATAAAAGATATTACTTTGAAAACTTTATTTACATGACCACAAACCTTAAAAATCAGGCCTGATGTTACACAGAGACGGCAGATAAATAACAGATTAAAGCAGTTTGGGCAAGATGTCAATGGTGTTTATCCTCAACACAGTCTGAGGCTGAATAATGGCTGCAAAAACAAAACAAAATGTGTTCACAATGCACTAAAATAAACCTTTAACACAACTAATGCACATCAACAATCACTGGATTTAAAACCAAACCTACTTCTCTTTTTTTGGTATCGATGTCTCTTCCAGAATCTCATGTGAACCATTGGCCAGGATTCAGTTTTCTCAATAACTGTGGCCTGAACTCTCACCAGATCACCGCTGTGTGACAGAAGAACAGATAGTATAGATCATATGGTGTTAAAATATACACAACATCATCTCCATATAACAAAACATCTCCTGCATTAATAAAGATGAAAGGTTTCTGTTTAAGTCTAAACATTTAAACGTTCCTACACGAGTTTGTGCTCAATCACATTAAGAGATTTCTGTTTCTTTAGTAACCAAATCATCACATATATGACCAGTCAAGCTAAAAAACATGTCATGTAATGTTAAATAACATCTAGTTTATATGTAATACTAGAAACATGCATCTTACCCTAGAAGTGGTTTTCCAATAAGAGTGAAATCATTTCCTCCGACCAACAGCACCTGCAAACAAAAACGCCTATTTAATCCTTAATACTCAAGTCTGTTAGGGCTGCATGATATTGAAGTCAAATACAGTATGCAACAATAATGCTTTTAGGTATGTCATTTTTTTTTTATTGTACAATTATATAACCAAAATACACATTTGACATTATTTTGAGGAGAGAGAAACATCAATCTTTCTGTGTCACCAGTCTCTCTGCTAACTGGACCGGTGGACCCCCTAAAACTTTGACTATTTATAACTTTTTTGAAGTATAAAAATACCGTTGTGATTTGCATATTTACACGTTTCAATAATTTTAATAGATCTTTGAGCTCTACTGTCTTTCGTCAGTATTTTAACACACAGAAACACTAAAGATACTGTTCATGACACGGCTACACACAGCCAGTGTTCAAACTATGCCTAAGATTATGGGGGTCACCTAGCTAAGTAAGATGTGATCTTGGATCAAAAATGTTTTGTATAATAGTTTGAGAAGAATCTGTAAACTTCCTAACGCAATCCTAAATCTTTATCTATCAATCGGTCAATTCCTCCAGAAAACAGCGTGAGGCGCACTTGAGAGTTGACATTTATTACAGACAGAAATCTTTTGGAGTTGTTTATTGCAAAATTGGGAAAAATAATGGACGGTATCGCTTTGTGGTAGCGCAGCACGACAATTTTAAATTCATGTAGTATTTTAATAAAACCATAAGACCAGCCTAATTTATATTTTTTTGTGCTTTATAGGGGTCCCTTAATGCGTATAGGAGGTCCGAGATCAACCTACCCCCCTCCCTCAATTTAGCACACTGCTAAACCTCAACCAACTAAAACCATCTCTAAAGCATAATATTGTTTAAACAGATCTGTGTTTAATAATGATTATCTGAATACAGCAGATAAAATAAGCCGAGGATTCTGGGATTGATGACAAACCTTTTCCATTCTGATTCGATCACCACACTCGGCATCAATGTGGTTTTCAATAAGGATCAAATCTTCATTTGTGACTTTCCACTGACGGCCAGCAAAGTGAACGACAGCAAACAATCGTCCGTATTCTCCTTTCTGAATGAGGCCGTTTACCTTCTGAACAAGCACTGGGAATATAAAACATTCACACAGGAAATATCCCAAAAAATTTTATCAGTTTAAGTCAACTCAATCCAAACTCTTCTATTCTCTGCTGCTGTGTGTGTTTTTATAGTAATGTCATAAAGAAGATCATAACATATACAGTGATGTGTCTGCTTATAATGCTTTATTGTAAAACGAGTACCTGAACTATAAATATGAACTTCAGTCATCTCCTATCTCCGTAAACTCAAATCTTACCTCCATGTTTTCTCTCTTCATCTTCAGGATCAAATGCTGGTAGTTCTGGCCATGGTGGTTTAGATAATGATGTGTGTGGAACAAAACTGAGAAGAAATGAAACTACATTAGGACTTTAATAACATCCGCTCATGTCACAGGAGCATTAAACAACATCAACATGCAAATTAATTCATACATGATCTTAAATCAATCATATCTGAAGATGAGGATGAGATTAAAACAAACACGGACACTATGATGAATGTTTACCTTGCAGGGTTTGTGACGCTTGAAGAGTTTTGATAACATGTCAATGTAGGAACCAAACAGCCTGTAAAATATAACAGTGACGTCATCAGCTCGACACCTAACGTTATGAATGAATAAACCGAGCTAATATGCACAATGTCAACACGTGGGGAAATAAAACAACATAAACTAAACATAAAAATCAGTTAAGCACAGTAAAATATTACACTTATTACTACAACATTATCATTTATACTGTCCAAATAAATGTTAATCGTTTTACATTAACATCAATTGTTTTAATTCCTTTAACTAAACAGCACGCATTAAACTGAACATGCATGGTTTTATAATAATTGCGTTTCTTTTTTTATGCACTGTGATCATATGCAGAAATGAATAAATAAGTCACGTGAGGTAATAACGGTAATAAAATCATCATATATATCAGTGAAATAATTTAAATACAGACGTGTAGCTGTAGACGGAGATAAATGAGATCCTGTTGTATGAAAAACTCTTAATATTCCTGAAAAATTCCCTCTGATCAAAGTCATCGCCATCATGAGAACCAAGCGGAAACACGCTGATCCGCCGATAATACTGTCCTCCGAAAACACGAGCTGAACACAAAGGTTCCGGTGTTCTGTCGAAGTCTGTTCCCTTTATGTTTTTTTTAGTGTTTTCATCACGTTACGTTTATTATTTAGATATATTAAACGTTTTAATGGCTTAGCTACTGAGACTTATATGTGTGCATGCACGTAACATGTATCTTTATTGTTCTTTAATGGTAAGTCAATTATTTTTACAGTATAAATCACTTAAGTACATATTAAAAGCAATACTTTTATGTATTATATGATTACATACATATTTCATAATTTTCCTGTTTCTATTATTAAATATAGGCTTGTTCAATTTCATGAGGCGCTGCAATATCTAATAAGAGGATGACGTTAAAGTACCGCGAGAGCGATTGGAGAAATCATACCGAGGAGCCTACTTTCAAATCGCTCTCGCGAAACTTTGACGTCATCAGCCTGTGGTTGACGAGTCTATTAGTAATCTTGCGTTATCAACAGTATCTATACGCTTTAACTGCGAAACATGTAGACAATCTTCAACAAAACTAACTACTATTAGCAATACATTATATCAAACCATACTTTGATAATTTATTTAGGTATAATTTTATAATGGAAATCATACATTCTTTGAATAAAAACACAGTACATGACAAAGTTGTGTAATACATCAATAATTTATTATGATGACAGAACAACTGAGTTGATCGTCACCTCTGTATATTCGTTCAGACAGCAGATGCACAGAGGTAAGACTCATATGAATGCAATCATAAATAACTGTAATAAATATCATCAATTAAATATACAACATGTATTTCACTGCATTCGGCTTCTTGTGCGGATGTTTTTTTTTACATCGACATGTCCAACTCTTCACCCGAGATACAGCGAGAAATGTATGAGACTAGCAGCAGTTAACCATAGCGAACACGCGCACGCGCACTCATTCACTCACTCACACACGCATGCGCACCTAGTGATGTACTGTTGATGTTGTTCAATGCACTGCAGTAGATCTATAATAGCATCAGATGTGTTTGTAATGATGTCTACACATTACTCAACTCATTCACCAGAAATAATTCATAATACAACTGATTTACAACACACCATTGTGTAAATCCTATAAAGAACATCCAAATTTAAAACTTTAGAGGCTGACACAAAAAATAAAGATTAAAAAACTCAAACTAAATTGAAATTTTTTAAACCTTTTTCTCTTTTTTAGGCAGATGAAATGCAGCCATTTCAAAGAAACAAATGCATTAGTAAAATTAAGATTTTCATGCTTTATGAAACTATGATGGCAAAAATCATCCCATGTGAGCAATAAAACCAAACAGACTGCAGTACAGATATATGGTGTAATATAGTTGGCAACCAAAAAAAAGATTTAAGGGTTTGAATGTTAGTTTGGCAACTGAGATTCACAAACTGAACAGCGTAAAAAATAAAAAGATGACAAACGGCACACTGCAAACATCTCATCTGAAATCACTTGAATGGGTTTTATATTTCTATAGCCTGTAACGGACTTAAACAGTATATGCACCTTTAACAATATAAGCAGATATTTGTGTCTTAGCAATCTTGCTATGTATGCTGGACCACATACGGCGTTATAGCTCCTGGATTGAGTTCATAGCATCAGCGGCTGCTTTTATAGAAAGGAAAAACTATTTCAAGATGAGCGAATCTCACAAACGCGTTACGAACAAGTCTGGAGCAAATTGAGCAAAGACTTGTCACGTCAAGCAACTTCCTCATTCTTATCAGCTGTAATGAAATAAAATATCATAAACATACTGACAAAAAAACACTGTTGAACTAATAAAAAACATTACTGAGAATAACATCACCCAGACACATCAGTAATAACACTGCAAAAATGACTTTCTTACTTAGTATTTTTGTCTTGTGTCAGTACAAATATAAAAAAATTCTTAAATTAAGATGCATTTTTTTGATGAGCAAAAAATAAAACATTTAAGTGAATTTGTTCTTAAAACAAATATTTAAAATCTGCTAATTGGGTAAAAAATTATTGAACTAATTGTTTAAGGAAAAAAGTAAACTTATTTCAAGATTTTTTTTCTTACCTCATTGGCAGATTTTTTGCTCGTTTTAAGCACAATGCGCTTAAATATTATACTTTTTGTCTAAATACTAGATTTATTTTCTTATGTCATTAATCAAGTAAACATTTAAATCTTAATTTAAGAATTTGTAGATATAAGTACTGAAAACAAGCAAAAATACTAAGTAAGAAAGTAATTTTTTGCTGTGAATGTGCTTAATTATCATTCGATGAAATTTCCTTGTAAATAACACTGCAAAAAAATGACTTTCTTATTTAGTATTTTTATCTTGTTTTCAGTACAAATGTCTAAAAATTCTTAAATCAAGATGTATTTGCTTGATAAGTGACCTAAGAAAAAAATCTAGTATTTAGACAAAAAATAGAAAAAGTAAGTAATTTTGTGATTAAAACGAGCAAAAAAAAAAATTTAAGCACAAATTCACTTAATTGTATTTTATTCGTCTAAAACCTAGTCTTATTTTTAGTGCTGCCTCAAAATTAGTCACGACTAATCGTTTACAGAATAAACGTTTTTTTTTTTTTACATAATATATGTGTGTGTACAGTGTATAATAATTATGTTTATATAATTACACACACATACATGTATCATTTTAAGAAAAATATATATTTATATAATAAATATTTATATTTATATATAATATAGATTATACATAAATATAAACATGTATATAGACATGCAAATGTTTCTTAATTATATACATACACATATATTATGTAAAAAAAAAACTTTTATTCTGCAAACGATAAGTCGCGACTAATCGTGAGGCAGCACTACTTATTTTCTTAGGTCATTTTGCTCATCAAGCTTTGATTTAAGAATGTTTAGATATTTGTAATAAAAACAAGACAAAAATACTAAGTTATAAAATAATTTTTTGCAGTGTATGATCTTATTCTCTGATGATTCGGGGTGAAATATGACCCAAACGTGTTCCTCACAGGTTTTAGTTGAGATTCACTCAAATGTAAAACCCGCAGGTAACTTTTCAACCCAAAGTTCATTTCTTTGATAAAGCTAAAATGAGCTTCTACCTGAATGAAGGTGCGTCAACAATCACCGTCAGTAATACGGAGAAGATAACAGTGACCGAGACGCAGAGAGAATTAAACAGCCGAGAGAATCAGGTGAAGCTCTTCACATCTTTCATCTGTTTGAACAGCATATGTACATTATTATATAAAAGCCTTTCATCCACCACAAGCGGCAGTCAAACTCGCTGCCGTTCCTCTGCGTGAAGGCAAGTTTGTTTGGCTGTTCTCAGCCCCTCTTCATTAAAAACAGACTGACACCTGGTGTGTAATGGCTTAAGGTTGTGTGGTGATTCTCAGTTTAACCGCTGAGAGGATCTTCACGGTAATGAATGGCGTAGCGTAACTTCTCCAGCATCACTTCCAGGGTGGAGTACTGCGGCAGCTTTACCATAAACATGCAGGTCTCCACGCGGATGTAGCGCAAGTCTGGTGAACCTGCAACAGACCACCAACACGAAAGTCATTCATTAACATTGCCTCATTCTCTAGTGTGAAATAAAATGAGTACAGCACTTAAAATTCGTCAGAGGTGACGTACCTACTGCCCCATCGGGAGGAGCGATCTTCATGGGGTACGGAGGAACGTGAGCAGTGTCTGGACCTCCATCTTTGCAGGGACAGGTGAAGGGAATCCTCTCCTGGTTACAAGCGAACTTAATAAACTTGCTGAGCTCTTCCTGAGTGAACATTTCAAGAGCCGCCCAGAAGAATTCGATGTGCTGATCCGTCTCCATCAACCCCACCTGATACATGGTGTGAGCCTAGATGATAACAATGAGAAGACGTTAAACCAACACCGAGGCAAACGTTTGTGAGGCTGTTAACTCGAACGAATGTTTAACCTTGAGAAACTCCAGGTTGATTTCGGGTAGGCCGCAGGTGCGCAGCTCCATCTCTGCAGGACTCAGTAATGTAAGAAGTTGCAGTGGTATGATGGAGCCCAGACCGGCTCGTACAGCAGACATGCACTCCACGTTCTGAAGTTCTCGCAGGCGTAAGTCACGGACCGCTCGCACGTACATATCTTTATTCTCCCAGCTGAACAAACACACGCAGATAAATACATTTGAGGCAAACTTAAACTCAATCGTATGTGTCATGCACAGGATCAGGCAGGTGATTGGCTCATACCTCACGGCGATGTCATGGCCGCCCTGGCAGAGCTCCACCTCCTCTCCCGTCATGGTGATGTAGGTGAAGATGCAGCTGGGGCGACCCGGTGATTCGGGGCTCTCGCTCACGTGACCCTGTGATGACACCTCAGCACACAACGCCTCCAGCTCCGCCTCATCAACCACCTGCAGACATTATTATACACATAAAAACATCTGTAGATTAAATTTTATTTAAAAATCTACAGAAGAAACATTAGAAAATGTAGAATAAAAAAAAGAAAATTAAAGAGATTAAATTAAGAAATTAATAAAAAATGTTTTGCATGGTTTTATTTTTATTTTAATCAGCAGAAACTAATAGCAGAAGAAGAAATAAACACCATGATATGTAAATACTTTTTAATAAAGAGTCAAAATTAATTCTGCGTACATTGATAAAGATTTATTGTAATATATCTTATATATATATATATTTTATATAAATTTTATTTCAGCAGAATATAATTTCTTATTTTTACGTATTTTAAGGTGTACGCTGCAAAAAATGATTTTCAAGAAAAAAATTCTTAGTATTTTTGTCTTGTTTTCAGTAAAAATATCTACAAGAAAAAATTCTAGTTTTTAGATCAAAAATATTAAATTTAAATGATTTGGGCATAAAACAAGCAAAAAATCTGCGAATGGGGTTTTCTTAAAAACTAAATTCATGAAAAATTCAAGAAAAATTTGCTTACCTCATTGGCAGATTGTTTTGCTTGTTTTATACCCAAAATCACTTAAATTTGATATTTTTGATCTAAAAACTAGACTCATTTTCTTGGGTCGTTTTGCTAATCAAGAAAAAGCATCTTAATTTAAGAATTTTTAAATATTTTTACTGAAAACAAGGCAAAAATACTAAGAATTTTTTTTCTTGAAATAATTTTTTGCAGTGTAATGTGACCCGGATGTGTTTGTGACCTGCTTCATGATATTTCCCCTTCATGAATGTTTATGTATTTATGACAACAGAAATATACGAGATATCTTACGTTCTCAAACTTGTTGATGTAGTTGTATGTGAGCAAGTCAGCTTCCTGAAAGTCCGATTCTGGGTCCAGTGCTTCACCGACCAGACCCTTCCAAAAGGATCCGAGCAGATCCAGAGGTAGAGGAACATCTGCCCGGATGGCGATGCCCAGCAGCTGGCCGAAGAAATGAAGAAGCTGCTCCTCAGCGTAAGTGATGGGACAGGGGGTCAAGATAAACTTTCCCTAAAAAACATCAAATAAAGTTCACATGAGAGATAAAGGCATATCTGAAACATACAGAACTGTATAAAGTGACTCAGAGCTCCAATCCGGCACCGGTTAGGTAATGAGATGTCAAACTCTTTCAGTTTCAAAACATGATTTGCAAAACATTTCATGACATTTAGAAAATAAATTATGCATTGTCCGTAAAACACCATCTGAAGCGTTCTTCCTAAAAAGATCAAAGCGGCGTACAGATCTTAAAGACTGTGGAGCTTTCTTACCTTGTTGCGGTTAGCTGCGGCACTGGGGCAGGGCAGGAGCAGAGACAGGGCAGAACTCTGAAGCTCTTTACACACCTGCCATAAGAAGTGCCTGAATGAGCCACCTGCATGAGGACAAATACAGGAGATATGACACACGTGTAATATAATGCATAAGAGAAATTAAGAAGCTGTGTGACACTGACTGGTGCCGTGCACTTCTTCTCCAGTGAAGCGGATGTTGAAGGCGTAGGTTGGGTCTCCACCGCTGGCAATCCTCACGCACAGTTGAGATGAGGGGACGCTGGACAGCTGCCTCGCTGCCTGACAGAAGTATGTGTTTTCAGCAGCACGCGTCTCACCTGTGCAGATGCACATAGTACAAACATGAGGAACTTACAGCACAGAGATGGGTTTTCTGCGTGACTTGAGGGCCTACACACCAAATGTGAATTCAATGATTTGTGCAAGTAAATTACATACAAAGTCAATGCAAAGATGCAAGTAGATGCAAATAAGGTGTGAATAAGATGTGAATAAGACGCGAATAAGACAAAAAAAGACACAAATAAGACGCAAAAATAAGACGTGAAAATAAGACGTGAAAATCAAACACGAAAAGATGCGAATAAGACAAAAATAATATGTGAATAAGACGAGAATAAGATGCGAATAAGACGCGAAAATAAGACACGAAAATATGACGCGAGAATAAGATGTGAATAAAACGAGATTAAGACGCGAATAAGACACAAAAGTAAGACGCAAAAATATGACGGGAGAATAAGACGGGAGAATAAGATGCGAATAAAACAAGATTAAGACGAGATTAAGACGCGAATAAGACGCGAATAAGATGCAAATAAGACGCAAATAAGACGCAAATAAAACACAAAAGTGAGACGCAAAAATATGACGTGAGAATAAGACGGGAGAATAAGATGTGAATAAAACGAGATTAAGACGAGAATAAGACGCGAATAAGACAAAAAAAGACACAAATAAGACGTGAAAATAAGACGTGAAAATAAGACGTGAAAATCAAACACGAAAAGATGCGAATAAGACGAGAATAAGATCCGAATAAGACAAAAATAATATGTGAATAAGACGAGAATAAGATGCGAATAAGCCGCGAAAATAAGACACGAAAATATGACGCGAGAATAAGATGCGAATAAAACGAGATTAAGACGCGAATAAGACGCGAATAAGACACAAAAGTAAGACGCAAAAATATGACGGGAGAATAAGACGTGAGAATAAGATGCGAATAAAACAAGATTAAGACGAGATTAAGACGAGAATAAGACACAAATAAGATGCAAATAAGACGCAAATAAAACACAAAAGTAAGACGCAAAAATATGACGTGAGAATAAGACGGGAGAATAAGATGTGAATAAAACGAGATTAAGACGAGAATAAGACAAAAAAAGACACAAATAAGACGCAAAAATAAGACGTGAAAATAAGACGTGAAAATCAAACACGAAAAGATGCGAATAAGACGAGAATAAGATCCGAATAAGACAAAAATAATATGTGAATAAGACGCGAAAATAAGACACGAAAATATGACGCGAGAATAAGATGCAAATAAAACGAGATTAAGACGAGATTAAGACGCGAATAAGACACAAAAGTAAGACGCAAAAATATGACGTGAGAATAAGACGGGAGAATAGGATGTGAATAAAACGAGATTAAGACGAGAATAAGACGAGAATAAGACGCAAATAAGACGCGAATAAGACGCGAAAATAAGAGGCGGAAATTTGCATGACGAAGTTAAATCCTATGATTAATCTAGACCGAGGAACGTGATGCTTGGCGTTTGGTGTGTACGCAGCATTACACTTCAGCCGTTTACCTCCCACTATCTCCAGCGGGTCCAGGGTGATTTCAGGAGCAGCGTGGTCTGCGGTTCGCTGCACGGTCGCATTCAGAACCCGATTCATTACTGTTACTTTGGTGTCATAAAAAATAAGACCTGCAAATAAGACAGAAAACAACATCAAATGAATTCCTGTTTTTAAACTCCAGATCACACAGACACATGCAATCGAGCTAGACATTAAAATACCAAACACTGATTTAGTGGCATCAGATCTAAATACTATGTACTCTGGTCTTACTATATCCTCAACCTATTATATTTACAGTATTATCTGAGTGATTCAGACAATGTTGCTCTTTTTCGTTTTAAAAAGTAGAAAAGAAAAATCTGTGTTTGGTGTCTGACCTTTGGTCTCACACAGAAGTGTTGCGATGCTGTTTTGATAGTTTGGTGTTTGTCTGAGCTCTATGAGAGGCAGGAAGAAGCTTTCCAGCGTGCTGTTGAGCGACTGCAGCAGAGCAAATCTCAATCGCAAGCTCTCCACCGGGACACCTGTGAGAGTAGAGACGCTTTCATCAGGTCAGTTTGTTTCAGAAACATCTAATAAAAGAAGCCTGCATCCACATGGACTCACCTAATAAACACGCGACCTGAGGATCAGGAGCATCCTTGACGTCCAGGTAAACTTCATGAGAATGCAGGCGAGCGGGTGTAATGGCCAGCTGTCGGCAGAGGCGGTTCACAAACTGGACAAGTGCGACGTCCATCTCAAAGGTCCATTTTCTGCTGGCTTTCTGAGCGTGACGTGAGTCGATACATGTACATCTGAAACAAGAACATAGAAGTTCATATTACAGCCCAAAACTCATCATCATGTGTTTATTAAGAAGATACAGTACATCAGTTTTGGCTCAGTGAAAACAGCATTATTTCAAGATTAATTTACCATTAAATACATTATATTATACCCTGGGGCTGTTGAATGCTTTATTCTGATTGAGAAATGTTATAAATTATTATAGGGGAAAAGGACTCAATGCACATACGCCGACCCGTGAAGACCTCTAATGCGTACCACCCCAGAATCGAACCCACAACCTTTGGCACTGTTAGCACAAAGCTCTACTAACTGAGTTACAGGAAGACATTTTGTCTGAAATATCCGACACTCATCATCCTGTTTATAATAACGAGAAAATAATTTTGGTTCTGGTCATTTTCAAGGGGAGGATTCATGGAGGTACAAACCTTTCAAAGTGCAGGTCATAACCACAGGCCAGTATGGCCCGCCAGACACTGCGAATGTCCTGTTTGGCTCGATCTAAAGTAAACTTGTGGAAACCCTCCAGTGTCAGGAACTTTTCTTCTGGCACTGTTGGATCAGAGGAAAGATGAGGAATTAGAATAGATGTACCATCAAAAAAACCCAACCAAACTAAAGAAAAACTCATTCAGATAACCTTCGAGCTTTTTGGCAGGAGATTTTTCTGGATCTTTTTCCTCAGGTTTGGTTTTCTCAGGAGATTTGGGCTTCAGGACTGTTTTCTTTTCACTTAAAACAGTTCTGGAGAAACATTTAAACATGTTATCAGAAAATAAATAGACGTGCAGCTTATAAATCCAATATATAAAATGTTTATTTACATCAGTTGTACAGGACAGTAAGGATGTTATATTAAAGGACACATATTATGTCCATTTTACAAGATGTAATATAAGTCACAGGTGTACCTAGAATGTGTATGTAAAGTTTCAGCACAAAATACCCCACAGATAATTTATTATAGCATGTCCGAAATTACCCTATTTGGGGGGCGCTCATTTCATGTGTGTACCTTTAAATGCAAATGAGCTACAGCTCCTCATTCGCTTACCAACAAACAGTGAGCATTTTTGGGTAAAAATAGATCTGATTCTTGTAAACACAGTCTGGGACAATAGTATCTTTACCCGCATTAGCACTACAACATGCTAAAAAACACATTTAGAAAAGTATTTGGGTAAAATAAACCAGTCAGTCAGTGGCTGTGGGCGGGTCTTGATCAGTGTGATGTCACATTAACAAGAGAATCAAAACAGCATCTATAATGAGTGTGTGGATATTTTTCATTGTAGGGTGGTTGTGTTCGTACACTGCCAAAACACATTTATGTCCAAACACCTTGTAAAAGACTTTGCATACTATGTGCCCTTTAAAGTCAATAAGTTTGGCAGGTTTATATTAGTGGATGTTTATGGTGATACTCACCGAACGCTGTTCAACATGGATTTCTCTTTGGTTGAAGGTTTAGTGATGGGTCTCTTGGTACTGACCACTTTACCCTGGTGCTGTTCTTTACCTGCTTTACTGTGTTTGTTCTTGCTAGGCTTCACTGTGCCATATTTACGTAAAATCTAGATGCACAGAGACAAAGTCTGCTTTAGTCAAATACATCATGTTTTATCAGCATATAGCATTTTCACCATGACAGTATTAAATTGCATGAGTAAAATGCATGGAAGGGGCACACTTCTCTATTTACATGAAATACTAATGTACTTTATATAATACATGCACTGACTTTAATTCATCCATTTAAATGAATACATAAAACAACACATAATATAATGAGACTTAAAAGTAAAGACCTGTGTGAGTTGATCTTCCAGCACTTTCTTGGGCGGCCGTACGTGTGTAAAGAATACGTGCAGGAGGTTACCGGGTGCCGGAGAGTTGATTTGCTCTTTGCTCAGATAAATGTCTGATACTTTCCCTGGTTTAGTTGGCACGAGGCTCTGCATTTGCTCTGCGTATACGCAGGTCTTGAAAATATCTGTGAGGACGTCACGTGCTCTGGGAACCAGTTTATCTCCTACAAAAACAACAGAAAAACGTCTCAAAACCTGACAATGAAAGGTCAAACAAAACTAACATTAAAGGTGCACCGTGTAGATTTTAAGCGGCATCTATCGGTAAGATTGTGAATTGTGATTGTGCAACCGTTGCACCGCTCCCTTTTAAAATGCATAAAGAAAGTAGTAACACATTTGCATTGATGAATTGTGGAGCAGTTTGTCCGTTTAGGGCTACTGTAGAAACATGGCAGCGCAAAATGTCGACTTTAATGTACTTCCACCCGCGGTATATGTAGATAAAAACGTCTCATTCTGTGGTAATAAAAACCATACAGTTCATTATGTAAGGTCTTTATACACCACTTGTGGTAAAAACTCATCAATGGTGGGGACAGATTCAAAGTTACACACTGCACCTTTAAGTAAAAGCAAACATTCATATCAAAAGACAAAATACACCAGATTTGGACAAAGTTAAAGTGTTTAATGACTGAAGATGGCCATAAGAGTTTTAAATGATAACCAAACCTTTGATAGACTTATCAAGGAAATATTCCTCCAGGGCAGAACTGCCTTGTGTGTCAAACAGACTTTGATTGACACTTGAGGCGGTTAGGATCTCCTCATTGGTCATCTCCATTAGCTCCTCCTCCCTCTCCAAATTGGAAAGGCCAATGAGATCACTGCTATTAAAAAGACTGGCACGGATCTTCTCCACTTGAGCCCGTGCTCTTACCTACAAAGCCATAAACAAGAACAAAATTGTAATTTTTTAAATCTAATGAATCTAATAATTTAATAAAATTACATTTCATGTTTAACCATGGTAAAAACACTGTAATGCATGCAGTGTCACCTCTATGACAGCGTAGCCTTTAATGGGTCGTGTCACGCTGGCACTGACGTCCGGAGAGGCAACGGTATATACAGAACCTCCGTCTGAGATGGACGTGGCACCGCTATCTAACTGCTCGCCGAGACTGCCGAGGCTCCCTTGACTTCCTGTGCTACAGAGGGAAACATCCAGACTCTCCTGACTGGATACTGTGTGAGGATCTGGAGGTCCTTGAGGTTGTAAAGGGCCACTTTGAGGAGTTACCGGAGCTAATAGCGGCTCCTGGTCACTCGGCATGGATGCATCGTGAAGAGAGCTGGAAATCTGACTGGTGGAAGCAGAGGAGCTCATGGAGGTCACGTTGTTGCTGTTCGGGCTTCCTGTGGTGGGAAGATCTCTCTTTGCGTCTTGGGTAACAGCCACAGTTTCAGCTTTGGGCTTTTTAGGCTCCTCCTCCTGAACTGGAATAAACATCTCGTCCTTGAAGAGACCACCATGCGCGTTACAGGCCCTTCGGATGGCGTTCCGTACCACGGCTTCCTCCAGGTGAGTCGGGATGCCTGAGAGCACCAGCAAGCGACTGTGAGCGGTGGATCCCACCAGAGCTTGGCAGGCGTCTGTGACGGCATCCCCGGTGACGCCCAAGCCCTGCGGGTCTTTATTAGTTAGATGCCTTAGAATCAAAAGTAAAGTCAAGCCACGGTGGAACCACAGCATGTCCTCCGGCTTTCCTCCGGTTATGTTTAACAAGGCGTTGTCACTGTCGGATGGTCTTGTGCCGCCGCCGGACCCTTGCTTCCCTGAGACCCGATCGCGCTTCAGCTTTACTTTTTTCCGTTTTGACAGCAAGCTTGGACTCTGGGGCGTCTGTCCTGGGGAGGATGAGGAAGAGGATGAAGAGTCGCTAAAGTTGGCGGTGCCGGTTGACGACGGGGCTCCCACTCCTGACGCACCCGGCCCTGCGCTCAAAGTCACCTCAGCTACCGCCAGGCACACCTCCATCAGCGCATGAAAGTAGGTCGAAAAGCGGCTCCGCTCGCCAACCAGGGCCACTGCCCCGCCACCACCCGAGGAAGATGTGCAAGAACCGCTTGGCCCCCAGCTCTGAGTCTCGTGATCGTAAAGCTTTCGTAGTTCTGTCTGGAGAACTACGAGCACCGTCAAGCAGGGGTTCAGAAACAGCGTAATGGGGCTGGACAGCGCTGAGGGGCTTTTAAGTCTCTCAAAAGAGTGGATCTTGCGAAGAAGCTCTGCAAGCAAGTGGAAGATCAACTCCTTGATACAAGGAGCAAGATCAGTGGTCCACAGAAGCCCACCTTATAACAAAAAAAACACAGTTGATCAATGCAAAAGTGTTAACAGTTGGGTGATCTGAACATACAATATCAGAACATCAAGGTGAAGATGGGAAAGGAGTTCTCACCGAACAACTCAACGACTTGAAGCAGCACAGAAGTGGGTACGGTGTCCAGCTCATCCTCAGATCGCTCGCTAGCTTCTCCTATACTGTAGGTCAGAAGCTGCTCAGCAAAAGCCATAGCCAATGGAAAGTCAAGAGGTAGAGAGTGTAATACCAGCACCGCACCAGGAGGGGGAGACACACCTGTAGAGCATTGTTAAAGACACTGTTCACCTCAAGATAAACACAATTGACCTCATGTTAACAAAGTAAAATGTTTCTTTGATGTACCAAGTTTTACGTGCACTTTGTCAGTGGGGATGATGATGCTGGGATACTGGTTGGCTGTGGGAGGAGGTGTGAGTCCTGTGTTGGATGGAGAGGCATCCAGTGGGTAACACACTGCTTCCATTAGATTCAGCTGGCCATTTCGACGCACCTTATGACCGAGCCCATAAACCATGACACGAGCCCAAGGAGCCTTATACAGAGAGGAACTAAGAGGAAATCAGGTTTATGGAGTATGAGAATACACATATACATATGAAAGTACAGATTAAATGAGACATTTCAAGACATTTTTAAGATGTCAAATAAATCTTTGGTGTCCAATGAGTATGTATGTGAATTTCTAGCTCAAAATACTATATAGATCATTTATTATAACATGTTGAAATTGACACTTTGTAGGTGTGTGCAAAAATTTGCCTTTTGAGGTGTGTCCTTTAAAATTCAAAGGATAATGTAAACACTGATCACCATACTTTGTTTTGATCAACTTAATTAGGTGTTAATGTAAACACTGATCACCATAATTTGATTTGATCAACTTTATTAAGTGTTAATGTAAACACTGATCACCATAATTTGTTTTGATCAACTTAATTAGGTGTTAATGTAAACACTGATCACCATAATTTGATTTGATCAACTTTATTAAGTGTTAATGTAAACACTGATCACCATAATTTGATTCGATCAACTTTATTATGTGTTAATGTAAACACTGATCACCATAATTTGATTCGATCAACTTTATTTAGTGTTAATGTAAACACTGATCACCATAATTTGATTCGATCAACTTTATTAAGTGTTAATGTAAACACTGATCACCATAATTTGTTTCGATCAACTTTATTTAGTGTTAATGTAAACACTGATCACCATAATTTGATTCGATCAACTTTATTAAGTGTTAATGTAAACACTGATCACCATAATTTGTTTCGATCAACTTTATTTAGTGTTAATGTAAACACTGATCACCATAATTTGATTTGATCAACTTTATTTAGTGTTAATGTAAACACTGATCACCATAATTTGATTTGATCAACTTTATTAAGTGTTAATGTAAACACTGATCACCATAATTCGTTTCGATCAACTTTATTTAGTGTTAATGTAAACACTGATCACCATAATGGTGTTTTTTATTAAAACTCAATGGTGCTGTCAATGTTTTCTCTCTCTCTCTCTCTGCACTAAATGGCAGTGCCGTGGTTGGATAGTGCAGATTAAGGGGCGGTATTATTATTATAAGATCCCCTTCTGACATCACAAGGGGAGTCAATGAGTAACAATTGAATAACAAAACTAAGTTACTGGGTTGATCTTTTTTACATTTTATAGGTTGATAGAAGCACTGGGGACCCAATTATAGCACTTAAACATGGAAAAAGTCAGATTTTCATTATATGCCTCCTTTAAGCAGCCCAGACAGTTTTGTAAATCAGAATGTAATGCAGCTATTCATCCTGTAGTCTCAATGGAGTTTAACAGATATCGACTCACTCTTTGCGGCAGCCGAGCTGACTCTCTTTACACGAGGCGACCACGAAAGCCGCACCAGGGAAGTTGACGTCCATGCTGACCTTTGATTCGCTGATGGGAAACTCTTCCAGTGTGAACTGCTCAGGAGCGCTCTGAACATTCAGTAAACAAACACAAAATCATCTCATTGCAGGATACACTTTCACAGTCGGATCGGTGATCAAATAAATTCTTGAATTGAACCAAACTGGAATGAAAATAATATTTAGTCCAGGTGGAGTAAAACGAAAACAGCACACAATGGGATCAACATTGGGAACAGACCTTATTTGAGACAAATATCAGGCACATGTGAGAGTATGTACCTGCAAAAAGCAGCAGATTTGTTTGGTGAGCTCCAGAAGACTGTCCTCGCCTTGATGAAGGGCTCGACTGATGGCCACCGTCAGCCATTCGCGGATACTCTGAGCGTGACCCTGATAGAAGAGGTCGGTGGGCGAACAGCTCTGACCCTGAAGCTCACGGAGAACAGACTGAGCGAGGAGGATTGAATTACAGCTGATACTTCCATCTGTATACAGACATGAAGCAGAAAATTTCATTTACTCAAACCTAAGAAAAGCTTCACACACACAACAAGCAAACTGATGAAGAATGCTGAGGTCTTGTGTGTGTATATTGACATTTCTAAATGTTTCGTCTCAGATATTTTCTGCCATGCATAACCTACAAACATTTAAGGATTACTCAACTTTGATAAAGAAATCTAGATAATTTACTCATTCCCATGTCTTCCAAGCTGTTGATGTCTGTCTTTGTTCAGTCGAGAAGAAATTCAAGTGTGGAGAAAGGGGATCGTTCAAACGCTGTTGTATATGTAATGAAACTAACTAATTTGTGTCATTTTATTGTTTAAATGGTCCGCAAGTTTGCGTTTGACAAATGTGACCTTTCGTGACCTTTCCACAGTGATTACGTAATATGTAAGGTCATGCTGGCGCCTCACACAGCTAGAAGTTGTTCTTTAAAAGTATTTTTATGACCGTTTTGCTACATTGAAACTGTAAACTGTTAAGGTCCACTAAAGTACAATATATAGAGAAAAATCCTGGAATGTTTTCCTCTAAAAACGTAATTTCTTCTCGACTGAACAAACATCGTGGATGACATGGGGGTGAGTAAATTATCAGGATTTTTTAAAATAAATGTGGAATATTTCTTTAAAACCCTTTTTTAAATGATGCTTGTACAAACACAAAGATGGTGTTGAAAAGATATGAACTTGTGAACCAACAAATGATCACATTTTAATTTATGCAAGTTCCAGAGCTAAAAGAATAAAAGTTTTTGCTGTGTGTTAAATGTGTGTGTACTAGGTATAATCATTTTGTCAATACTACAGGTCCTTTGAATGCTTGAATCTGATTGGCTGATGAACGTTCTGAGGTGTGCAATTATTTTCTGGGAAACGCACGGCGAACGTAGTTCCAGGCAGCTCTCTTGACCGCTTTACAGTTCCATATCACTTCACATAGTTAACTGTAATAACGGACTAACAAAAACAACATGACAGACGATTTTCAGAGGCAATAACAGTGCTGTTTAGAGACGCACAGCGGTAGTCTCATTCACACAATCTCTCTCGCTCGCTCACTCTCTCTCTCTTTCTCTCTGTCGCTCTCTATCAAATAAATTTATTAATAACTGCATTTGAATGCTTTCAACGGCTCAAGCCTCAACTGTCAGCTTTAAAATGACGTTTTGGAACAAGCAAAAGAGCTGTTGGATGAGACGCGGAAGAAATAGTCCTACTCACTTTACATATATCATGTGATCGATGTCTTGAGGTGTGGTAACCATAGTATAAGCGGAATAATTTACTCCGGGCCGTTGAATTATTAAGAAATAATGCACACCCGAGGTGTAACACTTCGCGTTGTGGCCGCATCACCACCTCGCGTGTGCAATATTTTTCAATGGCCCGTCATCAATTATTCCTTACATATAGAAATACACACACATGGATCCAGAATTTTAAGTTAAATATGATATAAATTATTTGTAAATATAAAAATGTATATACACATGCAAATATTTCTTAAATATATAAATGCATGTCACAACTAATCGTTATGCAACTCTAGAGTTCACCTCCCAAACAAGTCTTTGGAATATTTCTATGACCTCACCTGGTAGAGGCGGAGCCAGCAGCTGATTGGATAATAGTTGCAGGTGCTCAAGGGTGATGTCACGTACAGCAGGGATGTGAAAGAGTCGTGTGAATGTGTGAGGACTCTTTGGGGCAAAGATGTTGAGCAAAGCCATGCGACAGTAGAGACGCGCGAGAGCGCTTTCACATCGCAGCAGTTCCCTTAACGCACAGCGGAAAAAAAGGTTTTTTTTTACTCATAAGTATGTATGTGATAAGCACTCTTATGTCCCTGACTTGATTTGATTTAGTACAGACTGTACAGAGAAACATTTATATATCCGTGTTACCTGTGGATCTGTATGTTGCTGCTGTCTAGAGACACCAGGCCATTTGCCGCAGCCCTGCGTGAACCTGCCGGAGGTCTCTCCAGCATCTCAATGGGGTACCAGTACCGGACTAACACACCTTCACTCCGGAGGTACGTCTCCACCTGGACCAGTTCATTTGACTGATACAAACAGATCAGGTTATTTCAAATAACAAACTCAAAACATCCAAATACACTATGGAAGAAAGACTTTAGGTTACAGAAATAACAACACAATGCAAATATTGTAAAAACTGACAGTCATTTTCTTGTGTCTCCCATAATGCATCTTTCTGATCTAAATGATGTTGTTAAATAGAGATGAGGCAGAAAACTCACAGAGTCGACATCCAGCACGACTCCATGCAAACTGAATGTCTTCATCATGCCACGGATGGCAAACTTGGGCAAGGCTGTGCCACCTGTGCTGCAGGTGTTGTTACCCTCAGGACACCGGATGCCCACCGTCAGACCTAATGATGCAAAGTGACATCTGTAACTATATTTAAATGTTTTATTTGACTCTTTGTGTAGCATTGAAATAGAAAATATCAAAGCATCTGTCATCTACAGACAAATGATGCTGAGGCTTTTTCGTTTGTCTCTTAATGTTACAATGACTTTTAGTCAATTGGTTATTTTTAGAGATGCAATGACATTAAATGTTTCCACCGATATGAATGCCGATTATCCAGACTGATATCGGCCGATACTGATTCACATACATCAATTTTTTTCTCCAACCGATACCGCCCACAATTATTCAGACTGATATCGGCCAACACCGATGTACAGATATTAAAATTTTTCCAACTGATATCAACCGCAATTATTCAGACTGATATCGGTCGATACCAATGCTCAGAATTGTTTTTACCGATACCAATCACAATTATTCAGACTGATATTGGCCAATACCGTTGCGCCGATATAAAAAAAATTCAACCTATACTGACCGCAATAATTCAGACTGATATCGGCCAATACAGATGCGCCGCTATTACATTTTTTTCAACCTATACTGACTGCGATTAGTCAGACTGATGTCGGCGGATACAAAGTACCGATAAAGTAAAAATCCACAGAATCCAATCGCAATTATTCAGACTGATATCGGCCAATACAGATGCAACGATATTAAAACATTTTTCAACCTATACTGACCGCGATTATTCAGACTGATATCGTCAGATAGACGTACCGATAAAATAAAAATCCACCGATACCAATCGCAATTATTCAGACTGATATCGGCAGATACCGACGTACCGACAAAATAAAAATCCACAGAATCCAATCGCAATTATTCAGACTGATTTCCGCCAATACAGATGCACCGATATAAAAACATTTTCAACCTATACTGACCGCGATTATTCAGACTGCTATCGCCGGATAGACGTACCGATAAAATAAAAATCCACCGATACCAATCGCAATTATTCAAACTGATATCGGGCAATACAGATGCGATTTAAATTAAATTAACTACATTTTGAAGATTCATATAATAAACATTAATATTGAGCATTAAAATAGTGATGTTTCTTTACATTCTCTAAACACAGAGCACAAATTCATTGCATTTTCCTGTTCTCTTTTGATTGACAGGATATATCGGCCATGACTATCGGCCGAGAGCTGATAATGTGATTTTTTTTATCGATCAATCCAGATTATTGGCCGATATATCGGTGCATCTCTAGTTATTTTTGGTGGCAGTATTCTCCTTAATTTCACACAGGTGTCCTTTCAAAACTTTTTAAGGATCAGAACAAACAGAAAAGTCCAGACACAACCTTTATGTTTGTGTGTGCCGTCACACAGACCTTTGCGGACTTTGTCGATGGTGAACTTATTGGCCTCATCTTTGATGTCCTCGATGGTTGGAAGGTAAAGATCACGAGGAACTCCACCGTTCTCCTCGTATAAGAACTCCACAGTCTGACGTGCAATGTCAACCATACCTGCACATAAATCAAAATTATTTTAGACACCCGGCTAGTTAGGAAATAACAGAGAAAAGCCCTCCGTGATGAAACACTGACCCAGCTGCAGAGCTCCTTTGATCTGATCCAGGCCGGACTTCCTCTCCGCCTCATTCCTGAAACGACGCCGAATGGTTGGGAAAACTTTGGTTTCCCAGGCTTTCACTAACAAGGCATAATGATCCTCCTTTATAAAGGGAAAGAGACAATGAACACATCAGACAGAGACATACACAGAAAGGATAAATGACTATTTAGGGATTGCGGCCTGTGCAATTTATTAATTCACATATTCATTAATTAATTAATTAGTATACATTCACAATTATTTAGCATAAATTAATATTACAGTGTTTTTGACAGGTTTAAGGATTATGTGATTAGACTTCATTTGATGTTCTCTTGTATTCATGTTTATTTTTGTTATCATGAGTCTATTATCTATGTAAATAGAGTTCTGGATACCCTGGGAACATCTTCATCATCTTCATCATCACTGTCATCATCAGCAGTGGGTGGAGGATGAGTATTCGGTCCTGACACCACCAGATTCTCATAGCTCAGCTCTACCTTATAGTGGCAAGATGCATCTGTGTTGTACTCTGAGAACATAACACAAATATATTTCTTGTTTGATGTAATAAATAAATGTAGAAAAATACATTCCATCTCCCTCACAGAAATCTTTCAACAGCTACAGAAAGTTGAAATGCAAGTCCTTATATGACATACTGTGTGTATGGTGTTTTTGGACATCAGAAAAAAAATCATACATGTCTTTTAAGAAAAGTTGAGACTCACGCTGTTGTGCTGTGACAACCGAAGCGATTCGACACGGAGGCCCGTGAGAGCCCGAGTCAGATGCCACGCTGGTCCCAGCATCATTGTCGCTGTCTGATGCCATGGCAAAGGGTAAAGCCTCAAAATTGGCACTGATTTCTTCTGAAAGGTCCATGCAGAGATCGGCGGCATTGCGGTGCGCCTGCCCCTCCGCGTACGCAAACAAACGGCAGCCAAAGTTGGCATGAATCTTCGTATTCTGAAAAATATGACACGACAATGTTAAAAAAGCAGTTTGATACAAATATAGACATTGGGTCTCATTCACTTGGACGTTTTCATGAACAAATCATGATGATTCAACAAAAAGGTTGTTCGTATCAAATTTTCTTCTACATGTATGAAAAAATACCACACGTACGCTATAATCAAATAATAGGCTATATAACATTTACATATATTTTATATTATAATATTTTCTATATATTATATATTATTATATACATGATCATTATTATTATTATTTTTATTTAGAAGATATTATACATTATTATAGCCTATTTCGCGCTTTCCTTCCTCACTTTTTAAATCTCTATATGAAAGCGTCTGCTTAATGCCTAATGTAAACCTCATGTTAATGTAATGAGTAGCACAAACATCAATCACTTGACCTCCTGTCTGTTTTATTTTAGATACAGATGAGCTGTCATATTAATTAAATGTCTTTGTTATCACATTCAATACTTTAATGTTACTCTGGTGGACACACAGCACTCCGGCGACAGCAAAACGTCCTAAATCAAAAATGCAAACCAAAACAGGATATTACTGGAAATAAATATGATCATGGATTTCTTTTCTAGCTTGTTTGCTTCAGTGTCAAACTGCCTTTAAATTTTCTGTGGACCACCGCTTCACTGTGGAAAGCCCTTATATGGAGCTAGACTGGGCATGTTTTATGCAAATTTCCAACCTTGTGCACGCGGCCGCTCATGTAGGACAACCTCATGTGTATAAATATGAATTATTAGTTATTGAGACCCATAAGTCCCCTTATAGAAAGTGAACACAGTTTGTGAATTTCCTAAGATAGTTTCTCTTTATTCATCAACTAACCTTTTTCTGAATGTGGACGACAGGCCACATGCCTCCAGCTACGTCTTCCAGGTAAGGTGTGAGACGTTGACCGCAGTAAGTGAAATACACCCTCCCCTTAGGCGGCTGTCCAGGAGGGGGCGGCGTTCCTTCCAAACGTTCCCAACCTATACCCGCAACATCACCTGTGCAAAAAAACAGAAGACTGAATTAAAGGATGTTTATACAAAAGAAATGGTGTTTGAACGTCAACACAGAATCCTGAAAATCAGAATGCATATGAATGTCTGATCTTACCAGGAAGTAAAGCTACATCCAGCCTTACACTCTTCCACTGTAGCAAACTGGAACCATTATAGTGTACAGCTCTACCATTACTGAAAGAGTAAATTTGAAGAATATGATAAAAGAATTGAGTAAGGACAGGAGAGAAAAAGACAACACAGTGAAATAATTAAAGGATGAATGTAGTTGAGTACTTGTGGAAGAGACAGGTGCCCACAGGATTGGTCCAAGCCCCGTCTCTCTTCTCTGCCTCTGGGGAGAATCCAAATGAAACTATAGGGCCGCTATCATCCTCAGAATCTCCGTAAGAAATGATCTCAATCTCCCAGTAAAACGAAGGAGCCTGAAAACCATACACAGACGGAACATACAGGTTTCAGACATTATTTTTTGCTACATTATTGCTACAAAATAATGGTTAAATGAAAAGTCTTTGTCTCATCTTAATAATCATGAATCAAGTCTTATTTCTAGTCACCTGAACTGGCACAGGTGAGGTGGCGTAGATGAACGTTCCTCTGGGAAGTCCTCCACCTGCGCTCGGATCGGCCAGGAAGGTAACAGAGGTCAAGTGTGATGAGAACATACAGGCACGTACTGGCGGGAAGACACGTGATGGACACCATGTGATCTCCTTCGGCTGGAGAGAGAGAGAGAAACGGGGCGAGAGTATTAGTTACAATATAACCGGTCTGTTTATGTTAGTTTTTTCTTAACACCCTTCCAGCATCTATGGGTGTGTTTATGGCGAAAACTGGTTAATATAGATTAAACGCAAATCATGTTGGGAAAGGACAATTTGGCATCTACAGTTGTGTCTTTGGATTGTAGGAGAATCCAGAATACTGGAATGTGCCCAAAAGATATTAAAAGGAATGTAATATTTTTTGTTTGATGTTTTTGCTTGTTGGCTGCTGTGCTCCGATGTTTAACTGACCTGACGTTGATCCGTCTGTAGGGGAGGTGGTGGAGGACGAGCGCAGTCTCGATACAGCATTCGAACCCTCTCACATTGAGCCTCGACCACGCACAGGCGCTCTCCTACACGCAAACAAACCATTACATGTGTAGTAGAGGTCGACCGATAGTGGATTGTACCGATACCGATAACTAGGTTGGTCCGTACTTACCGATTAATCGACCGATACTGGATAAAAACAACCATAACACTCAAAGTAAAACAGTAACAAAATTTATAACAAAAGTACTGAACCATGTAAATGAAATAAATGTATAAATAAAAATATATGAATGATATAACTAAGTATTGAAGTAAATACTTCTGTGAAATACTCTCACTGGTAAGATTAAAATTACATAAATGTATATGTGTAGTCTTGTACTTATTTGCTTTTGTTTGAACAAAGATGTATTGCAGTGAATGATGATGAAAAAAAAACTGAAATCAGATTTGTATTTGTTGGGGATGTTAATGTAGCTGACAGCTACATATAGTTTGCTTTCCATCTTAAAATATGCAGCTTAGCCGGCTAAATCATGGATAAAAGTAACCAGCTGGATAAACTAACGTAAATTGATCATAAAATAATCATGACATTAAACAGATAATTTAGTTTGAGATACTACTAATATTAACGTCCCATCAGCCTTGACCACAAACTGCTGGTTCCTGCTGTTTTTTCTCTGCTAATGCAGCATCGAGTCAGCAAATTCATTACTTTCTAATGATATAAAGCAACAAACTATCAGTGCTGATTATTCTGCAAAAACGATAAATCTGCAAAAACGATTAATCTGCAAAAACGATTAATCTGCAAAAACGATTAATCTGCAAAAAACGATTAATCTGCAAAAAACAATTAATCTGCAAAAACAATTAATCTGCCAAAACAATTATTTTGTCTACCTCTAATGTGTAGCTGATGGATGAACGGGTCTCAATGATGTGTTATACAGGTGAGTGATTACCTGGGCTGCACTCTTGAGCTATCAGATTGAGAACTTCCACAGCTGCAGGACATTGTTGAATAAACTCCTCACAGAATGAGCTGTCCTCCAGTAACTGTGCCATCACCAGACACGCCCTGAATATAAGTCAATACACAACCACAGCATCACTATTGTGTGACACATAAAGTGACATTATATCTGTAAACCCCTGAGAAAACATTACTTAGACCCTTTTCAAAAATGACAGACACGTGAGTATTACAAAAATAGTTTATCAGCGTTGAGCTCCTCCTTTCACTGATCATGTGATTAAGTTTCCAACTTCATATTTAAGGTTGTGTAAAATGAAGTAAGAGTCCTGCTATAAAAAGCACTGAATCTGACCTTGTTCTGATCTCGGCCAAAAGACGAACCACAGCCATGACTGGACTAGACCCGTCTCCAGACGCAGGTAGGGACGTGTGGATGGACAGACTGCCCTCCTGTGGCAGCAGCATGGACTGAACCGCCTGAACCACCTTCTCTGTGATGGACAGCTTGTGTAGCGGCAGAGCCTTCAAACAATGGAGGTAGAGTTTCATTTTTAAACAGGTCTGACAGTGAAAAGACATTTTTAAAATCTCAATCTCATAGATATGTATAAATCAAATAACATAATTACATGTTAACTCTTTCCCTGAACATTGACAAATTAACTTGTCAATTAAGAGAAAACGCTTCCTTGCCAATAACAAGTTTTTCTGGCTATGTTTGAAACAGAGGATCTGTTCTTTTATTTTATTGTATGTATATTTAAAGAACTGGCGGGGAAAGAGTTAATTTAAGCACTGGAGATGTGCTTACCTCCGAGCGGGGAGTACAAAGTCGAGAGATCGGTACAGTCAGCACATCAGATGCTTGGCTTGAGCGCCGATACTCGCAGGATGGAAACTTGACTGTGGCGATGCCTTCCTGTTCATTGATAGATATGACCACACCAACACTGTCCAAAACACCTGTACCAACCACCTGCCACACAGACCAAAGATGTACACGACACAATGACAACATAAAGAAATGCATAATAACTGTGAAACACAAAGCAATAATGAATGAGATCATAATGTTACCTGGACTTCTGAACCGATCTTTATGGTTTCCTTGAATCCACCCAACGCACAGAGAGCCGCCACAGCCTGTCGTCCAATCGCCTGCAGCTTAGCCAACTTTCTGCCACTGCTGTTGCCATTCTCCAGAATACTCTCTGCATACTTTCCCAACTGAGGAATAAACATCAGTGCCCTGGACAATACCTGAGAGAAAGAGAGAGAGATGGTATGGAGTGAACACAAAGACTTTACAGATCTTTATAAACTCTAATCCAGTGGTCTCCAACATGGTGCCCGCATGGAGTCTATGAGTTCCCCGCCAAAGCACTTTCTATTAATAGCCTCAATTTTGATATTTGATATCTATTACGACACACTATATATCGTTGGAAAAGTGTAAGAATGTAGTTTTCATATTTTAAAACATTTAGCAGTAAAATTAATGCAGTGACAGTCATTTATTAATTTGTGACAAGAGTATGCAGCAAAACATTGTCACCTAGTGGCCGTTGTTGGTAAAACCACTAAAAGTGTGACACAAACCTCATTTTCTGTAATAAATTAATGTATAAAATATATACTTTATTGCAATATTTTATTTATTACAATAAATGTAAACTGCTATAAAAAAATTATGTAATATTTGAAGAGTTTGGTTTCAAAACAGGTTGACTCAGTTTTTTTATTTAAAAAAAATCCAGATGTACTACACTAAAACTGGTTTAATTTAGTTTCAACATTGTTTCAAATATTGACATTATTATTACTCACTTTCTCTGCAGTGCTGGTCCATATCTGAGCCGTGTTGGACTCGGGTGCCGTCAGGAGACTGTGTAGAAGAGCAATGACCTCAGCTGCCATGCTGTTAGCAACGTGACCACTGATGAAGGGCCTTACCGGATCTGATCTGTGTACGTGCGTGAGAAAGAACAATTAGAAACGGCTCATTCTGAACAGATGTGAGATCCAGGATGCTCTTATCCTAAACTCAATGCGTGTCTTACCGAGCCAGTTCAGCGTTTCTTTCTCTACACACTGTAGACTGGGCTGTTTTCTTCTTGTCTCCTGTGGTGGATCCTCCAGTGTTCTCCTGACTGTTGCTCTCCACCGGAGGTCCCACACTCACTATAAGTCCAGACTGAGACCACTTATTAGCTTTACGTAGAGCAGAAGAGGCTTCCTCTGTGATGACCTCACAGCAGCCACTCTGAAACCATTAACAGCGGGACACCAGAGTCTGACTTAGGATATTTTACATGACAATCACGGTTTAGGACAGTGTATGCATGGACGTGTAAAGGATGGCACACAGTAAAAGATATTTTCCCCTCTTTCTCATAATATGACCCCTTTAAGTCTCTGTGGTTTATGGTGTTTTGCGTGTTGTGAGTTCAGTACAATGGTTAGGTGAATAAAAACATGAATGAATAATTCTACACAATACTCTGAACAGACAGCTAAGAGCTACAGGTCGGCGCTGACCTTTGTCATGTCTCGATCCATCTTCACCACTTTCTCCATGTTTGCCCCAGTGCCCAGACGGAACGGCCGTCCCTCCGAACTGCTGCGAGGTGTCACGCAAACATTGAGGTTACAATCAGACCTTTTTCAAAAAACTGAATCTGTGCAGAAGCTGTGAATCTGTGTTTTTACCTCAGTAAGGGTTGAAGCACCTCATGGGATGACTGGTCTTCTCTCTTATGGATGAAAATGGAAAGTTTGCCATCCACCGCCTCGCCCTCTTCACCCGCATCTCTGTCCGTCTTGGCGCTGCTTTTGGGGCAGGAACGGGTAAGACTGGTGTCTGGCTCAGAGGCACTGGGGGACAACAGTGTCTGACAGCCTAAATGTGGACAAAAAATCAGTATCTTGTTAGCATTGTGATGTGATTTTTTACGAGTCAAGGTCAATAACTCAGTTTAATGCACCCAAAAGAGACCCTTAAGTGATCTTAAAGAACCACTTTTGCTTTTACCCGGCACCACGTAGTCTGCCAGTTTGGCCAGCAGCAGAGAGGCGATGCGGAAAGCTGGATCGCTGGCATCTTGCTGTTCGGCTTCCAGGGCGTTTGTGGAGTAGCTCCAGGAGGGAAGTGCAACATTCCCACAATCCTCCACACTCATGAGCGGTAGGGCGGCGCGACACAGCTGCAGGATTATCAGAACCAGCTTGGGCGACGGACGCTGATCCAGGAGCAGTGAGAGAAGCTTGGACACGCAGGCAGGTTGACTCAGAATAGTCTTGCCGATGTGACTCCTTGGAAGAAGAAGATATTAAAGCGATGAAGTTAATGAAATATATTTAGATGTTCAATGGGTAAGAGCAGCATTACCTGGACAGATCATTGAGTAAACTAAGGACATCCTGCAGAGCGTCATTCCCCGCCGCCTGGTTCCCACAGCAGTCCGTCGCTCGAGCCAGGTGATTTGTTAGTAAGCTAGACACCTGACGTGCCAGTCCAGAATGCACTGCGTCTGTTGAGCCTCCTATTTAACAGCACCATTTATTGCAGTAAGCATAAACAAACATTTGAAATTGACAAGCTTGTCAAGTATGCAATTTTCCTCACCTTCCACTTTCTCCCACTCAATGCAGCGGTTGGCGAGCACCTGAAATGCGGCCCAAGCCATAGCAGCTACTTTTTGTTTTTTGGTTTGTTTTTCATTGGAGCTGCAGTCTCTTTGACTGCTCAAACTACACAATCTGTCCATCAGCTGAACCAAACCGCTGCGGACGAGACACTGCTCCTCACTCCTGCAGATAAAAACACACTCTCATTTAAACACTCCGCTCATCATCTGAGGTATCATTATCCATTCTTCTTCAGACAATTGTTATAAAAATTATTTAAATGCATTTTTGTTTAGTATATCTTTCATTTGTTTTATTGCCAAAAATTTCAGCGTTACGTGGTCTGACAAGTAGGGCTCCAATTAACGACTATTTTCAAAATCGTTTAAATGCTTTTTGATTAATCGAATAAAAACTTAAATATTGACTACATAATTGAATTTTCCCTTATTAAAGCTAAATAAGGCAATAAATTAGGATTTTCACGTGTACACAAGTGTACTTTTAAAAGTGCAAAAGCAACACACTACTAGAAAGTTTTATTAAGATAATCTTTTAATATTTTAAACCTTAAAGAGCACCTATATTATTGCTAAAAACAGTGTTATTTTGCCTATTCGGTATTATACAATGTGTTTGTGTGGTTTATGGTTCAAAAAACAGATTATTTTGAGCATACCGTACATTTTTGTAGCTCCAGAAATCCCTATCTTCCTGAAATGCACTTCATAATCTATGGCGATATCCAGATAAATGCCAATAAATATTGTTGAGTCATCTCATCAATAAAGAGAAAACGTTCCCTGAGGAGTTTCTGCCTCAAATTCATATTTCCGCTATCCACTGGGTGGCGATCTTACCCAACTTAAACACTGACCCATTCACTCAACACTGAAAACACCGAAATGGCTCTGAATCTGATCTCTTACAAAAGTTCTTCACAAAAATGGGATTATCTCCGCTTTAAGCTGAAAATCTAAGAGGTGATAAGAGAACAAATGAAGGTAGGATGAAACGGTTTTTTGTTGTTGTTTGAAAGCGGATGGTCTGTTCTTTCATTTGATATTTTATGTTTATTTTAAGAAGATAATTTTTCTGTAAGGCATTAAACTAAAACTGGGTGCAACTTAAAAAAAAAAAGTTGACGGGGAATGAGTTAACTTGCTTCCAAGCATATTTGATCATCACTTCAACAGTTGCACAATATAAATGTTAATGTATAAATTAGATGAATGTTGATTTATAAAATAAACACCACAGTCTTAAATCATATTTTCATTGTGTCTTTGCTGCGTCTGTGTTGGTTAGGAACTACGCTTTGTTTCAGTCACACTTGATTCGAGGAACTACTTTGTTTGGTTGAAGAGTAATATTTGTACTAATATAATTACAACTTATTTGTGTTTTATTTTATGAAATGCTGCTATGAATATAAAGTAACCGTTTTATAAAAGCAATAAGCCCCGCAAAGCAGTGGGGTTACAGTGCATTTTATAACAACTAAGGGGGTTATAACAACGCCCCTTAGCTATTATAAAATTCACTGGTAACCCACTGCTTCTTGGGGCTTATTGCTTTAATAAACACTCCACTCATCAGCTAAGGTAGCAATATTAGTTCTTCATCAGACAATTGTCATTAAAATATGTCTGAATTTAAATAACAATACTATTTAAATGCATTTTTGTTTAGTATTCTTTCATTTGTTTTATTGTCAAAAAAAATAACAGCGTTATGTGGTCTGACAAGTACAGCTCAAACTAACAATAATTTTCATAATCGATTAATCAGGCGATTGTTTTTCGATTAACTGACTAATTACTGACGGTGGTGCAGGAGCATGTGATGATAATCAAATTAGTTGACAAAGAATTTCATAATCAATTATTCTTGAAGAGATCCCTTTAATAATACCCTCTGATTTACAGTTTACCATAAACAGAAATGTTTGTTTTAAAACCTTCAACAAAAACTTGCTCCACCTTTAAAGTCTTGCACATCTCCACTATTGTGCATTGCGTTTATTTTCTTAATTGTTACTGATGCAAATGCTGTTTGCACACATGCACATTTTGTAATTTTGTGTAGTCTGTGAATTCACATTCAGAGCATTTTATTGGACAATTATTTATGACTTTTACAAAAGAAAAAATAATTATGTATACACTTTCTAAAAATGTATAGGATCAACTTTAAGGAAACATAAGCATACAGCTAACAGACCTGATGTAAAAGCCACTAAACATCTATTTTCATTTCATGGTGTGAGATCTGAATTAATGCACTTGCCTCGTGTATGGGATGGTGCAGAGCAAGCCGATGCTGTTGGCACAGGCGATGGGATAGCGGGCACAGAGAGACACAACTGATGTCATGGTTTCTCCAAAAGCCTCTTGAACTTGCTCCATCATACCACCGCAGGTCAATTCCTCGATTCTACAAACACACAAACATTTAAACTTTGTGTATTTATGCATCTTTAGTGTAACTACAGTAATGAGGTTGTGTAATGCTCTGATTTTAATGTACCTGGGCCCGCCCTGCAGCACCATGGTAACAGGGCCAACCAGGTGTGTGACTCCTCCCACACGGACGGCAGCAGTGAGGAGCTCTCTCATGTGAACCAGAGCCTGTTTGCGTGTGCGACCCCTGCGCCAGCGCGTCTGAGCGGCCGACAGGAAGCTACTGCTGGACACCTGCGATCAGTGATGCTCAAAATTAACACACGTACACAGTACAGAAAGATCAGTCGGTACTTCAGATAATATGGCACGACAGAATTGCATGCAGGGATCTCACGGCCTGATCCGGAGAGGTCCCGATGAAAGCGAAGAGTTGACCCAGCAGAACGCTGTATGTGGTCTTGTCTTTGCCGTCTTCAATGGCCAGACTCTGGAGAAGTGTGAAGGAACTGCTCCTGTGGCTGGAGGGATGAAGACGCCTCCTTACAAAAAGAAAAAAACAACAGAACTCATGTACAAAGCTGCATGTACAAGTGATAATGTATCTGATGTGCTGTCACATAATTATTTTATATCAGCTTAACAACTGAATTATCCTATCAAAATGTAGACTTTTAAACTATTGTTACTTGATAACACTGCGTGTTCACCTCTGAGTCCCGTGTGTGAACTCCACGTCACTGTTGGCGATCATCTCCAGATCTGAGGGTGCAGACATGCTGCGCAGGAACATAGGCTGCTTAGCCACAGGAAGTATTGATTTAGCGTCTGATACAGATTTGGAGGCTGTAAGGGAGAGAGCACACAACATTAATGACAGGTGTAGTCTGTGCAGTTGTGCGCGGGTGTAAACGTGCAGGTGAGTCACCTGGAGCACATGTTGGTGTGGAAGACAGACTTTTGCACTGTGGTGCTATGGTCACATGTAACAGCAGCTCCGATCGGTTGTTCAAGCTTTTTATAAGCGCTTTAGTTTTAGCCAGCGGAACGGATGTTTTCTGTTGTGTGGTGTTCGCCTCGTGGAAGAACTTCTCTCTGTACAAATGAAACATCACTTCAGGTTTCTGTTCAACACAGCTTTACACAATTACACTCACCTAAAGGATTATTAGGAACATCATACTAATACTGTGTTTGACCCCCTTTCGCCTTCAGAACTGCCTTAATTCTACATGGCATTGATTCAACAAGGTGCTGAAAGCATTCTTTATAAATGTTGGCCCATATTGATAGGATAGCATCTTGCAGTTGATGGAGATTCGTGGGATGCACATCCAGGGCACGAAGCTCCCGTTCCACCACATACCAAAGATGCTCTATTGGGTTGAGATCTGGTGACTGTGGGGGCCATTTTAGTACAGTGAACTCATTGTCATGTTCAAGAAACCAATTTAAAATTATTCACGCTTTGTGACATGGTGCATTATCCTGCTGGAAGTAGCCATCAGAGGATGAGTACATGGTGGTCATAAAGGGATGGACATGGTCAGAAACAATGCTCAGGTAGGCAGTGGCATTTAAACGATTCCCAATTGGCACTAAGGGGCGTTAAGTGTGCCAAGAAAACATCCCCCACACCATTACACCACCACCACCAGCCTGCACAGTGGTAACAAGGCATGATGAATCCATGTTCTCATTCTGTTTACGCCAAATTCTGACTCTACCATCCGAATGTCTCAACAGAAATCGAGACTCATCAGACCAGGCAACATTTTTCCAGTCTTCAACTGTCCAATTTTGGTAGGCTTGTGCAAATTGTAGCCACTTTTTCCTATTTGTAGTGGAGATGAGTGGTACCCGGTGGGGTCTTCTGCTGTTGTAGCCCATCCGCCTCCAGGTTGTGCGTGTTGTGGCTTCACAAATGCTTTGCTGCATACCTCGGTTGTAACGAGTGGTTATTTCAGTCAAAGTTGCTCTTCTATCAGCTTGAATCAGTCGGCCCATTCTCCTTTGACCTCTAGCATCAACAAGGCATTTTCACCCACAGGACTGCTGCATACTGGATGTTTTCCCTTTTCACACCATTCTTTGTAAACCCTAGAAATGGTTGTGCGTGAAAATCCCAGTAACTGAGCAGATTGTGAAATACTCAGACCGGCCCGTCTGGCACCAACAACCATGCCACGCTTAAAATTGCTTAAATCACCTTTCTTTCCCATTCTGACATTCAGTTTGGAGTTCAGAAGATTGTCTTGACCAGTACCACACCCCTAAATGCATTGAAGCAACTGCCATGTGATTGGTTGATTAGATAATTGCATTAATGAGAATTTTAACAGGTGTTCCTAATAATCCTTTAGGTGAGTGTAGTTTACAGATTCACGACAAACCTCAAAGCCGTCACGCCGTTCTCCGGGTCCGTGCAGTCCAGCGGCACCTCCTTCAGAGAACACAGAAGCTCCAGCTCCTTTATTTTATTCTGTAGGAAATAAAACACGCAAAATCAATTATTTACACAAGAATCAATCTACAGGTCTTTTAAAACCAGATCCAGAGCATGACATTACCAACAATCACATCAAAAGCTTTTATTAGATATTGATCAGTTCTTGCCTCATAGAAGTGGTAGTCATGAAAGAAAGGCGCGTTGTTCTCAAGTTTCCCTTGATGAGCTTCATCCACCTCATTCTGCCACTTCTGCTCCAGCTCAGCAACAGTCTGATACACACATAAAATACAGACGTCTGTTATGAACATTAACCCATCACTACACACACACACACACACACACACACACACACACACACACGATTTATACCTGTAACTGTCTCTCCATGGCATTGATCTTCTTGAAAGTCTCGGCCATGATCTTGCATAGCAGGTTGTGCTCCTCTCTGTGCATTTCTCTGTACTGGAAGTTCATCAGCGACTGGAGGGCATCTACCAGACCCAAATGCTTGATGACACACGACACGATGACTTCCTCCATAACATCAGGACGGATCACTTCCCTGACGGCAACAGACACACAACTTTACACCCATACACAAAACCTTTGTTGGGTTATCATTAAAGGCTCTCTAAGCGAATATGTTCGACGTCACTTGTTGTTGATATTTGAACTGTTTTCAAACAAACGGAGCGTAGCTAACTCCTCCCCCTCCCTCTCCCTTCCGTGCTTTCGTGAACGCGACCAACCCACACCCCCAAATCCTTCTTGGAGTTTATTGGCTGTAAAACGTTGTTTTGTTTCGTGGTGCAGGTTTTGCCACTGTGTGTATATTGAAGTTTGTAGAGCCTGGGCTGTCTACAGAGATCGCGTTTTTTTACAGTTTGATCAGCGGTCAGGTAGCAAGCAGATAGTGAGGAGATGTGTGCTGTATGTAACAAAAAATGTTTTATGGTCTAAAACGCGTGAATTCGCTTAGAGAACCTTTAATGTGTAAAGTCTGTCTTGTGCTTACTTGATGCTGGGGCGGAACTGAGGACGGGCCCTGCCGGACAGCTCCCTGAGACGGCCCATAATGCCCGGCGGCAAGTGTATGCGGGGTAGTTCACAGCTGGTCCCTGGCGCGAGGTCGGGCGGAGGTACGAGGATGTCTGACGGATAGGTGAACTCTCTCTCCTCGTCGATGGTTAAGGGGAGTGGAGATGGGGAGGGCGTGAGGGCAGGAGATATGGCACCATTAGCTTCAACCTGCCACTGACACCTGAGGGATCAAAGAGCAAAATCAGATTTTACAAATTTTACTGAGACTAATATGCAGTCCGAAACTATAATGATAGATAACATTTTAAAATCAAGAAAGAAAATATACAAACTTGGTTAAGGTGGCTAAACAAATATTAAAAGAGATGAACCACTAGGTTAACTACTGCCATACTGGCTTATAGTTCTTCAGATCTAGATTGGACCACAAATAACCAGTTAAGAAACCATTTCAGAGAGACAGATTTCACACAGCAGCACTAGAGAAAGTGAATTGAGGATATGACGGAAATGACCTCTGCAGAAGTTTCGAGCACAGTAGATCATGACAGGCCTCCTCCTCTCGTGTGATCTCAGGACCGTTGTAGAGGATCCGCAACATGGCACAGGCCAGCACTGATAAACCCAGAGCGAGGTCAGCCAGGAACGGAAGACCGCCAGAAACATCTTCTGATGACTCCTACAACACATTTACAGTACAGCCATTACAATAGACGACATATTCAGTGGAGAAAAGTTAAATTATATAACAGTAAACTCTAATATAATGGTTGACTGTGGACTTTCAGAAAAAAAAAACTTTCAAAATCCCAAGCTGTACGTGCACCAGAGTTCATCATGACTGCTTTTACACATACAGTCTTTACTGGTAAATTACACTTAAAAGATCATCAATTAGTCCTGCCAATTTACCAGTAAGAGAAGTTGTAAGGTTACCAGTAAAAGTGTGAACAGAGAAAAGGATTACGGGTATGAGCATGGACAACGTCAATCATAACATTAACACAGATGACACGTTTACCTCCCGTTAATTAAATTAATTCTGGTAAATTCATGGTAATTTACTGGACTTACTGTGTGAGACATGCTAGTAATTATCAGAAGTAATACACATAGGTTTGAAGAGACGTACCTGTGCTCGTACAGTACAGGAGAAACCCCACATAGCTTTATCTGGAGTATTGTGCTCACGGCCGCTTCTCATCTCGAAAGAGAACGTCACAGTATCTCCTTCAACCTGAAGCATCATCACATATAACAAAATTACAGTAGCTTTTACTGATATTTACTGAAATGTTAATTATTAATTTTTTTAATTACGATTATGTTTATTACATACATATTATTAATTTCTTAAGTCAAGTCTATAATTATTTTTTAACTAAGTCATTACATTATTAAACACTAACACAAATACAATGCTTAACAGATGGGCATGCATATATCTGTTGACTATCGTGCTGTTCCTCACCTTCACCAGATCTTTAGGCCAACCAGTTCCCAAAACACTGCGGCTTCCATAACCCATAGTGTTTCCTCCGTACTCGCTCACTTTACGACTGTTTGTGTTGGGTCCGGCGTAAATCACCAGCTGAATAAACAGAGTTAATTATTCACCATAACATCTCATTGCATGATGTCAGCAGAAGTTTCAAGCATTTGTAATTTTAAAACCTTGTCATAGTCGTATTGAGAGGAGCAGCGCGGGTCGAAGCGCAGATACAGACAGCGAGCTCCAGGGATGTGCACCGTGTCTTTAAATTTGTAGTTATCTCTCACTGGATGAAGAGTTTCCACCGTTTTCCCAGCAGCCCATGGGGCAGGAATCTTGAGACCGGTAAGAAAGCCTGGCTCCTCCCTTTCATCCAGGATCTGGTAACTGAATTTAAAACACGACCTCATTTGATTTATGTTTTAATGTGTTCCAAGAAATAAATTGTGAATAGAAAAACTGTTTTGTCTGTAAATGATGCATAATATCTCATTTTCACTTTTATAGGACTGTACCTGTCATGTGACGGTGGTAGTTTGGAGCTCTGGTTAACGGGTGAATCATCCACAAACACTGGTGAATGTGTCTTCAACAGTAAAGCCGTCTGCGGGATTAAATTACCGCTTTTACACGAGTAACTATCATCATATATGCAAGTCAACCGTGCTGTTTATTACCAAGTACTTTTATATTTTTATAAATAAATTAAAATATTAGTGACACCTGACTGGTGTAGAGAACCAGCTGAACTAGCTGAGGCATCAGCGCGTCGGCCAGCGTAAGCGTCTGAAGGTTTGGATGCATCAGTGAGGTCAACAGAACCGGCAGCAGGTGGCCCAACATCGTGGCCTTTGTCACCTGTTCAAGTCCTCTCAGTCTGAACACACAACCAGAAGATGTACATGAGGAAAACACACAAGCAAAGCCATAGCAAACATGTTTGAGTGATACTGATGCACACCTGGCCTCACGATCGGTGACTGTGCTGTTGATCAGAGCTTTTGTGACCTGCTGAAGCGTCTCCAGCACCTCATCGCATCCAACCAGAACTTTTGAAGCCAGAGAGAGGATACTCGTCTGCAGGTCCTGACAAAGCAAACACATTCAACGCACAATGTGATGCTGCTACAGCAGATCAGAGATGATTCTTTCAATTCTGAATAAGGTTGCAAAATTCTGGGAATTTTTTGGAAACTTTCCCATGGGAATTAACGGAAATATATGGGAATAAATCGGAAAACTGAAAAAAAAACACCCTTGCTGCATTTGAGGACTATTTCAAGATGTTGATGATAACTATTTTATCTATGGTATTATAGTTTAATTAGCAAATACCAAAATGTGTTAATACATTAGCTAGCTAGCCACTAAATCAGATATTTAAATGTAAGCTAGCACTATTTTATTCAAAATGCATGAGGCTCGCTATCATGTACCTATAGCTCAAGTTGTGATGCTCTTTCTTTTACATTCTGCTAGCCAGTTTTCGGTTATCATACACAATTACTGTACAACCCAATAGTTTGTACACCCGCATTTATTTTTAAAAAGCGTTTTTATCAGGACCCTTAAAAAAATTTATTACCTTGAATGCATGTTTGCTTATGACCAAACAAAATGTTTTTGATGTTTGCATATGATATAGTTATATGAATTTCCCTAAATTTTCAAATAATTCCCATAAATTCCCATATCCAAAGTTTTCAATTTGAAATATTTCCACAATTCCCCAGATTAAGTTCCCATGGAAAGTTTCCGTCCCTTTGCAACCCTAGTTCTGAATGATGTCAAAACAGGTCCATTAATAAATAAAAATGACCAATATAAACATAGAAACGTTATAACTTGCTTTTGTGATACAGATTCTGTTCATCGATCTTTAAAATGTTCAAACGTGGTTTAAAGCAACAGTAAACTCCTAAATTATTTCAGGACTATTAGGCTATGATTTAATTATGACACATTTCTTATAAAATTATTAAATTTTTTAGATTATATAACATGCACTGAAGCTTTTTATTTTTTTGATTTTTTAATTATAAATATTTCCATGTCAAAGAACTCAAATCGAGTCATGGACACGTTGCGGTAATGAAAATTTCCCCCTTAAATGTGGAAAATATTACAAAATTGGTTTGTATGACGTCATTTGAAATCATGTGCAAAATAGTACATGAAGAGATGTTTGTAACCGAATGCTTCTTATTTTGATACTCTAACTTTGCATTTACTTTTTTTATCAAAATGTTTCATGACAGATCATAAGTGTAATTTCGAGAGAATCACCCATTTGTGTTTACGTGGTTTACAAATAAAACGTTAATATCAAAAACTGGATATCAAAAGTTAGCATTTTCAGGACCCCAAAACGCCATCGTCGCATAAACAAACAACTAAACCACATAAAAACTTTCCCATTTACGGTTGAAACCGTTGGCATGTAAACGGCCCCTTACAATGTATGATAAATGTGTAAAAATATGTTTTAAACAAAAACCTATGTAGCAATATAAAAAGTTGAGACAAACTTCTGTTGCTGGATGCCGGAGAGAGCAGACACATCACCAAAAGCTTTAGCGTAAAAGACACTCCAGTATCTGAGTAGACGGTAGGACAGGAGTTGTTTTAAAGGGCATGTTTACCTGTACCTTCATTGTTTCACCCTGTAAAGAACTGTCACTGTCATCACCATCATCAGGGTGGAGCAGGACGGTGTTACTCAGTAAATGATTCTGAACAGCCATTAAATAACGTAAGCTCGGAGAAGCCACCTGTTTAGTGAGGAACAGAAGTGATGTCAGTCACGACACAATAAATATCATCATCTTATTATTTGCTTCATGTATACTTGGACTAAACAGATTTAGATCTGGAGCTCAAACATGAAAAACACTTATTTAGGCATGGGCCGGTTTCAAGATAAAATTTTACCCAAGTAAAAAAGAAAAATTTCTTCTATAAATATATAAACAAAAAAATATATTAAATCAAATAACAGGGCCCGGTTGCATGAAAGTCCTTAAGCTAAGAAATCCCTTAAATATAAGGTTAAGGGTACCCTTAATAAAAAATGGGTTGCAAGAAAAACCCTTAAGTGAACCTTAAGGCTGTCAATAAGTATTTACCCTTGAATGCTAAAGTATTACCTTAAGTTCTGCTATGCGTTGCTACAAAGTCCTTAAGTCCCATTTTCCCTTAAAAACTTAAGGGACTAAAACAGGTCCCTTAACGTCACACGCGATGGCTGATTTTATGGTTTTTTTAAGAAAATGAAGCACAAACGCGCATTTCTAACAATCGAAATAATCCCTAGAGAAAAGTGATGCGCATTTATCAGAAGAATGGCGGTTTGATCGTCCGTCAAAATAAAGTGTTTCCAGTTTGAATTACTTTGAGTATTCATGCATGCGGCACTTTACAGTCTGTTATTTGCGATGTTTCATTGTACACAAATTCGCCGTCTGTTGAGCTGCGTGCGTTGATTTGTTTACGCTGTGAGATTTTGTAACCGTAGCAACTGCTTCTCCGCTGCCGTGTTTTGGCAGAGACTATCGTAAAATACTTAGTATAAACACTTAGGTAAGGGTGACAGTTAAGACCTTTGTTGCAACGCTCTTAAATAAATCCCTTACCTCAGGGATTTTTTCTCCCTCAGGGAAACCCTCACTTAAGGAGTTTCATGCAACCAGGCACAGACCCTCTGCTTTCAAACAAACTTCATTCTATCTTCATTTCACCTCTCTTTTTATAATCTCTTAAATATGGGTAGGTTTCTTCAAAAATACAAAACTTTGAGCAAAAAGCTGAAATAATTGCATTTTTGTTAGAGATCAGATTCAGAGCGATGATCAAAACATACACAGAGTTTAAAACGAATTAAATTTGTTTTTGCTTATAAATTGGGTAAGAGCCATCTAGTGGATAATAACGGAAATACAGATTATCATAAAAAGCGTCATTGTCAAGAAAATGTTTTATATATAATGCTTTATTTTTACCTCTCATATGTTGTATGTTGCTTAAAATGTTTTTATTGTGTTCAGTTGAAAAGTTGTTGTTTGCATTACACAGACATGAAAATAAAACATTTTAGTGTTGCAATGATAATACCGCAACACCGTGAAACGTGGTATTTTTGTTTAAAGGATTAATTCATTTCTTTAAAAAAAATCTCGATCATTTACTCACCACCATGTCATCCAAAATGTTGTCTTTCTTTGTTTAGTCAAGAAGAAATTATGTTTTTTTGCGGAAAACATTCCAGGATTTTTCTGATTTTAATGGACCCCAACACTTGGTTTAAAATTGCAATTTCAACGCAGCCTTAAAGGACTCTAAACAATCTCAAACGAGGCATAAGGATCTTATCTAGCAAAACAATTGTCATTTTTGGCAAAAAAAATATGCACTTTTAAACCACAACTTCTCGTCTTCCTCCGGTCCTGTGACACGCCAGCGCGACTTCATGTAATACGTCATTACATCAAGAGGTCACGAATGACATATGCGAAACTACACCCCAGTGTTTACAAGTGTGGAGAAAGAGGACCGTTCTGACGTTGTTGTATGTGGAATGATACTAATTATAAAACGGGCAGTTCTGGTTCTTCATTCTGATTGGTTGAAACGCGTTCTAAGCCGTGATAAAATACACCGGTAACCTCACGGTTCAGACCGCATTACATAAGTATCACTGCGCCACTGTTGCTGCGTACTGGTTTATGAAAATTAACAACAGTGTCTTTAATCATATTTTTTATTTGTCTACAATTGCACAATTATTGACGATATTCAGATAAATGTCAATAAATATTGTTGAGTCATCTCGTCAATAAAGAGAAAACGTTGTCTGAGGAGTTTATAAGTCAAGTTCATACGTCCGCTATTATCCACTGGGTGGCGATCTTACCCAACTTAAACACTGACGCATTCACTCAACACTGAAAACACAGCGTGTAAGTTTTGATGGCTCAATCTGATCTCTTACAAAAGTTCTTCACAAAAATCAAATTATCTCCGCTTTTAGCTAAAAATTAGAGAACAAATGAAGGTAGGATGAAACGTTTTTTTGTTTGTTTTTGTTTGAAAGCGGATGGTCTGTTCTTTCATTTGATATTTTATGTTTATTTAAAGAAGATAATTTTTCTGCAAGGCATTAAACTAAAACTGGGTGGCAACTTAAAAAAAAAAAAACCCGCTGACGGGGAAAGAGTTAAGCATGCTTCCAAGCATATTTGATCATCACTTCAACGGTTGCACAATATCAATGTTAATGTATAAATTAGATGAATGTTGATTTATAAAATAAACACCACAGTCTTAAATCATATTTTCATTGTGTCTTTGCTGCATCTCTGTTGGTTGGGAACTGCGCTCTGTTTCAGTCACACTTGATTCTGAGGAACTACTTTGTTTGGCGGAAGAGTAATATTTGTACTAATATAATTACAACTTATTTGTGTTTTATTATATTAAATTCCCTCTAACGTTATGCATATGAAGTAACCGTTTTATAAACGCAATAAACCCCCTCGAAGCAGTAGGGTTACAGTGCATTTTATAACTCCGCTTCGCGTCGTGCCTAACAACGCCCCTTAGCTGTTATAAAATGCACTGGTAACCCACTGCTTCTTGGGGTTTATTGCTTTATTAATGTCTTTGTGTCAGTTTATTGTTTAAAATGGTCCACAAATGTGCAAATGTAACACGTGACCTTTCCATGGAATTACGCAATTACGTGAGGTTGCGCTGGCTCGTCCCGCAATTGTGGTTTAAAAGTGAATATTTTTTATTTTTCTTGCCAAAAATGACAATTGTTTGCTAGATAAGACCCTTATGCCTCGTTTGAGATTGTTTAGAGTCCTTTAAGGCTGCGTTGAAATTGCAATTTTTAAACTGCATTAAAACTGTTAAGTGTTGGGGGTCCATTAAAGTCCATTAAAATCAGAAAAATCCTGGAATGTTTTCCTCAAAAAACATAATTTCTTCTCGACTGAACAACAAAAAAAACAGTTTGAATGACATGATGGTGAATAAATTGTCTGGATTTTTTTCAAGAAAATTGACTAATCCTTTAAGGTTATCATACTGCCAAAATCTCATACCGGCCAATGCCTACACTTATTTTTAGGGCAGTTATTCCTTTAAATGCTCTCATGTGGAAGTGACATACAGGCACCGTTGAGAGAAGCGTCTGGAGGTCTTCTTTAGAAACAGTCTGACATTTGGTGATGAGGAGACATGACTCGCGTACTACAGTCTTCAGTATACACTGCAACAGTTCATCTTTCAGCCTACAGAAGAGAACGAAAGAAAGCGTTTTTACATGACAAGCCATCAGAGACGAATGACACAGAGCACATGCTGCTTACAGTAGATGTTTGTGCTGATGTAGGATACTAAAGCAAAGATTAATCAGATCCAGACACCTGAACTTATTACCTGTAGTGATCTTCATCTTCACTACCAAAGCGGTTCTTCTGTAGCTGGTTGGCGAGGTTGTTTAATATAACATCACGTAACTGAGACAAACCTGTGTTACGTTCACCTGTGAAGTGAATAATGGCTGGTTAGTACCGGCACAGACAATATAAACTTTAAAAACTTTCTGTTCTGTATGGGATTATTTGAAAATCTGACCTTCAGTGAAAACTAATTTCAGCAAATTGTTCAGTTCTGTCTCGCTCTGGTACAAGGTACTCAAACCCGAGCTAATAAGAAACATGAGAAAACTTGCTTTAGGTTTAAAGTTATTCAAGACAAGTGTTTAAAGAGCACATAACAAGCATGTTGTCACCTCATACACACTACATCCTTATGTAAGTGTGACCCACTACTTAAAGCCACTATGTAAGATCACGGCTCCCCATGTGGCTGAAAAGCGCAACTGTCTGTTATCCAGGGTTTCTGCAGGTTTCACATGTCAAATTTAAAGGGGCACTCCACTTTTTTTGAAAATAGGCTAATTTTCCAGCTTCCCTAGAGTTAAACATTTGATTTTTACTGTTTTGGAATCCATTCAGCTGATCTCCGGGTTTGGCACTACCACTTTTAGCATAGCTTAGCATAATCTATTGAATCTAATTAGACCATTAGCATCACACAAAAAAATTACCAAAGAGTTTTGATATTTTTTCTATGTAAAACAACAAGGACTTTAAGGCCGTACCATGGCTGTAGAAGGTGCAATGATTTTACGCATTGCTATTGAAAGTTACTAAGGGGATTATTTTCGGGTGCTGCTGCGTAATATCATTGCGCCTGCTGCAGCCATAGAATGGCAGCAAAGTCCTTGATTATTACACCAGAATGAGAGTATAGTTATTAACCATATCTGCCTAGAAAATCACAACTTTTATTTCTCTGTCGGTCTTAATACACGATGTAACTGCAGAAGAGTCAAGTTTTAAATAGAAAAGAATCACAACTCTTACTCATTTTTTAAGCAATGCTAATGGTCTAATCGAATTCAATGGATTATGCTAAGCTATGCTAAAAGTGGTACCACCAGACCGGAGATCAGGTGAATGGATTCCAAAACAGTAAAAATAAAATGTTTAACTCTAGGGAAGCTGGAAAATGTGCCTATTTTGAAAAAAAAGTGGAGTGTCCCTTTAAGACATTTTAAGACCTTTATGAATGAAATTGAAGACCTATATCACGACAATGAAATCCAATTTTGTAGTCCAGTGCACATGCGTCCATATGTTTTTTAAGACCTTTATCTTTCATAATTAAAAAACAAGATGTAGTTTATCGGGGTATGACAAGACACCCCACAAGTTGAAACGAGATTGAGTTCACTTTGTACACTTTGCTGATACGAGTACCAAGTTTTAAGAAATCAGATGAAATAAATAGCCTTTAATTTAACTGAAATCACAAAATTTGGAAATGTTTTAACCAATCTAGGGTTTTCACTAACAATTATTTCGGTAATTGATGATGATTAAGTAATTTTATTATTAATTTTTTTTGTAATAAAAATAGTGGGTAAAATTATTTAAAATGACATGAGATGTTACCTATCAACGATTTGATTGGCTATCAATGTTGTAACAGTCATTGGTTGGAAAAAAAGCTATATCGTTGCTCGTGTCTTAATCGTTATAGTGATTTTTAAAACTAGTTATAATAGTTATCATCCACAGTGTGAATGGCCCTTAAATCTTCACACATACAACATCAAACAATCCTCACCATTCCAGCAGTAAACCTGTGTGAGAAGATGCTCATTTTTACCATTTAATTTAAATCTCATTTGAAAAGCAAAACTGACATCACTACAGCATCAGTACTAGAACCCTGAGGTACAAAACACTCACACATGATTTATGACATGCTTCAGTTAAACTGGAATGACTCTAAATTTGCACTTTTGGTAATATCTCATAAACAAATAGATATTTGTAAAAAAGGCATTTGTAAATAGTAAAATGTGAAATAAAAAGCCTAACCTGATTGCGAGACACACTTCTCTCTGGATTTCTGATTTGATCTGATCCAGAGGTGCCATCAGTAATTGCCAAAGCAAGAGTCCCGAACGTCTGATGCTCTCACGGTTCTGTTCACAGTTCGGATTGAAGAACTGAAACACCACCTGCAGGAGGAAAATCACCAGGTGTTGACCAATATGATCATCAGGGTTCCCACACCTTTGTTAACTTCAAATTAAAGGACCTTTCAAGGACTTTCCAGGTCCAATACTCTCAAATTCAAGAACTAAATGTGGGGACACATTTCAAGTGAGAGCAAGGTTACATCGTGTTACCTTTAAAGATACATTGTTATAGTTCCTTTTGAGGGAACTCGCGCTGCGTCACTGCGGTGACGCCTCCAGGGGTAAGTGCGTCTGAATATGTATATCAAATTCAAACAATGGTGAGGCTTAACGACAAAGACAGTGTGACGCGGGAGCCAGGAAGTATATCGCTATCTGAAATATTGCCAAAGACAGCGTTACAGGGATGCAGGAAGTATGGCAAGGGAGACACAGCGTCTTGTTCCCTTCTCAGTTAACAACAGTTACATACGTAACCCGAGACGTTTTCATGTGTCAAACACAACTATGCAAAAAAGCATTTTGGTATGAATCAACATTCACATGCAGAAGATATAAGCATTTAAAGCCAACAGTTTAGCACATGTGCATAAAAAGTCTAGAAATGTTATGATATTATCCTAAACTACATAGGGAATAATGTAGATTTCCAGAAAACTTCTTCCATAAAATAGATTCAAGCACTTTCAATGACCTGTATCTATGTATGTATATTTTCAAAAACTTTTTCCCCCAGATTCTCAAACTTTCAAGGATTTTAAGGACCTGTGGGAACCCTGGATCATGTTCATGACCTAACACAGCTCATAAACACATGACAAAGACAAATAAAAACACTCAATTCATTTATCATCATAATTATGTGTAAAGCAATTCAGAAATGTGAGGATTATCCTCTGACTTAGCCACATCTGTAAATAAGAAAGTATTTTAGCACTACAGACACGTAAATTAATGTTCCTGCACTAATTTTGGTGGAGTCTTTCTTCTAAAACAACTTACTCGAAACAATATATTCAAGGTACATCTTATCGGTACATGTGTGCCCTGTGGTTCGAACGCGCCATGACCTTTGCACTGCTAATGCAACGTGTTAATAATTTTGAGCTATTAGATGCTTTCAGATGCTTTACCTGGAAGACGACCAGAATGCAGCGTATGATGCAGGTGTCTCCCTTTACCATGGCTCTTTCCATGATGTCGCAGATAGCGCTGAAGTGACACGCCTCCATGGGCTGTTTTCCTATAAAGGTGTTGAGGTGTAAAGCGCTGCTGGCCGCCAGCGCGTTCAGTTGATGGATGCACATCGCACCGACGTGATGGAGGAGCTGGTTTATCACTTCAGACGTGTCAATCATTTCCTCTGTCACACAAGACGTTTTAAAAACAGGGTGATCAGGACCACACATGTAAAAAAACACTCATTACATACATAACTACTTAAATACACATGCATATGCACAATCCTATCAATGGTGTAGAGGAACATAAACACTCGCTCATATCAAACCTTTAGGCTGTCTGATGATGTGACTGACGCCGAGTCGCTGGCACACGTGATGGAAGGCCTGGTTGCCAGGGTTACACCACTGGTCCATGTAGTCACCAGAGCAAGTCCAGATTAAATTGTTAAGAGCATCGTAACACGCTCCTAAAGCAACCGTGATATATAAGACAAATTATTAAACATCAGAATAAATCATTCTAGATTAGTTTCAAGTGCAATACGGTCACGCTGGTGTCGGCTCTTCTTTAAGGTTCTTACCCAGTCCTGCCACCTGAGCCCCACGGCCCAAAGAACTTCCTGGAGCATCGATCAGGTCTGCACGGTTGCTGAACTGACCATCGGCAAGGTTAAAGACTAAACTAGATGCCAAGACTAGTGAAACACAAAGAGGGAGAGGTTAAAAACTGATTGGATTAGTAGTGAGGTGTACAGCTACACAATAAATCCTTCACTTGCTCCATCGAAGAGGTCAACAAACTGAATGTGAAATTGTCTGGAATAAACACAATACTTAATGAAGTCTGATGTTTAACCAGGAGGTCTGACACGACTTACTCTTCAGAGATGAAAGACCACTGGAGCCCCCGAACAGCGAACGGGTGGCAGAACCACCAGCTACACCCGGGGCCGGTGCCAGGATCACCAGGTAACTACCACACACATACATCGGACTTTTCCTCAGCGTTTTTATAGGCAGACCACAGCTGGTGTTCACCACTGAAGAAAAGAAAACACTTTTAACACAGCTGTCTGAAAAATTACTTTAATTTGTCATTTTCTCCAATTCTAACCTGAAAACTTTTGAATCAATGAGCACAAAATAAAACTATTTTAAAAACTATTTAAAACTATGTTCTTGGGTCACGCAATTCTGTTTTTTTTTTAACATTGTCATCTATTCAGCAACACAATTTAAAGTACATTATTTTATTAGTGCAATCTTGGCTCAAATGATCAGCACAGTAGTAACCAAACTGAAGTAGGGTTGCATAACAACTAGGGATGGGACGATTACAGGTTTCACGATTAACCCAATAAAATGTCCTGATGAGCAGTATTATCGTTTAAAATTTAATTATCATTACAACCATGTTTGATTACCGTAATTATGAAAAATAGCGGGAAATCCTGTCCAGCCAGAATCAGTTTGACGCAGGCACGCACATGCAACACAGTTTTTTGCACAAGAAGGCATTTAGGGGATAATGTATTATATTCATTTACGGTAAACTTATTAGACAGATTTATTTATTTTTACCACAGAAATAATTTCAGGGACATGAAATATTAAATTGTGATTTTCAAAAATAAAACATTTTTTTAAATGGTTTAAGTGTGTGCATCAGCTCTTTTTGAACATTTTCATCTCATTTTAACAAAGCCATGATAATATTGATAACCGTGATACTTTGGTCACTATAATCATGATATAAAATTTTCATACCGTCCCATCCCTAATAACAACTAATCGCAACTACCGGTAATCGTTTGCAGAATAAAAGTTTTTGTTTAAATCATATGTGTGTGTGTGTGTGTGTATGGTGTATAATAATCATGTATATATAAACACACACACATACATGTATTATTTTATTTATTTTACGTAACCTCCTAAGACCCGAGCTTTAGTTTGGCTTGCATTTCAGATTTCTTTCAGCTATTTGGGGTTAGGAAGAATCAGTAAATATATAACCAAATATTTTTCTTTGAACATGAAGCAGTGTAATTGTCCACGTTTGTACAACAGGTCCCAGTTACAAAGAACTAAATAAATAAAACAACAAAAAATGTGATGTCCACTGTCTAAGGAGGTTAAGTATTTATATTTAAAAATGTATATACACACACATAAATATTTATTTATTATATACCTGAAACTGTGTGTATTTATATATACATAATTATTATACACAATACACACATTTATATGATGTAACCAAAAACTTTTATTCTGCAAACGATTAGTTGCAATTAGGGATGCTGAACAATTAATCGCGATTAATCGTAAGCAGAATAAAAGTTTTTGTTTACATCACATATGTGTGTAAACTGTGTATAATAAATATGATTATATATATAAATATGAACACATTCATGTATAATTTTAAGAATTTTTTTTATATATTAAGTATTTATATTTATATATAATATAAATTATTAGGGATGCACCGAAATGAAAATTCTTGGCCGAAACCGAAAACCGAAAATGAGGAAACCAAGGCCGAAAAACCGAAACCGAAACCCCGAAATAAATTATTATGCCAATTATTAGTACAAATGCATTTATGGCTATCACTGTGTACTACCTTTACTAGGGGTGTGTGACAGATCACAAAACTCACGGTTCAGATCACATTACAGTTTTTGAGGCACGGATCGGATTATTTTTCAGATCAGCAAAAAGGGGGTGGGGAAAATCTAATAACAAATAAAGAAATTACAAACATTTATAAAAAAGAACAAAGCTGCACATTAATTAATAAGGGCTAACATTAGGTACAGAAATCGAATTAAATGAGTCATAACACTGTCTTTATTGTATAAATTAAATATATTATTATTTTTTAGAGCTATTTGTCTCTTTGTTAGACTTAAGTAATTGAGGTGTCTCTTTAAATAAGCAGAGACTGGTTTAAGACTGTAATTTATACATACACTTAAGACATAAACAAATGTTTTTATTAGAAAAAGAATACTTTGGAGATAATTTTGTTTATATGTGCCCTGTCAATAACAGAAAGATTTTACGTTCGCTTGTTTGCGTCTCACTCGTGTGTGCACTATTGAGGGCACTTAAACACGCGCGCACATAGAGAACGAAGGCGAATCCCAAACAGCCCAGCATAAAAACGTTACGTTGTTTTTTCATTGCTTTGTTCGGCACATGTTAATGGACTATACAGTATGAGACACATTTGCGCGACTCTCTCTAAAGTTTACACATCAAGAGTTCTGATCTTTGAAGGGCGTACTCACTGTGATGATCACGTCTGGACCGGACACAACCGCATGTGCCTCTGTGCGTACTTTAGCGCCTTTTTGTGGTTAAATACATCCACGCCGCATACATGTTGCTTTAGACAAGCACGTGCAGGGCGCGGTTTCTGTTTGCGTCATCACAACATTTCGGCCGTATTGTTTCGGTGATAAAAGTCTTTCGGCCGAAAGCCGAAAATGCTCTTTTGGGCTATTTTCGGCCGAAAATTTTCGGTGGCCGAATATTCGGTGCATCCCTATAAATTATACATAAATATACAAATGTATATACACATGTAAACATTTCTAAAACATATACATGCATGTGTGTACATTTATTTATTCAAAGTTATTATACACAGTTCACACACATATATGATGTAAACAAAAACTTTTATTCTGCTAACGATTAATCGTGATTAATCGTTAAGCATCCCTAGTTGCAATAAGTTGTAACGCAGCCCTACTTTAAAAAAAGTAATAATGACAACAGGAAAAATAAGAACATAAATTAAACTACTGTAAAAAAAGAAAAAATTCAATTCAATTAAATTAAATTCAGCTTCGGCACAAACAACATCTAGCATCATTACCAGACTGCTCCTCTTTGACAGGGTTTGTGATGGCCGAGCCGGTGAGTGCTGCCAGTGTGGACGAGTGAGATGCTCGAAAGCGAGACATGCGACTCAAAAGTAATTCATTCAAACACTTCGATGATTCCCCTTCCTTCCGTGACAGAATCACTCGATCTTGTATCGGACTGGCCACACAAACAGCAGACTCGGTCTGAAAAAAAAAACAAGCTCAAGTCAACACTAACTTTAACATCTGAAGCCATTTTCACACACAGATTGCTGAAAATACATGAAACATGTGATCGTTTGATTTTGGTTCATTCACGCAGCTGTGATTTTCCAGAATCCAGGAAAAATAAATCAAATGAAATTTAATGGGAACCCTCAATGCTGTGCTTACCATATTTGATCAAATTTTATCATCATTTATCAAAATACTTCCATAGCTTTTTTTCTACTATGGAAGTCAATGGTTTCCACCAGCTGTGTGCTTATCATCATTTATCAAAATGTATTTTGTGTTCATCAAAAAAAGAAACTCATACAGGTCAAAAACAACATGTGGGTGAGTAAATTAAATTTTGACATTTTTGCCTGATCTATTCTTTTATGTTTGTTTATTATGCACGATTTCTCCCTTGAGAACCCACGAGCGTGCTTTGTTGTTCAGCCTACTGAATCATAAATTAGCGCATTACGTGCTGTTGAATGTTGGCGAACGATCTCAGCTTCAACTCGGATAGTGAAGAGCTTCTGTTTCAAAAACCTGGACCATAACTTTTGTTGTCTTCCAGGAAGCGTTCCGGAAATGTTACGGCAATGCAATCCCAGGATCAATTAAGGGACGTGTTTGCATTTACAGAGACACGGCACACTGGTAATTTTATGGGACATTTCAACATGCTGTGTGAATGGAGTTATAGATACTATCGATACTGCAACTGTACAAGAAAGAGTTAAAGATGAATCTGGTTTATATTTTAAATCAACCAGGGTCACTGTATTTCTACATGTACATCATACAGTCAGTTAAAAATAAAAGCAGTGCACAAATGAGTCCACCGGACCTGCTGATTCATTGTAATATAATAAAAGAACACATATAAGCATACAGATAAACACATAAGTGCATTCAAGTCTGGTTCATACCACCAGCAGGAAGACGTCCATAAAAACCGAGTGCCCTTTCTGAGTCTTCTCATTAAGACTGACAGGTGACCACACCCAGTAGAGATACGTGCCATCTGAACACAGACGCAGTGTGGTAAGACTGCTGCCCGCTGGGAAGTGATGAGGGGGCATCGCTACCATCTGTGAAACCTACAACAGAAACATTAAACCTTCACATATAGACCTTTAGATATTAACACAAAGACTGAGATTTTGTTCAGTTGTTTCTTCTTCAGTGATATTATAGAGCCGAATGTACCTGCAGTGTGAAGGGGTCGATGATCTGACACAGCTGATGAGGTTTAGTGTCAAAGGATGCAGGACGATGGAGTAAATAACCACTGCTGTACGCCACCCAGCCGGCCTCCAACTCCTCATTCCGACAGTACACAAAACCCCTGTGAGGATGAGGATAAAAATGAGATGAATCTGCTGTTGTTTCAGTGTACAATACTCTGTACTGTGTATATATACTTAATACAGTACACACTTAAAACAAAACACAATAACAAATGTAGGTATCATTTAATGAAGCAAGAATAGGGAAGCATCGTACAGACTTCAACAAAATATAATTTGTTCATAAATAAAGAATGAAACAAACATAGAGGGATGAATGATGGTGTAACTGATAGTGATGATAGATAATCAATCAAAGAGTATAAATGTGAGAGACCTGAGAGATGCAGTCAGTATAGTAAGATGAGTCAGGTTATGTACATCAGTCCATTGTTACCTTAATGTCCCATGCAGCCCAGAGCCCAGCTTGCTTAAACCCTTCCCAAAAGAGTTTGTTGTGTACAGATAGAAACCATCTGTAGCCAGACTGCGGCCCAGGTCTGCATCTGAGACAGCCAATGAGAGAAAAGACAGACAAACAGAGGTTCAAAATTAACCAAGAGAGCTCAAAATATGATTAGTCAAAAGAGTAAGAAAGGAGAGATTGACAGATTGATCATGCACAAACTGATGTTATTTATCAACAAACATTATTAAGTTAGACTAAAGGGCCGTTCACATTATAACGATAACAATAACTACAGGGTTTCACGCGGAAACTTTGTTAGTTAAGATGGTAGGGTTGGGCGGATGGGCGGAGCAGGGGGGTGTGGAAATCAATGATGAAAATGTAAATATTTTTATTTAAAACACTCAAATAGAACTAGCCTGGTTAGCCAGACCTACATCAAGATGTAAGGTCTGGCAACTCTTCACACAAACGGCTCAATGCAAGGGGCGGGATATAAGGTTGTCCCTCAAAATGCCTCTGCACGCAATAGGATAGCGCTATGACCAATCAGAGCAACGAAGAACGAAGTTTTCAAGTAGGAACCGTCGCAGCTCTGTCGTCATCATGTTAAGCCCGCCCCACAGACGCTACACACGATGTGATTGGCCTGACCAAATTTTGGTTTTTGGAGCTGTTAAGTGTATTGTGAGTGCCTAGACTAAACCCTGGCAGCAAATATATTTTGCGGCCGCTAGGGTGCGTCTAGATTTCTAGGCTAAAATAGAACTTAATTTTGAAGAAACTATGACAGAAAATGAACACATACTAGATTATTAATGAATTAAATGTTTTTACCTCTAACGGGAATAGCTGTGTGATAAAGTGAAACTAAAGGGTTAATAAATACAAACTGAAGCAGATGTTGTAGAACGTCTGGCGCACGATGATAGATAGAGCAAAGATTGTTAAAACTGATTATTTCCCACTATTAATTGCATTATCTTAAAAGGAGTGTAACTACTGTAGCATGTAAATAATGAACATAAATAACGTGAGCAAGAGCGCTCAACAATTATATCGAATCAACAGGCACGTGAAACCTAGCTAGCAGGTTGCTCAAACAATAAAATCACCTGCTAACTTACTTTAAATTTGAAAGAACTATAGACAAATACCATAACAGGCTTAAATAAACCCAAAACATAAGTCCACTTACAGTTCTCACGGACACACGTTTTATCAACTGGCTATCCTCCAGACATGTCAGCCGACATCTTTATCTCATTTTGGCCGTGTGGTGTGCGTGCACGCTCGCGGTGTGTTTTTTTCAGCAAATTTTTTTTATTATTATTATTTTAACGACTTAGTTAAAGGAACAGTATGTAGGTTTGTGGCCAAAACTGGTATTGCAATCACAAAACTTGTGGCTAAAACTGGTACTGCAATCACACAACTAGTGGCCAGTACACAAAATGACAACATAAACATCAGTTGAGGGCTGCAACTCCACTTTTTAAATGACAATATCCTGGCCAGACCACTGTTGTGAGTGATATAAGTATTTGAAATTAAAATGATTTCTTAATGTCTAGTGACATATCAGGGCCATTTTATGATTAATTGATATACATTTCTTACATACTGTTCCTTTAAGGCGGTAGGGTTTCCTCAGCTTAGGCGGGCCACCCGAACTGAAAAGTGCTGCAGGAAACCCTGAACTATAACTATATTAGTGTCCAGATCATAACGATAACTTTATGCTAATTCGCTCACTCGCGCAAAGCACTTGCCTATAATGGCATGAACTAATATTGGATTTTTCTTTGTAATAAAAACTTTTGCAATGTTTACATATCACTAAATATGCAAATATGCTGTTTTGGTAGCATTTACACACTGGGTAACCAGCAGATGTACACGTTTCGCGTAACTCTAAACAGTGAATCTAGTAGTTTGTGTAATCTTATATCTTAACTTTTGGCATGGTAGATGTAGTAGGAAAAAAAGCATTATGAAGTAAATTTCACAGGAACTGCATCAACGCCAAATACCTGAAGTAATTTTATGTTATAGACCTCAGCAATGAGCTTCTCCACTGTCATTTCAAGTGCGCGTGTACTTGAAGTTCAAATAGATTTGATTGGCTGTCAATGGTTAATCGTAAAAAAAACAGCATATATATATAAATCGCTCAGAAAGTAATCCCAACGATATCGTTTATTGTATCTTTATTGTTATAGTTCTATTGCCTTTAATATAAAATGATTTTATATTTTTATTTTTATAATTATCGTTATAATGTAACGTCCCTTAACACTGTACAGTAGACTTGTGCCAGATTCATCATGATAATTTATTAGCAAAATATTACTATTATTATTATTAGCATAATTGTTTACATTCCTGAAATCTTAGTAGCGTACTTTCCATCAATAAGTCAAGATTAAGAACACAACCCTCGTGAATAGGCTGAAAATTCAGTAAAGTAAATGATCATTTAATTATAGATTACATTAATTGTTTATTTAGTTTTTTATTATTTTATAACAATTAGGAACAACAATAAAGATTCAAACCAATACACAGTGATAATACGGTTTACTGCAGAATAAATTCCTAGTAATTACTTTAACACGAAAACTGATACCGTCACATTGCTATTGTACAGACTCACAATCCTCTTCCCGAATCACCTCAATGACCTCCGCATCATCTCTGATGTCACATCATTCAGTCATCACATCCTTACCTTTGGTGTCGGCTCCTGCAGGACTGCTCTCTGGGGTTGGCAACATGTCCTCAAAACCCCATGATACACTGTGTTTACCTCCTAATAAACAGGAGGGTGAGCCTGGACCTCCCTCAAGCAGCAACAGTCTGTGAGGAAACAAATCAAACTGTAATTTAAGCCTGAAACTTCATTACAGTATATATTTACATCATACATATATTGACCACTCTTTGTTCTTAAAGCAACACTATGTAGTTTCCATGTAAAAATGACTTACAGCTCCCCCATGTGGTTGAAAAGTGCAACAGTGCCTGATATCAGACACTCTTCTGCAGGCAGGGGGAGGGGCGGGGCTGTGTGCTCTACCCTCCACCGCCAATTTCAGAGTGTGCTTGTAGCAGCTAGGAGGCTGCTCAGGTTGCAGCAACAGTACAATTTGTCCAATTAAAAGTTGTTCTATCACTGAAATAATTTTAGAGACATTATTTAAAGGTAAAAAAACTACATAGTGTTGCTTTAAGAAGAAAACAACACAACATCATCTTTCACTTGTCCAATGTTTGATACTAGTGGTGATACAGGGGTTGAATTTTATATGAATCATTAATAAAAACTTATTATCTTCTTTACAGTTACCCTATAAACATGAAAGGTTATAGTCATTACATCTCACCTATAGAGAACATCAGCTACAGGAAGTTGACCGAGGTCTGTCTGTTTTTGCAGCAGGTGGACCGTATGGATGAACGTTTTGAGAGATCCCCTAAAATCAGACACAATCAAAACCTTTACAATATGCCATAAGCATTACACTGTATGGAAACACACTGCACACCCATATTATCAGTTTAAAGGAAAACACCAGTTTTTCAATATATTTTACTATGTTCTTACCGCAACTTAGACTAATTAATAAATACCTATCTTTATTCAATGAGTTCACTTAATCTTTGTACAGCGTGTCATGAATGTGTTTGGTGGCTTCTAAATGCATCTATGTTTGGATCCTAAGGAATGAATGGGGCTAGGCTAAATGCTAACACATTCACAACGCGCTGTACAAAGATTAAGTGCACGCATTGAATAAAGATAGGCATGTATTAATTTGTCTAAGTTGAGGTAAGAACATAGTAAAATATTGAAAAACGGTGTTGTTCTCCTTTAAAGGGCCATTTACATGACGTTTTCAACCAAAACCAGGAAACTTTTTATGCGTTTTGGCTGTTCATTTAACACAACAATGATGATTGGGGTCCTGAAAATGCAGACTGCCGAAAACAGGTTTCAAAGTGCGACACCTTTATCGTTCGTTACTGTTTCACAACCATAACAACGTCAGCCTACAGAACCGTGTTTGTGCTCCTCAAGATACTACAGAGTTTATTATAGGTCCTGTTTTTTCTGTGTTTTTGATGCTATGATTGTGTTTATGGTGTGCAATAAAACATGTGTTTATGTTTTGGGTGTACAAAAACCTCAGTGTTCAGAAATACGTAACAAGCTTTATTATTTATAAAAAAAATTATTATAATTATTATGTATTATTTATGCTCTAACAGCAACATTACACACCCGTCACCAACTAAAGTTTGAAAAATGGGATCAGGAAAAACGGGACCTTTAACGCTTCTCCAAAGCACTTTTCACATACAGATTACGGTAAATATACAGAAAATTTGTCTAGGATTTGTCTGAAGATCATTTAATTTTGGGTTAATTTAAGATTTTCCTGAATCTGTGCAGGCATATACACACATCCCGTAGTGACGTAAAACAATGTGTATCGTTTTTGTAATCGTGCACTTTGTCAATTTTGTACGCAAAAAGTTTGCTTGAAATCACATTTTCTCTCTCGTGAAACCAAGCGCATGCATTTTTTACTGATTTGATCATAAACCATGTGTGACGTGCTATTGGATTATGCTACTGAAATTTTTTTTTTTATCGCAGATAGTGACAAGCCTCCTAATCTCTGCTTTATTCCAGTTTGCAAACATTTCTTGCTGTAAATGTTGATTTACATTTAAAACCTCTGTGCCAAAGAGCTTAACAATAACTTGTGACCCACATTATTATGATGACACGCCACTTACAGCATTGTGTCTGCCTTTTGTTCACACAGGACGCATTCTGTAAATGTTACGGCAATGTTAGTAGGTCCTCTTTACGGGAGTAATCCCAGCATCATTTACAGCACATGTTTGCGTTCACACAGAAGGCAAGCATGCACATTTATGGGACTTTCCTGGGATCAACGTGCTTTGTAGTTTGTGTTAGGACAACAGTTGTCATGTAAACGTGCCCTAAGTATATGTAATTCACCAGCTCGTTTCATCAATTAAATACTATAACGGTCTGCCGTACTCACCGGGCACATGCTAAAGCCACCAGCGCTGCGGCAGCATTCTGTCTCTGCTGCTGGGTGAGCAGCGGGCATCCCTGTATCGAACCCTCCGGATCGTTTCCTCCCTCCAGCCAGGAGCACAATAACCTCTCCAGACCGTTCAGACAGTCCACGGGCTCTTTGCCGAGGCTGAGCGGCTGGCAGTCGCGCAGGCAAGCGAGCAGGACCTCCGCCGTGACGCCGCAGAGCGACGGGTCGTGTCGGGTTTGCGACTGCAGTAGCGGAAAGACCAAAAGGAGGCCGACTCGCGAGGTGAAGGGCGCCTGATCGCTGCCGCTGGGTATGGACGAGTGTTGAGGATGGTGGTGATGCTGTAAGAAGCCCTGTCTCTTCAGCAGGTTCACGGTCTCGTCATCGGCTCCTCCGTGACTCCCTGACGCCCCCTCGTGTTCCTGTTGTTCCTCCAGGGCGAGCTGTCGCTGTGCGCCCCAGAGTCCTCGCAGCGCATTGAGACGGTACTCCAACAGTCTCGCGTAGGCATTGCTTTGGTTTCCGCAGATCGCTCGCAGGCGCTCGGACAGCTCCGCTGGATTCTTCGTCTCGAAGGTCAAGATCTGAAGAACACATTGTAGGAGTGAGTAACAAGATTTAAATAACAGCAATGTTGGTTGAAACATTACAGCGTAGTGTCCATTACCAATTTAAACATACCATAAAAGTGAACATACCAAAACAGGCAAGATATGACAAAAAACAGCGAAACTTCTGCAAAACTAAAGAATTTATTTACATGAATGCATTTCGATCAGAACTACTCACAAGGTGATCAAGACATTTATTTTTGAGTATGGGCATTATCTGGATATTGAACCCGTAAACTTAATGGTGCTTACGACTTGATTTAAGGAATTATTGTCTGACTTTATTTCTGATTTGTGATATTTACTGAGCTGCTGAGTCTTTGTGTATCTGGCTTTCTTAATTTATGCATCTATATAGCATTCCTGCTTTGTATGCCCCTTATAAAATATAAACCTGTTAAACTAGTAGGCCTAAGTGTAAGTAGGGTCTATACGTGTGTATTTGTATTTGTGCATCTCTATATCACTACTAGTTTATATGGCGATAAAACAGAGTTCTGATTGGGTTACAAACCTCATCCAAGAAGCTCAGATTGCAAATGCTGCAGACTGCGAGCTGCGATCAAACTACAGTTCACCTATACTTCAGTAAAGCCATCACACATCAATGACTGGCATCTGTATAAAATTACTTTCACATTTATCTAGATTTGCAGACGCTTTTATCCAAAGTGACCTACAGTGCATTTAAGCTGCACATTTCTTTTTAAATGTGCGTTCACTGGGAATCAAACCAATGACATTTGAGCTACCAACTGAGCAATATTTCGATATTTACCCAAATTCATATCTCGGTCATTTTGGGATAAAAGTCGGTATATGCTACATATCTTTGTATTTTCTACAAAGTGGAAGAAATGTTTACATGCAAGTCAAAGTCTTATGTGAGACATCACAATCACCTTTATTAAAAATTCCTCCCTGTTTGAAAATATACAAGTGCACAACATGTAAGCTGGTTGGACATCTTACGTCTGACCTCAGTTTACATTTCGGGCAAAACTACTGCTGCAAAAAAGGAAGTTCATATCAGACCATACCGAAATAGACGGTATTGTCTCATCCCGTATCCCACTGGGAAAAAATACTGATGATCGGCTCGGACTGGAACTGGACGGTCAGTCTCACAACATTCTTTTTCTGAGCCGATCTTTTTGTTGCCAGTGATGCAAGCAATAACGTCACGGCCGCACAAACACGAAGCACCTGACACGTTATCCAACTGCAGCATTAAAGATGACATTTCACAAGACTTTAAAAAAATTTAAATAAATCTTTGGTGTCCTCAGAGTATGTTTTTTATTTATTTATTTATTTATTTTTAATATTTGAAGTTTTAGCTCAAAACGTCTGATAGATAATTTATTATAGCATGTTAAAATTGCCACTTTGTAGGTGTGATTAAAAATGTGCCGTTTTGTGTGTGTCCTTTAAAATGAGCTGATCTCTGCATTAAATAGCAGTGCCGTGGTTGGATAGTGCAGATTAAGGGGCGGTATTATTATAATAAGATCCACTTCTGACATCACAAGGGGAGCCAAATTTCAATGGCTATTTTTTCACATGCTTGCAGAGAATGGCTTACTAAAACTAAGTTACTGGGTTGATCTTTTTCACATTTTCTAGTTTGAAAGAAGCACTGGGGACCCAATTATAGCGCTTAAACATTGTAAAAGTCATTTTCATGTCCCTGATAAAACTGATATTTGCAGGGCTCAAAAGAAAGGACTGCCCGGTGGCCTGGGGCAAGCGTGAGAGACGTTCGGGCCAGTAAAAATTATTTTGACTTGCCCGATCGGGCCAGTGCATCACCCTCAGTCACTAAAATATATTTTCATCAATGTATATTATTTATCATCTTGAAAGCAGACATTTAATTGGGTAAAACACAGCGAAATAAATTATGCAATATTTTGCACAATTTGTTGTCAGTTTACAGGTAAAGCAGAAAAGTGCAGAGCCTTTTTTCATTGGAACATGTCTGTTGTATATGTATACAATTGTATTTGACTTTGAATTATTATTTTTAAATATGTGACACTGTCATTTTTTTATTGGGGCCAGTAAAAATCTTGGCAGGCGAGTGAAAAGCTTAACCACTGGCCTGACCGTGCCAGTATAAAAAAATATTTGCGTTGAGCCCTGTATTTGGATATCTAACATAATGTCGGAGGGCCTGATGGAGTCTGAGAGCCCTTTATTTTGAGATCTGTTTAAATGAAAGAAGATCCTGTAATTAATTTTTCTGTGAAAGTGCAATGTTGAAAAATTTATTTTATGATGAAAATAAAGTTTTTTTTATTAAAGAAAATGTTTGTATGCTGTCAATTATAGTTCTTAGAAAAAAATAGGAATTGCCAAAAATCGGTATCGGCTGGTCACACTCACAGAGAAATCGGAATCGGCTAAGAAAATTGGAATCAGTGCATCTTGAATAGACATCCCAGAGCAAAGCAGACCTAAAAATAGAAATCTCTCAGTATAAGTATGCGCACTCTTTACTGTAAGACTAGATGCGTTTCCATTACCCTTCAAATTGCGCAATTTGACATTGAAACTGTGGCCAATGGAAACACAGCCAATGGAAATGTACGTGTTTCCACTGGACGTTTTTTTATTCGCAATGTTAATTTGCGCAATTTAAAGGGTAATGGAAACACAGCTACTATCTCTGAAGATATCTATGTAAAATGTGTATTATCAGATGCTTTGCTTTTAACATCAGTATGAGTGAAATGTGTTGTCTGGTGAGCTTTAAAAATAACAAAATATAGTATCTGCATGAACAACAACAAATCAAATGTGTAAATCTCTGATTTGTAAGTAAAGTGAGACTTCTTTCTATAAAGAGCAGATAACAAACTAGGGCTGGGTGATATGGCAAAAAATCTAAACATTTGACCGATTCACGAATTGATTTTCGCTTATTTTTTACTAGTCAACATAAAACACATCTACAACAATACTGCAGTAACATTCGCTTTCCAATAACATTCTTTAAGTTGCAAGAACATCTGGTTAAAGAAACTAAAGTTGTAATCCAAGTGCACTAAAGGATCAACATGATATAAATATAGAAATTAGGCATTGTTTTGAAATATGGTAGCCTAAATGTGAAAAAAATAGACCTAAAACCTAGGAATTTTTAAAATTAAAATTGTGTCAAAGCGTATATATTCGAATTAATCGAAAATCCCCCAGCCCTATAACAAACCCAATGAAAATCTCACAGAAGAACGACGTTCAGAAAAACACCTGCTGCTGACAAACACTCATCTGTCAAGTCGCAATAAAAAAAAATGACTTCAACAGCTCATACACAGTTTCTATTGAGTGGGGCTTTAGGGAAATAATAACTATACAAATGAATCCAAAGAAACCTTGGAGAAATGCAATAAGAATAAGAATAATAACCAAAATAACACTGTAGATCATTATGTTATGGGGATAGATACTGTATTATCATAGGTGTGTTTTATAGGTTTGTAGTCTATTTTGTGATATCAGTGTTTCTTCCTGTGGCTCCAGTGATTGGTTACATGACATTTATGGCTCAAGTGAAGGAGGGCTGCAGAACAAAGTACTCATGAGCAAACATGTCAGAAAATGCATACTTCTGAAGAATCATGCACCAGTGTACTCTACCACAAACCTGTTGAGATGTGTGTTCAGTTTAACCTAAATAAATGGTCCTTCATTAGATAAATTCATAAACACATTTTAGCATTATACGTACAGCGAGAGCGTTTCGAGAAAGGCCGGCTGACCCAGAGCGGCTGCACAGACTTCTGATAAGGACACAGCTCTTTGTCGTGATTCGTCACCTTACTGATGACAACGATCACGTGCGCTTCATGTTTAATTCAACCTTCAGTTCCGCTAATAAACATTATAAAATCAGGTTTTATAACAGGAAAAACTCATTAATATACCTGAATATGTTGTGTCATGTAATAAAATAAAAATGAAAAGACGACCAAACTCTATCTATTGGTATTTTAATAATATAGGCTTACGTTACCTGTTGTTTATATGGGCATACAGTATAAACAGTAATTCAAATATTAGAATGCAAATTTTTTTGTGGTTTGTTTTTAACACATTCACCATGTAATTCACTTCATGTGCAATAAAAAAAACACAGTGCACACAAGGGTTGTGCCGATAGACAAAAGTATCGTGTATCAACGATAGTCAGACATATCGGCAAAAGCAGGCTTTCATGACGATAGTTCACTCTTAAGGGGGTCACACACCGGACGCGCAGCTCAGCGCCGCGCCGCGTCGAGTCGCATCTAGGACAACTTGGAGGTATTGTACACCGGAAGTACACATTAAATAGCGCAAGCTTAGTCAGATAGCGTCTACTTCAAAATGCTAAATATACGTTAGCAGCCAATGTAAATCGTTAATGACTTGTGACAAATATGATGTTATTTAAAGTAGGGCTGTGTATCGCCAACAATTCCCCGATACGATACGTATCCCGATACAAGGGTCCCGATACGATGCGCATCACGATACAAGACTATTTTGAATTACATTTTTGTTCAGAATTTAGTAACATTATTATTATTATTTGTTTATTGTACATTGAATAAGCAGTGTTGTAACAGTTGTGTTTTTGCCATTCATTTATTAGCTATTAGAAATATTTAAAATCCCAGAGTTAGTACTTAACTTATGTTTTTTTTTAAAGCAGTTTTACAAAGATGGTGCCTTACTCTTGTCTCTCATTATTCTACATCTATGAATATATCTATAAACATGCAGTCAGACTTAATACTATTTAATAGAAATCAGATTATTAATGTGACAGTCAGATTATTAATGTGACAGTATAGTTTGAAGTAGCTCTGTATCTCTTCTCTAGACATACACTTTCACATGCAAATCTTTGTCGTGTTTCTTCTCAAATGCGTTAGTACTGTTTTATAAGAGCATGGCTAATAAAGCCCTTTGCAGTAGTATAGGCTAAGATATCTGTGCTTTCATACTGAACTCATTGACTTTAATGCGCGCGAGAGTCAGAGCGGGAGTACACGGCTCACTATGCGGACATGTGCGCCAGCAAGACAGACACGCAAAGTGAAAGTATACCCCGCCACCTTTAACTCTACGTACTCCGCGGGACACATGCGTCCTTTCCAAATGGATCACGGATCAACAGCAATTCGTCACGTTACTTTCAAAAGTCTGAATCGATACGGAAGGTGCTGTATCGATGCGCGCATCGTCAGGCATCCATGACGATGTATCGTCGTATCGATATTTTGAACACAGCACTAATTTAAAGTTAAACTATGTGAGTGGGGCTCTGTGGCGCGACAGGGATTTTAGCAACTTCATGAGTCATAGCTGGGCCCGGCAGACAGGCGCCACCTGTCGGCGCCAGTGTGCGTATACTCATAGAAAACAATGTGTTCAATTTTTTTTAGAACGGCGCGGTGCTGCACGGCGCTAAGCTGCGTGTCCGGTGTGCGACCCCCTTTTAACATTTTGTGTTACTTTTAAAACAACTTGTGTTATATTTTAACAAAAAATGACACATAATGTGCTAAAATCTTAACGCACAAAGATTCACATTAACACGTGCATTGCGTACTTTTACTCAAGAGAGGGTTTGTGGGCTTCACTTTGCTTGAGAGAGCTTAAGGCGTTTGTTGAGACGCGCGATCAGTGGAGGCGCGTTTTGCGGACCAAAATGCGAGTATAAACAAACCTAACGCACGCAGATTCCTTCTCGCACGCACCTGGACTTATGCACGCGTCTTGGACTCTTGCTCCGACCTTAATATGTGCAGCATGGACTCCTTCTCCACTCCTCCTTGTAACGCGCATGATTCGGACTTTTCCCTGCACATAAGCTTGTAACTAGAGCCCGTCCGATAAAGGATTTTGAAGGCCGATACCGATACACATGTTTGTTGCTTTTAAAATCCGATATTCCGATATATCGGCCATTTTTTTTCAGAGACGCGCAACAAAACATTAACAGATTTCCCTAACATTAGTTATTTGTAGTTATTTATGAGTTTTAACTAAAATAATATGATAATGCATTTAAAAAAAAAAAACTTGTTTCTTTTATCGTCACAACAGAACAGAGGAACATCAAAATATATTAAAGTTCTGATAACTAATACGCCTAAATCTGGACCCCACCAGCAGCTACTGGTTCAGAGCGCTCTGTCAAAAACACCAACAGACAGGAAATCCAATGAAGGCTGATTCGTCCGGGTTTTTTTTATTAAATATTCATTTATCGGCCATTATGAATGCCGATACACGTCACTACGGCAAGTAGCAGGTGTGCGACTTGACGGCTCTGTCTTTTAATCCTCTATCGACTGCGAGCGGCAAACCTCGCCGATCAGTCTGCGCAGCAATGCATAAGCTGAACACACTTAATGTGGTGACAAAACACGCTCTGTAGAGTAGTTTGTCCACTTAGGGCTACTTTAGAAACATGGCGGCACAAAATGGCGACTTCCATGTAAGGGGACCCACTGTGTATGTAGATTAAACGACTCATTCTAAGGTAATAAAAACAATACAGTTCATTATGTAAAGTCTTTATACACCACTGATAATATAGTTATGTAAATTATAATGCATTTCTGTCAAGAGATTCACCTAAAATGTACACATTGCACCTTTAACAGCATGTAATCTGCACACAAGCACGTAAAAACAAACGTTATGAACCTTGCTTCAACTCCTCTTGCTAGCTGCTATGCTAACACGTTAAATATCCAGAGACACACAAACCTGAAACCTTTCAGAAACAGTTTACAACAACCTGTTATGCAAATAAGCCTCTTTACAAATAACAACACCGAGGCAAATCGGTTAACAGTTTTGTGCTCGACAATAATCTGATAACGGGCTTGACAACACTGCGCGAGCTAGTAAACAAACTGACGTAAACGTCACAGGCACCCTACACGATCTAACACCGCTAAAACACTTAAACATCTGCTTTACTTGAAGAGATACAACTAAAACATGTCAAAAAAAGAGACGTAATCTAAAATACTCTCCTGACCGAGCATGATTCAGTACCACAGTCCCGTTAGCTTGACAGCACAGACGATTAATTGAAGTTTATAGTTAATGTCACTGACCACGACGCAGACGAATAAACTAAATGAACGAGTATGGTATATAAACAATAAACACACACCTCCTGTTCACATTCTGCTTGCTCAGACACTCCAATCTCACTGGGCAGCTCCGCAAGGTCCGTGACCCGAATGAGTCCATCGTGGAGGAAGATCGTCTCCTCCTTCACTGACAGCCACTGAGAGGAATCCACGGCGCACGAGCCCATGTCTCTCTCCTCCGACAACAAC